>CM067881.1:13588270-14188270 GCA_034621355.1 Mycalesis mineus
TACAGCTACCACTCCACACAACAGAACTTTAAGGATCTTGAAGACGCAATAGAAAACGATAGTAGATATTAAAACAAATATTTATTTAGTTCGTACAAGAATATCAACTTATTTACAATGAAATTATTGTAAATTAGTTACAAATGTATGACGTTTATAATTTCATTGTTATAACATTGATACACGTAGTTATTATATACACTACAGAGAAAACTTGCATGTGTCAGCCTGAACAGATATGTTTGTAAAATATTTAAGGCTATACTTAAGAAATAAACCATAAAATAGTTCACTTCAAATATTGTTCCGAATATTATTCTATTACGGTCTGTACAGGCATATCAGGGTTACAATTTACTATACGAATATACGACATCAAACATTGAGACCCATAGACTAAACAGAATGTTTATGACGTTCTATTGAGTGGCTGTCATTCAAATGACTATGTACTTTTGTCTATGGTTATTAAGCTCTGTGTATCTACAACGGTTTTTCACACAGCAGTGCATTATCAAATTGAAATCCGAACACAGATAAACTATCTAAGTTTCAAATATTCGATGCCGGGAATACATAACCCTGATTTGTGTGAACAGACCCTTACAAGTCCCGGAGACCTGTCCCAGAGACGCGGCGACGCGCAATCGGTTAGCAAACATGGAATGTTTCTCATTATGTTACACTGATGAAAACATAGTAGATATTGCTAAAGGATACTACGCTGATTCTAAAGGACAATGCTCAATCACATTGCATCTTCGAACATACCTGCATGTCAGAAACAGCTTCAACGATTTTTATGAAATAGTGTGTGTGTACATTAATCAATCTAAGTTAAGTTCTATTTTTAGAAAAATATATACCGAGCAAAGCTCGGTCAGCCACGTACTTTAGTTTTACACGAAATAAACAATACAAATCTATACTGGTTTATGTGATTCAAGCATAGTCAATATTCCGTTTGTGTCCTAATTTTTAATTAACCCTCTATTTGCAATATAAAATGAGTACGTAGTTAGGCAAATTAAAAACCAACAACGATAATAATATTCAACCAAGTCCTACACATACCATTGACGTATGTGTAAGACTTGTGTCTTTGAGATATTTTATAGTCTTTTTTATTATAATATACAAAAATATTTAACATCAGATTTTTGATTATCAAAATATCGTAAAACACCCATAGCCTAGTTAATCGAGTCTCTGCTGTATCAATTACAGTGCCTAAAAAAATGAGTATAGGTATCAACTGCACAGATTGAAGAAATAAACCGTTCTTCAAGAGTATGTTATTTCCGAAAACGCATATCTGATGTCTAGGTACGCTAACTAAACTAGCCAACAAGCGATTCAACTATCGTATCTCGTTAAGAACCTTTGGTATTTGCAGTTGCAGCGATAAAAATCACTACAACCAATATTAATAATATTATTGACTTAATAATAATTTTAATGAGCATTTTTAAGGAATTAACGTTGTACAATTTAATAATGTCAATCGATCTTTGGTTATCGAAGTTAGTATTTTAATAAATTAAAGCTCTTCAGAACATATCTTACAAGTTCCATTCTCAACGTGATGGAAACCCTAAACTTTGATTTTTGCTTCAAATATTTTAAATAGCTCTACTTTTAGTGTGGTCTGTAGTTGAACTTGTTTCTATTCAATCAATGGTCTTCAATTCTAAGTTAAATATTCTTGGACTCGGGTACTCGACTCGATATATTTTCATGTACGACAGTAGAACGACGTCATCGTATTGCATATAAGTAACATGTACCTACTATGTTTTCACAGTCGAACACATAATGCAGTGCAAGTTTTGTTTATTACTTAAAAATAAACACAAAAAGACGCAGCCACATTAACAAAAATATAATCGACCCTACAGTACGATAACATCTAAAGGAAATGGATAAAGCGAATAAAGAATAATGAACCGAACAATATAAAAAGCATCATTACTTAAAAGATACAATAATTAATACACGACAATTACAAAATAAAGTACGACGTAGGTATCAACAGAATATAAAATAAAATGTATAAACCCAGCACCGTTACACTTAATGAATAATAAAATAGTTACACAGCTGATATTTATTGCTATTTATTTAAATATAAATGAAAAATTACATTAAAGTCTTACAAGATTAAAGTACTTTTACTAATATGGCAAAGTTTTCAATGTAGTATTTTAAATTAAAATTTAAAGGCCTAATTTCAACATTATTTTCAAACAAACTGACTGATTTCGTAAAAACTCTAGAGACTAGGTGGGCTAAGACTTGTTTTTGAATAGTTTAAACTTTTGTGAAAAAAAAACCCCTTTTTAAGTATCTCAGAAAATTAAAAAGTTCACCCATAAGTTAAGCTCGTATGGACACTCTGACTTTTTCGAATACCTACTTTCCTAGTAAAATACGATTGGGCTGTCGAAGTTTAGTGGAGTCGATGGCAACGGCAAAGTATTGCACTCTGACAGCAAATATAAACGCACTTACAAAGCATATATATTCTGTTTAAGAAATACATGCATCCTCGCAGCAACTATATGAGTACCTACTGATTATTTCCTAATGTTACTACCTAGCGACATCCATGCTCACGCTTGAAATAGAACGTTCATTGCGAACCAAACATAAAGTATATACGACGTGTTAGGTAAATAACCTACGAAGCCGTCAACCAGGAGTTAGGGGGAGAGAATAATAATATATAAATAAATATTATAGGACAATTACACAATAATAATAAATAAATAGCTTGTTATGGGTGCTATGATAACTGATGAATATTTTTATATATATTATACATAAATACTTATAATATATAGATAAACACCCAGACACAGGAACACATCCATGTTTATCACACAAATATTTCCCAGATGTGGGAATCGAACCCACAGCCTAGGACGCAGAAGCAGGGTCACTACCCACTGCGCCATGCGGCTGTCAAATGCCTAAAATACATGCCTAAAATGAGCTTCCTAGGCAGAATTCTAAGGGAGATATGAGGAATTCAAGAATTTTCTTAAAACTTAGAGGAGACAACCCTAGCTAGACTTACACTAACGCCCTCGTTAAGTTGGCAGTTAGGGTCATGTAATTCATTTGTAAAATAATAATTTTAAAATTTAGTATGGTTTTTTACAAAATATTATTTTAACAAGACCATTTACCTAACACGTTGTATACGTAAACTTAATAGTTGCCAAAAATAACTAACTAGTTTGCGATTAACTATCACTATTCTAATCATAATCTCGAAAAAAATACACAAGGACGGTGTAAGTAGACAAAACACATTTGACAATTAGGTACTATATAAAAGTATATAAGTAGATTTATTTAATTAATATTAATAATACATACAGAAATAGTCCGATCGTAAAAATTGTAGAAATATAACATTACCTTAATTAAAAAAACACAATAAATAAATTGTATAAAAGGCACAATAAGGCACTGTTACGTCAAGATGGTATCACAATCTAAATTACATCGATATCATATAAATCGTCCTCCGCCGACGTCATCGTACTACTGTGGGGGAAGGATTCCTGATAGTCTGCTTCAGAAGAGTATGGGAAACCTGTCTCACGCATAGTTTTTAATTATAAATAGTATTGCAATATTATTTCTTTCGGCAAGGAAAGAAAGTTTGCAAAGACCGCAGGTGCTCTTTCGCGCTTTGTTGCGGACAACCGAAGCTCACTACTATTTGCTAACAGAGGGGCAAGTGCGAGTTCACCGAGTGACTGCGACAAAACGAAACCACTCGTAACGTCAAATTATATAGAAAAAAGCGTTTACTCACGCTATAACTAGATGGCGCTGCTTCAATTCCATATACATATTCGTTACGTTTTTACGCAGGGTCTCGGTAAAACTAACACTTGGCACAAGTTATCACGATGATAGAACATACGAATGTGTTTGTTGTATTCAGGCTTAAATCCAGTTAACAGATAACAAAATACCGACATTCAATAAGTGGACAACCCTTAATTGTAATACTTGTATGTCGTACAATAGGTATTTTAAGCTGGCAACTTTACGCATTCATACATAGTGCTTGTTTGAATGTGTTACGTCACGTCTATAACCATTGTATTTGAGTGTAGTGAATAACTTGCCAGATTAAAATAATTCACACATACACAGTTATTTATAAGTTTGGTAAAATATTTCTTTTTGTTTTCGTCCTACGAATAACGAATTAGATATAGAAAAATTATCTCGATAGGTTAGTTTAATTTTAGCATGACTTTGGTTTATTATAAAAAAAATCCCACTTCGCTGAAAAAAGGCACGACGCAAAACCACAAATAACCGTTTCCTACAGCCATGATGAAACCCGGGCTTGCCATAATACAACATACGTGATCACATATTCATTTCGTATGTTCACCATTAAAATAAATAAAATAAAAAAATGTTCTTTTTTATTTCGTTATTCGTAGACTTTATACCTCTGTATCATGCAGAATTTTGTATTCGCAAGTGTCTCATTCAGATAAATGCCGAGATTCGAAAACTAATTCTGGACAATAAGTGGCAATGGATCGAGTGATAATGTTTTGCATATTTTATTGTCTCAAGTCCAGAAGGTTGGTGCTAATTCAGTATAGATAACCTTTTCTTTCTCTTTATATAAAATGTTTGCTAAAAGTAATAATCTTTTTGATGAAATTACCTGTCAATATTTTCGATATTAAATGACATAATAATGAATGGTATTCAACCGAATTAGCACCAGCAAGTTAGTAAGAGCCCGCATACACATTATAATAATGTCAATAAATAAGTCGTACCTTGGAAATATTTCCTTAACTGTATGACTTTAGAAATGACCCAACTTTATTGACAGTATTATTGTGTGTCACACAGTTTCCTAACAAATGGTTATTCGCTAACTCGGGTCCTTCGATAAAATCAACCGAGCTAGTTTGACAGTACGTTTAACATTAAAACTTGGCATATTTTTTATGAAAAACCATTAAATGTCAATCAAGTTCAGTGGCTTTTATTTACTAAAAGCACCGAGTTAGTAAATATAGATGCGAATTAAGCAACGAAAACAGAACACACTTGAACTTCAACCGTCATACATGAATCTCTAACCGTCATTCATTTACACATTACGCTAAAACTGTCATTTACTTAGTGAAATGTACACCATTACCGTTTGTTTATCGACACTTTGTATGGAGCCGACGTGTAACAACGGTAAGTAGTCTATATAATAAACCCTAACTTTAAAGTTTGTGGGCATTCCGTCGGAACGCGTTGAGTTAAGTCAGCATGACTTGTTTACAGCCAAGTTAGCACGTTGTCCGGTTTGTTCGGCGTCGAGTTGATTAGAGACTGCACGTCGTCTAATAGTATGTCATTTGTGAATTCGCCCAACTGAAATAGAAAAAAGATATATAGGTACTTATGAATTAAATATTATTACAATTATTATATCTATGGGGAAGGAAATTGTGCTAACTGTCTCTTGGACTAGACTCTTTATTTCTGGGAAAAAAAATGAAAAATGTACCCTATAATGTTGCTATAACCTTTTTTTTTAACAAAAATGGGTATAGCAAGTTATCGTAAGATAGATATACACCATCGCGTACTGTATGTAGACCTAATAAAAAGAAACAATACTTCGATAGATTGTTTCGTTATATCTCAAATAGATTAAGCAGCGTTTTCGATGAAAGCTCCCAGGCGGCTAGAATTTCTTTGGATTTTCTAACAATTACCGTCATATTTCATCCAATTTACATAGTACCGCGACAAATGACTACTCCTTTACTAATTACTAAAACCTTCCTCAAAAACCACTTTATCTACTGGTGGAAACCCCATGACAGTCCGTTCAGTAGTTATCACAGACAGACAGACAAATGTGACTGGAGACATTGTTTTATTATATGTAGTGATGTTCACGTAATATTTAAATCATAGATTAAAGACTAATAGATGGAGTCATAACGCGGCTGTAGGTTCAAGAGCGTGACAGACTTATTTCATACAGCCTTTATTAGAAAGTGACACAAGATTATTTCTTTGGCTTTTCTAACAATTATTGTCATATTTCATCCAATTTACATAGTACCTTTTGCGACAAATTACTACTCGGTTACTAATTACTAAAACCTTCCTCAAAAACCACTTTATCTACTGGTGGCATAAACTGCATTGTTGATGACAGTCCGTTATTTTTTCAAGTAGTTATCACAACTATATTATAGACAGTAATATTTCGTATTTTACCATATTTTAAAACAAACGGGCTGGAGACATTGTTTTATTATATGTAGTGATGTTCAAGTAATATTTAAATAATAGACAAGATGACAGATGTTCTAATCTAAAACGAAATGGCACATTAACCCATATATTATACCTGTATATGTTGTATGACCTTAAAACACATATCACACCTTCATTTACTGCACCAACATAATCGGTTTCTAATACCACAGCGCTAGTAGCACATATACCTTATCATCGATAAATAAAGAGAGCCGACTTTTAATAATTTTTTAATAATTTTTGGTTTACTTCTTTCTTTCGAACTTTCGAAATGTGAACCGTTACAGTTAAATTTTCTCGAAATTAAGACTTTCCTTAGTACTTCTACAGTTCCGTTAAACTTGGAACAAGAAACTTACAAGGAAAAAGACTCGTGATTCATCGAGGAGTCGAGGACGCGATAATCCTCAATGATGAGATGAGTCACACAAATCAAACATACTCGTAAGTGCATTAGCAAAAAAAGGTTATTCGTGATTAATGAATAAAATTCCTAATAAACAGTTATGAAATTCGGATCAATTTGCTAATTTATGATAATTTATTTATTGGTGATTTGGATCATCTAGTCAGACGGAAAGCTATACAAAAAAATTAGCTTGGAATGTATTCTCGACGGAGAGGCAAGAGAATAATTCGGAGAAAATTATCCTACCAACTGATTCTGTAACAAGCTATATAATATTAGATAACTGACTGGGACCTATACTTGGAACCATATAGAGAATATTTAATTCATAAACCAATAAAGAATATTTCATTCATTCATTCGCGTGGACCCCGCGTTGAACCCTCAAAAGTCGCTAAGAAATCTATCTCTCTCTTACCTATGTATAAATATTAGAGTGGTCAACGCCCTTTATTGCCAAGCTATATGGTTCGAAATATACTACTAAACATACTCTCTGAGGTATGATCCCCCAAACTCTATACTACGTATATTTGGAAAAACGAACGAAGCTATATGCTTTCGAAGGCGAATAATCGATCTAGCTAGGTTTGATTTTTAGAAAACATATAATTTCCATAAACAAAAAAATAGCGAGCAAAGCTTGATCAACTAGGTAAATCATACTAGCTTGCGACTTTACATGACCAATAGTGTGCCAGTAAATGAGGTTGCGACTTGCGATACACATTACACTATAGAGTACATTATGTAGTTACAATGAGGGTACCAAATCGTCGGTGTCTCCGAGCGCGATGTCCGCGGTGTCGAGGTTAGCACCTGCTTCGCTGGTGCAGTCCATGCGGTCGTCCATGCCCGCCAGGAAGTCTTCGGGCGTGTGCGGCATGGAGTAGGACTGCGAGACCGCCATGCCCAGCCCGCTGTCCGCCGACTCCTGCCGCTGGTGGTCCGTCAGACCCGACAGGAAGGGGTCCAACGGGAGCTCCGTGCTGGCCGCGCCCGTGCTGCTCGCCAGCGACGACACGATGGACGACGATTGCCGCGCCATTAATGATTGCTGGAGAAATTTTCATGCATCTTGAGCTCATTTAATTACGATTACGTTTTCGACGTATTGCTTTTATTTTACGGTGAACGAGCGCGCTCACACCTCGCTCACACTATAGGTAAGTAGGTGGCGGGCAAATTTTAAAGACGTTCTTTCGACTGTAGACTTAGGTTCTTCGCACATATAGAATAAATATTATCAGTAAAGTAGGGTAAACTTGCCTAAAGTCTACCACGGCGTATGTCGTACCAAGGCAGCAATTTTAATTCCTTACAAGATAGGTAGAGGTACTTGAGCAAAGTTACCCTGCTTTATTGACAATATTGTCGTGTGTCACCGTGACATTACGATGAGAACACATAGGCGCTGTTGACGCAGCAGAATAAACTTAATACCTACATATATTATTAGTTTTCTTTTTTTATTTTTATAAAGGTTATTAGAATTCCGCCAAGGTTTAAGGGACAGGGCTTATTTTGTCGTCAGTAAGTATATAGGCAAGCTGACATTGAGCTCAAATATTTTTATTTTTAAGTAACTCATCGCTTTTTTATTTCTTCTATTATTGTTTAGAAAAAAACATTATCAGAATCTTACAAGGAAACTGTAATATAGAATCATTTTTATAATACGATGGTCATCAATGCGGCCACCGCGTACAGTGTGCATTAATCTTTATTGTCACGGTATTATAAGCAGCATCCAATAATAATTTGATTACGAAAAAATTGCTCAATTATACATCATTATTAATGTGCTGGGCTGTGTACACTACGATCTCGTAAATAAATGTTTTTTGCACTTCGGATACGGAAGATTAGCTATTTGGACTCGATTAAGAATTATGTTTATCGTGAAACACTTTTTTTATACTAAACAGTTTGATCGTGTTGCGATTTTCAAAGCTAGCAATATCTAAGATCCATAATGACTTTCCTTTATGGATTTCTGTATCCGTTAATGATAATCTATATTTACATTTTTTTAATAAGAATTACTCACATAAATAAATGTGAGATAAACTTAAATTTTAAGTTTTTGGTTTTTACCAGTGGTAGTCACTACAGACAGATTAATTTCAATCAGATAAACATAAACAAAGTCAAGTTGAAATAAACATATTTTGTATAAATTTTTAGGGCTTTACTTATTAGTAGAGCAACTAGTTAGAACATGTCTAAAACGTTCTCCATGGAATAGGCGAGCAAATTATAGAATCATTATGGACAAGAAAAATTTTGTGATTCATAAACGGAATAAAAATAGTTTAGTGATTATTTCGTGAATTATTATAGAAATTTGGACGGCCTCTGTGGCGCAGTGGATTTATAAGACGGAGGTCCTGGGTTGGGTGAGGCCTCGACCGTGGCTAGTGGCCTTACCGATAAAATCGTACCTCCAAGCGATTTAGCGTTCCGGTACGATGTCGTGTAAAAACCAAAAGAGGTTTCATACTTCTCTTAACAAATGAGCCCGCTTCCATCATCACTTACCATCAGATGTGATTGCAGTCAAAGACAAAAAAATTATATCATTATTTTCTGAAAATCTGTTCTGTTTACCTGGAGCCGTATCTCCTGCTGGCGTTGCTTGAGCCGTTCCCTCTCAAGCTGTAGCGACTGCAGGCGTAACTTCTGTTGGCAAGCCTGTATGGACGCGTTCGCCCAGCCGCCGCCCGCCGCGCCACCTGACGTCGGCGTGCGCTGCAAGTGTTGTGCTGAAACGTGGAGAAATAAACTCTTCATAAACGATACCCAATGATACACCGCGGGAGAGATGTCCCCTGCGTCTTTCTCTTGCTAGGTGAGATCTAAGTAGATCAAGAGATGACCCATCATGCAACTAGTTTCTGTGAGGTAAATAAATAAATAAATAAATATTATAGGACAATACACACATCGCTATATAGCCCCAAAGTAAGCTTAGGTAGCTTGTGTTATGGGTACTGTGATGACTGATGTATTTTTTTTTTAGATTTATTATACATAAATACTTATAATAAATAGATAAACACCCAGACACTGGAAAATATCCATGCTCATCACACAAACATTTTCCAGTTGTGGGAATCGAACCCACGACCTAGGACGCAGAAGCAGAGTTACTACCCACTGCGCCACTCGGCCGTCTATGGTGGTGGCACACAAATCTTTAAACTGAACGTTATTAGCATACAAAAGAGATATCTTAAAGTATAATATTCGCATCAGAAGAAATGTATTATATTTATATGACTGAATGATTGTATCTAGTTTTGTTTCTCGATTTGAGTTCAACCACAGTGGTAAAAAAGTGTACATTTACTTGTGAAATTCTGTTTTCAAATCAAAACTGTTTGTCCTTATAAAAAAGTTAATAATGGAAGGTTGCAAAGCCATGGAAAGAAGCCCTAGGTTATCATTTCTCTTGATAGTTTGTTCCCACTTTTCGGGTATCGGATCGGTATCAAAACATTTCTTGTCGGCGCCCACACATAATTGGTTTGCGATAAGCGTTAACAGGTTCAAATAAAATGCTCTGCCATTGAAACATCCGGGCCAGACACCCGGCTGGTGGGAACGACTCCAAGCCAATCCGCAATCACAAAGGCAGAATGCATCACAAACTTACGTATTCTAGGATCGAACCAAGACGTCGTTCTGGCGGCATGGTTGATAAAATAAATCTCTCCTTCCGGTGTGGTGGCCTGCTCCCATCCCTCTGGCAGCGGGCCGAGGGGGTCTGTCGCCGTGTTAGTGCTTGTACTCTTCGCTGCTGAAATTAATTAAACGCGTTTGTATTGACATTCATTTCAATTATATTTATTGGCAAACGATGTATAATTCTCTCAACAGCGACTAGTTGCAAGCCAGCGGGGAAACAAAGTCGTACTACAGTATGTACATGTGTCATGTTAAGCTGAATTTCGGCGCGTGAGTGCATCGAGATTATTTCATTAAAATCCCACTATTTTTATCACAATGGAAGCGTAGAGAACTAAACTCTCTAAGTATCTCGACGTTAATACTTGTTAAAGTTAATTACCAATAACACTGTAAAGAAAGGTGAGATTATAATGGAACAAGCTTTGATATCGAATGCAATAATTTTAATGAAAATGATGTTTATACCATGCCTATATTATAAATCTAAAAGCGAGTAAATCTAAAAGCCAATCGAAACAAACAAACAGTTTGTTTCGCTTTGGCTACACAATCTGCCTGAAATTTTGCATACACGTTGAGACGATGATAACAAGACAAAGTACATCTAAAAGTTTCATTTGTTTGCAAGTTTTTTACCTGTGACTTTTCACCATGGAATCAGGTAAATTTTTTTCTTATCGACTACAAGTTGAGCCTTGACTGCTATCACACCTGATGTTAAGTGATGATGCAGTCTAAGATGGAAGCGGGCTAACTTGTTAGGAATGGGACGAAAATCCACACCCCTGACAAATGCTAACTACCTTATTGTTTCATTAATTTTATCAAACTTTTATTCTTACGCATAGTAGCATTTAGTAACAGTTAGCTATATATATGCTATTTCTGGAGCTGTTGAACATGCAGAAACAGTTTCTATTTATAAAATTGTTTGAAAATACGTTTAGTTTTTAGAAATAAATTGTTATTTTGCTTTCGCAAATATTGGCACAAGTAATTGTATGACTTGGTAAATACATTATAATAATCGTATTCTTAGAAAAATTAAATGCTTCCGGTTAATTTGATTCTATTTGAAAATTATCGTAAGCGCATCAATAAATAGTCATTCGTGGAAAAGCAATATTTGTGACACAGAAAAAACTATTAAACGTTAGTAATCTTCATTGCCGGAAATAATACTCAAATCATTCTAGCTCGTGCCAAATTTCGAATTATATCTAAAGTTCCAACACGCCAAACTGCGCAGGTATCATGGCGGCGCTATAACTATCTTGTACTCAAAATCAATTTGCCCAATATTATCCCAAGGAATGACGACCCATTAAGTAAAAGCGCAATATTGGTCGGCAATCGCTACTAAGTAGAATACAGATGTCTTTATGGTCTGCAGGGAGCCACTGGATGCAGTTGGTTCAAGACAGTGTTGTTGGGATATCCTTGCAAAAGGCGTAAATCCAACAGTTGACGTCCATCGGCTAGCATAGATGATGATGATGAGTCGTAGATAATCGAAACGCATTTAATCTCGCGTAGTAACATTATCAATCATTATGATCAATGTTAAATATGATTCGATAGTTACCGAACAACGCAATTGTATCCCACGTAAACCACAAATGTTGGTAGAATCATTTCCTCGCGGTGTTTGTGCACTTATAAACAGAGCGAGTGGCGTACACTTGTACGTACGGGGAATAAAATGAATCAGCGGCCGACGGATGCAACGCCAACACAGCGCCTCACGCCTCACACTCGCGCCTCGCGCCTCGCGCCTGGGGTTACCAGGTGGAAAAATCAAAAATCCGGAGAAAAGGCCTGACTTCAATTGAAAATTATTTTTTTTACAGAATGCTTCGAAACGTACTAAACAGTTTAAAAAGTCGGACTATCATCGTTTACTTTTAATTCAAAAGTTTAAAATTAAGGGCTTTTATTATAAATTAATAATAAAAGAAAAAACCTTACCAACTTAAAAAAATACTTTCACATATCTAGAACTTTGATAAAACTGATTAAGCACTTAGTTGAACAAATAATCGTATTGATTTCAATACCGCTGCAGTCCTGAGGAGGGTCCAAAAATTCTGTAATCCTGCCGACGTACCGCCAAGCGATTTAGCGTTCCGGTACGATGTGGTGTAGAAAACGATAGACGTGTGGATTTCATCCTACTCCTAACAAGTTAGCCCACTTCCATCTCAGATTGCATCATCCCTTAACATCAGGTGTGATAGCGGTCAAGGGCCAACTTTTAGTCGATAAAAAAAATCTCAAGATAAATTCCGAGTTATGGTAACCCTACGTGTCACACCTCACGCTCAGTCGCTCACGCGCATCCCGCGGCAGGTAGGTGGGTGACGCGTAACAAATCAAACGGCCATTCATATGTTGTTATATAATAACAATTATTATGCTATAGACATGACGCTTCTTATTCATAGAACAATCACCTGTTCTCAAATATCATACAAACGTCTGTCAGACGCAAACTTCGCGTATTACGAGATTTATTAACGAATTTCCCTTGTTTTCTGTTGTCAAACAGCGTTGCTTTTCGGTCTGAAAGGTATGGATGGTAACAGAATGATAACAGAACAATAGGCTCATAAGGCTTAGCAATTATCGGATTGACAGATGCAAGAAAGGCTTTAAAGGGTTACCCCTGGTACAGACGATCATTTTCATGTTAACATTAAGTTGGGCTATCATTGTTCCTTCAATAGATACCTAACTTTGGAAATTCTTTGTTATTTTTCCGGAAGACTAAAAATATATGATAGTAAGAACTTTTCATGTTGTACCACAAACATCAAATGCCTAAACCATAAGTACCTTTTTGACCTAGATGTAGATTTTATAGAGTCTGGAGCCTTCTTTAAAAACATATTCAATTGTTATAAATGTGACTCAGTTTAGAGAACTAATAACGAACTAGTACCTAGTAGGAAACGCCGGCGACACTGTCCGCGTGTAAACCCTGAACCGCAACATTCTATATTAAACTAACACGTATACCTAAACCTTCCTCACAGTAACCTATACGAGAAGATGAAAACCACAATCAAAAAATTCCTGTTAATTCAAAGGATCTTTTTTTATATGAAATAAGCTCGCGCTTAACTACGAGCGCAGCTAATGGTTAGTGTGTGGTCTAAGGTGGGACGCGCTTGCCTATTCACTCTTGTTTTAGATACTTTAATTGTAAGAATAGAGAAAAACTGGGCTGACGCAGAATCAATCAAGTATCAAATCAGATCAATTCATCAATCAAAGAATACAGCCGGCGGGAAATGACATTGTTTTAGGTATACTACGCTATACTTTCTCTTATCCAAAGGCCAATGATAGGTAAAGTAGGTAGCTTTTGCCTTAATCTATCTCCGCAGTTTTACACAGTTTCTTAATGAAAACCTTATAGTTGCCGATGCGAGAACTTGCTCTAGTGGTAGTCTTTGATTAGTATTCGTACCCTACTTTGCAAATTCCCAAACATACTGCAAAGATATAGATAAACACCGTGTAAGGATACACCTATTACAATTGTAGCCAATAGTGGGTTTTTAGTTCTGAAGTTCAGTTTTACAGTCATAGGTATTGTTATTTATCCTCATAATTAAATGAAATTATTATGAAACGTGAGTAGCAGTTAAGCATATTTTCTTGGAGTCACGTAATGAAAAAGCCATATAATTAAACAATACGTAATAATGTGCAATAACAGCGCGATATCTCGTGTGTTGAGATTTATCAAACGATCCAATTAAAAAAATAAATAAATATGAATTAACCTACAGATGAATAATTCTTAGGCCCAATGCAGAAATAGGTACATACACGCGGACGAAGTCACATGCGTTCACTTGATTCGGATATTATCAAACAAAATAACGACTGCTAAAAACATTAACCCTAATTGGGAGACAAAGTCTTACCGACTGACTAAGATTAGCACGTTTGTAAGATGACATTATCTGACCGCCTAGTTGGTCTAGCGATTAGCTTACATTGCTACAAACGCGAGGTCCTGGATTCGATTCCTGAGTCTGCTCGTGGAATAATTCTAAGTTTTAGTTTGGTAAGTAAATTCTAAACCCGGATGCGGGAAGGTGGCGAGATTACACCCCTGTGCCACGGAGAGCACGTTACGCGTCGGTCCCAATCACTATCATCAATATCACAGTGATCGTTAATGAAATTAAGTTTTCTCACATGCCAACCCTCAATGGAGCAGCGTGGTGGGTTTACGCTGCATATCCCCTCTCCGAAACGGAAGGAGGTCTAGCTCTGCAGACGGCCGTAAATGGGAGAGACGAATATCTTAGCATTCCATGGATTCACCGTGCGGGTGACGAGTCCATCGCGTGAGGAAAACTCCGAACAGAGCTCGAGACTTGTGACACAGGTGTAGGTTTAAAAGAGTACTCTTAGTGACGCGCGTTAACACTCACCTCCTCTGTTGAAGTTATTCTCCCTGCCCAGACAAATTCGGAAGGACCCTACTAGAGCAGCTTTGTTTACTCGTCCTAATATGGAGCTTACTGCACTTCTAGTAAGGCCAAGGTCTTTTGGCAGGTTATAGAGACTTCGCTGGTATACCTCTTGCACCCACTTCTACTGCGTATAAACTAACCAAATAGCCATTTTTAAACGACTTCAAAAAAAAAGGAATTTCTCAATTCGACCGTATATTTTTTGTTTTTTATGTGTGTTTGCGCATAACTTCTTCTTTTATGAACCGATTTTGATAAGTCTTTTTTTGTTGGAAAGTAGATAGTCCGGTGGTGGTACCATGACAAGGAAACCAGGATCTGATGATGTCATCCTGGAGAAACCGAGGGGAACTTTCAAAAAATTTAGGGACAAAAAGTACGTTTGTTAATTTTTCCTGTAAGTATTTAAAAGCACTACAATTTGATGAAGGTCTGGAGTTGTTCTGATGATGGAGCCGATCTACATATAAGAGAACTCCTTGACGATTTACTGCAGTTACCTTGTTAGTTAGTTCATTAGTAAGGTCGAAATATTTATTCACTTTGAATACATGGTCTTTAGGGATAATGATAAAAAGGATATCTACGAAGATGTTCCAACAACACATGCTCATAACATAGCAATGCAATGTATCATAAGAAAACTATTTTGTGTTTGAAAGGTAATATATTATCGCGACATCAGATTATGATCAGGAATGTGCTGTAAAAACATTAATTGTAGAGTCAGGTGATCTAAATATTCTACATAGTGGCATTGTTTGCGCCCGCAACAAAACAGATAAGACGTCTCAATTTTGTAGACAGTTAGATACGAGTAGGTATCCTTATTTGCGAGATTCAATTTTAATTATAATTATCATTAACCCCTACTTAAGAAAGAAGAAGAAGAAGAAGAAGAAAATCTTTATTGCACACATAATACATAGACAATCACACAGTAAAAAATAAAAATAAAATAACAAACAAGAATGCATGCAAAGGCGGCCTTATAGCTTGGAGCAATCTCTTACAGGCAACCCTTGATGATAGGAATTATGCAAGTGAAAGCGGAAATGGTGCAAGACAATAAAGAGGTGTCTTCTAAGTCTCGTGAATGTCTGTATGTCTATATGTCTGTTTCATTGTAGCTGATTAAGAATTTAACCGATTATGATGCGGTTTTGTGTTAGATCCTTAGTTCATTCAATACGATGAAGATGCGAGAAGGATTTTTCTATTACTCATATGACACAAAATCCGGTATTTCGGTTAATCAAGGGATTTATCAAAGTTTTAATTTTAACTTGTAATACAAGAAATATTTCACAGATAAATTCATTCCTTTTACATCCAACCTCAAACTAAAAAAAATAAAAAGTAAAATAATTTAATTTATTTAAAGAAATTATACCGTAAACATTTAAAGTTAACTAATAAGTTTCTACAAACGTACAAAAGTAATCGCCAATTTGAATTAATTTGAATTTTAAAGGTCACATTGAAATCAGTGTACCAGTGACGTGATTGTTGTAAACGTGTTTTATAATAGGTAACGGAACGAATACCTAGATGACAACAAGTGTTAAACTATCACCTACAATAAAGCAACACTTGCAGCCACGCTCGCTAGGAACGTGTTCTATTATGCACTGCTTTTCTTTCGTCAACCTAAGACATCATCACTACACAATGACACACTTCTCGCCCATTAGAAGAGGGGTAATGAACATAGTCCCGAGGTGCTGCCCTTATGCGGATTGGTGGGGATAGGGTGATGATTTTAAACTCCTTTAACGATCACTAGGCATTAGGTGTAAATGACAATAACGGAGACTGATGGCAGGAAACAATATAGACAATGAAGCAGACATGAGACCAGAGACCTGAGGCAGTCACCTGTGCTGTGGCGGTGATATAAGTGTTATGTACAGTGTGTTTATATCAAGCGTATTTTCTAAATATGAGTAATAAACAACAAACCCGCAAGATAACACCTCAAGCTCTGTTACGTAGCTCTATCTGTCTGCCCAAGGTGCACTTCCTTGGAACGTGATTACGGCACGTACTGCCCTGACTATCACCAGACCACGCACAAATCAGTAGCTACCACGCGTGATGTTCTACGAGTTTCATTCAGATGTTCGGCCTTGTTTGTTTTAACCGATAAACACGAGGAAGGGTTATGTATTATACAATGTGTTTAAGTTAATAACCTGTAACGATGGGAACATTTTGAGCTGCAGTTAAGCAATTTTGATGTATTTTGAGACTTGCAAGACATTTATAAGGATTTTAAATATGTGATCAATATACAAACAAATTGGTACCCGCTGTATACTTGGATCTTTTAAACTACATAATGGGTTCAATGCAGTTTTCATCAGTAGATAGATTAGTTAAAAATTAAATAAATTATTGATAAAAAATACAGGATTCGCGGGCGAAGTCTTGTATAATATAGAGTTAAGTTAATTAAACACCCATCATTGACCGCGTGACTAAAAGATTGTCAATTAGCAAATAACCTCGCAAATACAATCTGCAAATAAATTCACTTAAATGCTCCAATATGCAATACATACTATTTTGTAACCGCGTATCCACAACTAAGCGAAATATGTCGCGGGTAGAAAGAAAAGCAGTCCTTTACAGAAGGTATAGCGAGTGACGCAAGTCGAGCGGCGCCACTCCGCGGCCGGCGCCGACAACGCGATGTATTTTCCGAAAACCTTTTTCTAACTGTGAGTCATCCATAATAAGGATAATAAAATATACAAATGAATGAATATTAAATGAATATAATAGGACAATTACACACATCACTATATAGCCCCAAAGTAAGCATACTCGTAAGTAGCTTGTGTTATGGGTGCTATGATAACTGATGAATATTTTATATATACTATACATAAATACCTATAATATATAGATAAACACCCAGACACTGGAAAACATCCATGCTCATCACACAAACATTTTTCCAGATATATTATTGCTAGGTAGTTACGTACGTGGTACGTACATAGTTTTTATTTTTGTAGAATTACCTTAAATTAATGATTCTGATTTTTCTTAACTTTTTGTATCGTTATTATCACACAAACATTAGGACGCCCCACAGAAGCAGGGTCACTACCCACTGCACCACTCGGCCGTAACTTTTTCATATATATCAATTGGTTTAAGTAGGTAAACAGTGTTATTAATTAAATCTTATTGACCACGTGACTGAAACATTGTCAATTAGCAAATTAATTCGTTATGGGATCTGATAATGTTTTACCTAACTGGAATACACAGATTCATAGTCTTTTGTAACTGCTTATCCATTACTAAGCGAAATGTGTCGCGGCTAGGAAGAAAAGCGGTCCCTTGTAGAACGTATAACGAGAAATGTGTCGCAAGTCGAGCGGCGCCACTCCGCGGCCGGCGCCGACTCTGCGATGTATTTTCCGAACACCTTTCAACGCTCGACGCGCATCGACCGACGGAAACAACGCGTTAATTCCCGTCATAAAATCAGTTTTAGAATTCGGGTTATTTACTTATTTTTATTTTAGTTCCATGATAATTTTAAACGTCGCCCCGAAGCCAATTAGATCACGTGAAAACAAAATCGGGTAATGTGTTCTTCTAAAGCGTAATAAACAAAATGTTACGCCTTTTACGCTTAATGAAACGTAAATGAGACGAATAGGTATTAATTAGAAGACTTGCACTAAACGCTAATCACGAGCGCAGAGAAAAGAAGAAACTGACGAGTTTATTGACGGCTCTACTCGGTAGAGTCAGCATCTGAGAAGAGACAGAGTCGCTAATTACGAGACTTTTCAAAGGTTATATAAAAGTTTAAGTTACAGGAAATAAAATAACTGGATTTGATTTTATTTGTAGGAAATTTCAAGTTCGTTTGTTAAAAGTTAATTTACAAGTACTTTTGAAACGACATGTTAAACTATATGTAGTGACTCTATCATCGGTCTGGAAGGCAAATGAAAGAAGATCATGAGTTCTAAGAGAATATTAAACAGCAAAAGAATAACGAAAGCAAAGAAAGTGTAAGTACTTAAGTTAATAACATTATTTGCCGTCACAATATTTGTTTACATCAAGTTAATTTCGCGTAACGCTAATTATAATGTCTTTTTTTGCTGGAATTAAAGCAACAGACAATAGCGCTACTTACTGTTAGCTTAGCAAAAAAAAATATAAGTAGGAACTATCAAATATTATTCAACTTCTCTTCTACAACTTTTCATTTTCTAAATTATTTTAAGGTTTAGAAGTACGTAAGTATACCTACTGAAAATGTATGTCAAATGTGTGTCAGTTAAACTCCTCTGTTGTATCGGCTTATTAAGAAAGTCCGTCTTTAGTCCTACTTCAGGACAAGACTACTCGCTTATCTCTAAAAAAACCTCAGTCCGATTCTTGCCCGGTGGATTGTTTCCACCACTCAGGCTTTACTTTTTCAAAGGCAAAGGACCCCTGATCAGATCGAAGTTATGATGAAGAAGAAGAAGGTAACTGTATATATATTATTTATTTATTTATTTACTTTATTTTATAAACGTCTATTCCTTACAAAACTATTAGAAGACTTTGAACCACACGGAGTGCTTACAGTAAAACATAGACGACGCTGTAACTATAGAAAGAAGTGTAGGAAAAACGTCTTATACAATTTTTCAGCTGCCATCCGCTCAGAGGCCATATTATGTATCAACTTTACTGACTGAAACAGATTGGAAACGTACACTGTAGGGCAATGTGATGACATCACATTGCCCTACAGAGCATGAAACGCGCGATAGGGAACTTTGTATAATATAAGCTGTAGATACCTGGCGTCGCAGGTGGTATCTGTGGCGAGGAGGGGACAGTCTGTGTGAGTAACGCTTCAGCGCTTTGATGCTGCACGCCTCCCGCCATCGTCTGGGCCGCGAGTGTCTTGCGAGGGTCCTCCCATGTCGTCGTCTTTGTTATGTGACTGAAATAAAAAAACATAATCAAATTTTTGATGTAGTAACCATTTAATACGGCTCGTCAAGGGAGTATAACTGCCATGCGCACAAGATGTGATCATGCAGCAACGGAACGAAAGAGAGCGTTTTATAGATATGTTCTTCCCACGTAGGGTTGCCATCTCTAAAATTTAAAAAACAGGACAAGACGCGTGAAAACCCCGGATTTTGGAGTCGGACACGTCAACAAGATCTTTTAAACATATTCAATGTAATAAAAAATAGTTGAAAATGTCATAAATCACCTTTTTTTATTTGGAACAGTGAATATACTTGGTTCATCGGTTGATCGTGGTGTGGTGCGTGCGTGTCTTGCGGGCGGCCTAAATTTTTTTCATTTTATAATTTTTAAAACCCGGTCGCTCCCCGGATACCCTCTAAACTGGGACAGATCCGAGGAAACCCGGACGGATGGCAACCCTATTCCCATACCATGCTTGGCCCACTGTTCTGAAGAGTATTGTCTACATAAAACTTAACGCCCTATAACTCAAGTTAAAGGACGTAGAGCTGCGCATTGTAGGATTTGCCCTATGCAAGAAAATAGCACTTGTTGCCAGTTCACCCAAAATGAATAAAGTATTTAGTTTCACGTGACAGACTCGTGAAGTATGTTTTAATTATTATTGCTAGGTAGTTACGTACGTGGTACGTACATAGTTTTTATTTTTGTAGAATTACCTTAAATTAATGATTCTGATTTTTCTTAACTTTTTGTATCGTTATTATTATCTAGATTTAATTTCATCGTAACGCTCGCTTTATTTCGTTTATTATGAGAGACATAAGTCTCCCGTATTACATTATTATTCAAATATAAAACCGACGTAATGAATGAATGTCAACGTTATTTACATTGGTTTAACTAAAACCCGGGCAAGTTCAAAAACATTAGGATACAAAAGAAATATTTATAAGCTTTTTGTAGTCTAATAGTATACAATTCTGAAGTTTTTATAAACCTTGAAAAATGTATGGATTTTATCACGAATTGCAGACCTGACTATTTGGTATTAATTTCAACTTGCCTCTACCCTGATCTCTTGCCTGTCAAAGAAAAGGGTCTTGTGAGATACCGACACTGTACGGACCGACAACATAGTCTTTTAATGATTGTACTGACACACCTGATGTTAAGTGATGATGCAGTCTAAGATGGAAGATCCACACCCCTTTCGGTTTCTACACGACATCGTACCGGAACGCTAAATCGCTTGGCGGTACGTCATTGTGGAGGTGAGCCAAAACTATGAAATATGTATGAAACTTACAGTATTTTTTACGCTAAAAACCATCACAACTGAAACTTATCTTCTTCTTTAGCACTTGCAGTTAGCTACACAGTTACATATAAAGCACTTCCATATATTTTGTGGTTACAAGTTACAACACAATATTACGAGTACAGTGGAAATATAGCATTACCAAAATAATTAAAAGTAAGTAGGCAATACGAATGACCAATATTCACGCGAAGCCGTAAACTGATGTCGGCACGTATAGCCAAAAATGATTAATTTTGAAGCTTTCACCAAATAAACAAGCGAGTTTTATAAAATAACCGCTTTAAAGAATCCGAACGTGTCAAACCACATTACCAAGCGACCATATTCGGTAATTTAGCATACTTTAAATAGGCAGGTAGTTAATTATTTAGCGAGACAGCCCATAAAATATATTAATTAGTGCCTATGTTTTATTTAAATTGTCAAGATTCATGTAAATATCTACATACCTATCTTAATGCTCAATTACAACGCGTGGCAATCTTAATTAAATTGCAAATCTCATGATGTCACTAGACGAAATACTAGTAGAGACTTATTTACATACATACATAAACATCACGCCTTGTTCCCATAGGGGTAGGCAGAGACCACATCCCTCCATTTGCCACGGTCCTTGCATACGTCCTTAGCTTCTTCCACTCTCATTAATCCTTTCATACAAGTTCGTCGGTTTAGGGTACTCTTGACCTGGCCATTATTTAAAATGTCCTGAATTTGGTCCAGGAACATTCGCCTAGGCCTTCCCCTTCCAACATTTCCAATCACTCTCGCCTTGTAAATCTCTTTTGTTAATCTTCTTTCATCCATTCTCTCTACATGTCCAAACCATCTTACTTAACGACTTATCAGACTTATTTAACGAATACAAAAAGAATAAATATCAATTTAAGGGTACGAGTTCGTTGCCGACTGCAGATGACAGCAGAAGGCGACGTGTCGCAAACACACTACTGGTTTCTATGTACGAGTATTTATACGGAAACGAAGTATCGGTGTAGCGACAAAAGGAATTTCATACTTACATCCAGTAATGTCGCTAAGACATGTCATCTGCAGTCAGCTACACTCGCAACCTAATACTCTGTAACTTCTTACAGTCCTACTCCAATAAAACGAATTAAATTTATGAAATAGGTAAGTCGATGTTTCTTAATTTTGAAACAGAATTTGGAATTCCGGGTAGCGAGTGAACTAAATTTATTGATTGCACTTTTACTTTTGACTATAAATACATACTCTTAAGTCAATAGTTGCTCAAATTACTGGTTTGTCTCGTGATGATTGGAAGGTCACCTACAGGCTTAATTCCGGACATTTTTGCAGGTACTGAATTGGCATCGACTGAGATATAACTAACTGTCCGTTACAAAATGTTTCCAAATGTTGAAAATTTTCTATTTACAATCATATAACTATTACAGTGCCTAATACCTTACGTTTAAAGTAAGATGTTTAAGTTATTTAAAAGTTACTTAGGTAACATACTACTTATGTTGCAGCAACGTCACAAAGCCGACTGTTAATCGAAGGTATATTCTATATTTCGGACAGTGTGCTCCAAAACCATAGTACCGTAAGGTACATAATTTGCTTTATTAAATTGTTGAAATTCTATGGGCACAGATACAAAGCGCTTCTCTTTCTCCCTTCCTATTCCTAATTGAAAAACGAAATAAATGTTATTTCAGTTTCTGTTTTAGATTAAAAACTTGATAACAATTCCATAGTCAAGTTTGTAATTGTTTTCAGTCGTGTACATGATACACTTCTTATTTTACAAAAGACATTATTTATTTACTTTTTATTTTTAAATATAAATCTAGCAACGTCAAAAATGGAGAAAACCATTTTTAAAGGACCTAATTAAGCGCCACTGCACCAAGCCGCAAGGTTCTCAGGTTATTTTTTTGATACATAAGCTAAAACAAATTGATCCATATAAACAACATTCATATAATATTATGCAGTAATATGCTATGTGTATGACCTTAGTAGTTTCAATAAATACATTTCAGTAGATAAATACTTCGAATCAGATTAAATTTAAAGACAAAAATATGTGCAAGTGATTTTTGAAATCTACTTGGCCTAAATTTTTGTAGCAATGCGGTTTATAACTTCCGACCTTATTGCAAATTTTTGGGCTTGTCCTTCTGATTTGTTCTTATTATGACTGGTTTCTTATTACAATCCAATAATGATAATTAAAATTGAGAAATGTCTTGGACATAATTATGAATTTTATATGCTTATCGGAATGGGTGTTATTTAAAGTGACTCCAAAAATAACCTCTGAATGTTATATTATTACAAGCTTTTAGTTTTATTTACAAGAAACTTACTAGGAGATAATATATGTGGATTAAGTCTTAGAAGCAAAACTTTTAAATTAATGTAAAATAATGAAATTATATCTGGCTGAGTTTCTTCTTCTTTTTAGACTAAGCCTGTGTGAAACCTTCATTGATTTGATTTACGTTAACGAATTTCATTTTATCACCATTCCTTTACAAGTAAAAAAATAGCTTTTAGGTTCTTATTGAATTTAATGAACTTAATTTTGAATTTTAAATTTAGGTCGGTTTTCAGTAGATATTTAGGAGCTATAAAAGAAAATAAGACCTATTTTATAGAAGCATATATTGATTAAAGTGTGGGATTGTAGAGCGTATAGTATATCTACTATACGCTATGACAGAATTATACAGTATAAGCACAGGATACATAAATAGTATGAGTTTAGCAAGGGCGAAATATTAGCTGGGCCTTTCGTGAGATCTATAAACTTTAAACCAGTGATTCTCAACCAGTGTGCCGCGGCACTTTTGTGTGCCGCCAAATTTTGCTAATATATAACAATGTTAATATTATTAAATTATATCATTTAAAAAGAAAAATATTTTTAACATGAATATATACTTAAATCCACAAAAAAATAAATTATTTTATTATTTGCTTTCCAAATTTGTGATTCACTTTGCGTCGCATTTTTCAGGAACACATTAGCGACGCAAAGCATGTATTTAAAATTTTTGTCATAAACTATTTATGTATATAAAAATAATTTTTATATTTTTCTTTGTGTGCCGCCAAATTTTGAAATTATTAAATATGTGCCGCAACAAAAAAAAGGTTGAGAATCACTGCTTTAAACAGAGCAAGCAATATGCATTACTTTACTATTTACATGAAAATGTTATTGGTAGAATTACTTCTTCACTCAAATATGATTAACACATGCGAATCTTCGGTGACAATTCAATAGTATGGTACCATGGCGGTGATAGACCATAAATAGATATCTTTATTCTAATATAATAAACATTATTATAAATAATGTATCACTATACTGTAATATTTTTCTATCTGTAGAGGCCGTCGGTAACAGACGCGACGCAAGCCGAGCCGCGGAGCCTTCCTACTTAGCGGTCGATGTGACCAATTGGCAGGCAAACCGGACACGGAGTGCGCACGAGGCGGTCTAGTGAATAGTGTTTGCCTTCGTCAATGGCTTTACTTTCTTTCAGCTAAAAGTAGGCAATTGACGAGTTCACACTCAGCGATTACGTAAAAACAGTAGTTTTTAACCATGCAGATTTTGAATTGTCTTGTCTCGCCCACTATTTAAACAACAGAACTGTTCTAGGCTCCTATTTTTAACCGACGAAAAAAAACGGAAGAGGTTCTCAAGTTGACACGTATATATTTTTTTTTTATGTATGACCACGCATAACTTTTTACAGAGTTGTCCGATTTAGATAATTCATTTTTTATTAGAAAGGGCACACTTCCAAGATGGTCCTATGGCCATCATGTTAGGATCCGATGATGATATCCTGGGAAAATTGAAGGAATTCTTAAATCGACAATAAAAAAAACCGAGATCGCTGCTATAAAGGCACACTTGCAGCGATTTCGGTTTTTGTGTAAGTATCGGTAGCTTTTTGGCTACTAGTGTCGTATAATATACTATGAGAGTATAGTATGACTATGTTACGTGGCGATAAATCACTAAACAGTAAGAAATGAAAATTTTCAACAAAAAATAGGACCGACTCAAAACTTTACTTTGCTTGCTGCAACTTTAGTTGCTTTAATTTACTTAAGCATATCTAGGAGTCGGTGCCAGCCAAGGTTTCTACTTCACGGACGTTACCTAGAACTCACAAACTACTTTACTACGTTAAATAAATGTTCTTTAAACTTGGCTGGCACCGTCTTCATAGATGTGCTTAAGTAAATTAAAGCAACTTAATGACACAGTTATATTTTACTTTTTAGTGCGTTTTGAGTCGGTTCTATTTTTTGCTAAAAAAATTTCTATGTTAAATTCATTCTCAGACTATGAGTGTTCAAAACCCTCATTGTTCTAATTTATGTTGACGAATTTGATGGCCATTAATTTTCAAGTAAAAAAATAACTTTCAGGTGAAATAAAATAAACTTAATTTGAGTTTAAAAGTTTGTGTGTAGTATTTAGGAGGTATAAAAATTTGGAGAGACATTTTAAAATGTACTATAGTAGCATATTTATAAGAAGCTCAAACTAGACCGTAAACAACTTTAATCATCATATGCAATAAATAAAAATATCATAAAAACAGTAGAAAGTATTTCATAACACGGCCAACACCGAAGAAATGCGGTTAAAAATGAAACATTAATACTTATCAACAACAAAAAGCGGAGATAAGGAAATGATTTAGCAATGAAAAGCGGCGAGGGCATGACCACGATGAATCGATTTGCTCGGGGCGGTAATGAACTTGGCCGCGGCATCAGCTGTAATTGTCGACGTCGTGTTAACAAACTGTACGAGTACCTATGGGTCACGTCGCATTATAACAGCGCACGTTGCCGACCAAGTATTGGGTCATTTTTAAATACCTACTGGCAATTCAGGGAACAAGCTTTTTTTCCTTTTCCTACTTAAAGGGACCAGAGCATAACAGGCGTTTTGGCATAACCAATATTTAAAGTGATGGCCTATTTAAGGGCATCTCCAGATGAACTAGATGAATCGATTTTCTCGGGACGGATATAAACTGACCAGCTTTAGTGTTCGAGTACTTTTGGGATACGTCATTTTATAATAGTGCAAATTGTCGAGCAGGTAGGTACTGTCACATTCTTAATCAGGAAACAAGGTTCCTTAAGGGCTGCAGCATATCTAGGGGTTTTGGGAGAGCGGGCTAAAAGAATTGGAGGCTTTTTCAGGGCATCTATGGTTCAGCTCACAACTCAGCATTAAGGAACATTCATGAACCCCATGAGTCGACTTGTCCAGAGTGATATCGCGGCATCAGCTGTAATTTTCGGTGTCGTGTTAAACTAGAGTAAAAAGTACATATGGGCCACGTCGCATTATAACAACGCAGATTGTCGAGCTGATATTGGTTCATTTATATTTTAATATCTACTAATTATTCAGAGATCTAGCATTCTTTCTCCTCCACAAAGGGACGGCAGCAAGATCAGCGAGGAAGTTCTATCCGAATCGAAACCTGGGGCTGTAAGTAGAAGAGTAGAAGATACTCTGTGAAGACTTCAATAACAATGAGACTTACAGAAAAGCTCATGTTAAAAAGTATACCTAACCATTTAATAAAGCGGCATGACTTAGACACATAGACGTATGCTAAAACAAATTGTACTTAAATAAAAACACGATAGGTACCTCCTGTTTTCATGATAGGTAATGTTGCATAAAGAAAGACGTTAAATTCATTCACAATCTGAAATTATTGAAAGGACCTGGAGATGAATTCGAATCGCAATATTTGAAATTAATTTGCGGACAAAAAAGACGAAAACATCTATATTGTGAAATATAGAAAATCAAATGGTTTAAAAGAAATGAAAATTACTAGGACAATATAAAAAAAAATGCTCCATAGAAATGTTTGACCGTGCCGGTTGAGTAACTTTATTTCGGTGCACATCAATCAATTTTATTTAAGGAAAGGTGCTTAAATAGTATCGTAATAAAACAGTAAGCTGTAAATACGTGATGAAGACACGTGAGGCGCGGGCGGCGCTGGCGGCGGGGCGGCGGGGCGCGAGGGACGCGGCCGTGTGTAATTACAGCGGACTGCGGAGCCTGCCGCCGCCTTGCATAACACCGGCCACACGTTATACAAGGCTTACCCGAGCTAAATGTTTGTACACAATCACATTCTCACCCTCAGCACAGCCTCTACACTTCTAAGAACTTAGACACTTGATCTAAGTATTACATTGATTGTAACAGTTGCAGATATTCTTCCTATTATTTAATGTTAACACCGGCCACACATTTAGACAAAAATTATCCGAGCTAATCTTTGTACACAACCACATTCTCACGCTCAGCCCAGCCTCTACACTTTTAAGAAGTTAGAAACTTGATCTTAGTAATTGATTGATTGTATCAGGTGCAGATATTCCTTATATTTTATTTAACGTTAACACCGGCCACACATTTAGACAAAGATTATCTGAGCTAATGTTTGTACACAACCACATTCTCACCCTCAGCCCAGCCTCTACTGTTCTAAGAAGTTAGGCACTTTTACTATATGATTTATAGTATCAGTTGCAATTGCACTTGTAGCATATTCCTTATCATTTATTTAATGGTAACAGCGCCACACAAGGCTTACCCGAACTAAAAGTTTGTACACAATCACATTATTCTCACCCTCCGCACAGCCTGTTCTAATAAATTAGACACTCGATTTGTTTTGCGGATTATATCAGAGACTTATATATTCGTAGCTATACCTTTAATGTTAGCATCGGCCACACGGTAATACAAAGCTTACTTGCGCTAAATGTTTGTATACAATCACAATATTCCCACCCTCACAGCCTGCAATGTTCAAAGATGATAGACGCTTAATCTGTTTGACGAATTGCATCAGTTGCAGAATTAGGTATTAATTTATTTCTTTAACGAAAAGACCAGCTCTGGTTTCACTAAACACAATAACTAAGCCTAAGGGAATATTCTTTACAAAAGCTTTCTTTGGAATCAATACTCTTAATGATTGTGGATATGGGTATATCCACAGAACAAATGATGCAACAATTTTAGCGCTTGTCTCGAAGCAAAAATATGTTATTACCTATGCTTATGTATTCGCCTACATGCAGTAAACTATCTGGTTTATTATTGACGTCATTTTCATCCAAATTTCATTTCCTTCATTCGATAGCTCGTTTTATCATACTTCTGTACCCACTATCTCCTGTATACAGATATACCACGCCTACTGAGCTATTTTCTTTGCATCTATCATTCTTTCTGTGGTCTGAATGCGTTTACTTGCGGTTAGTCCATGCTGAAATTGTAATTTTTCTCGTGAGAACTATCTAATTAACAATAGTTACATACAAAAGGTTTACAGACATAGATGATGTGCTGTTGTAGAATCAAACGTTTATATACCATTCAATATTTTATGTGGATGTAACTCCTAATCTCGTCTTTCACCTTTCTAACGACAGTCTTTCATAGTTTCATACGTCTTTATCTAGTATCATAGTATCACATCCTTAAAAATCAAATAACACCAAGGAAACAATCAAAAACACCAAGTTCGAATTGAATCTAGCACCATACGAAAAGAATATTGCATCATGAAAGGAAATTCTTCGTTATGTATACTAATTTGTTAAGTTATTAAAAATATCCTGCACGTTAGTTAGCACTGGTCTAGAAAGTTCGAAAACAGCTTTAGTGCAAATGTATACAAACGAATATGAATATTGCATTACATATGCGTAGGGAAATTAGAATATAAATAGACGTGGTGAACAATCACTAGGTGACAAGGAGTATTGAGAAACAAAATGTCTTTCTCTCGCGAAGGCCTTCCACTCTTACACAATAGCGCTTGCAGTTCTCGATAGCGCCGATACCACAGCCTGTGCCTCAGAACAAAGAACACCTTTAAAATCTTTACTCATAAACTATTGAACAAGTTTATAAAGCTTATGTTTTCCTGATCAGACTATGAATAATAATAATCAACAAGCTTACGATTTTACGCTCAAATTCCTTGCCTGGTCAAAATCCAATATTTCTTAAATAAGATGAAAAGAAAAAAAGCAGGAAGTAGTTTAAAGTCTCGGAACAATAATATACGGCACCTTTCCACGATATCGTTATATGTCAAAAAGGTCAATGTCATCCTTCATTAAGCTTTACTAAGAATTGTACTGTAAAACGATACCATTTCACAAGTAAGCATATAAACAGATTTCACTGCTAACATGTTTTTTGTTACCTTTTAATTAATTTATAACAAATAAAAAAATAAATACATATTAGAAATTTATAAAAAAAAGTACAATTCTCCAGCTGGCTGGCATTTCCCAAACAACTGGTAGCAATGTAATTATTATACTCCTTAGCCCCTACTAAGTCTCCTCTAAGCAAGACGGAGAGACAGAGACAAATTCGATAGTCACATGTCAACACATAAAAATATACTTACGGACTAGGGCTACTGGCCCTAGTGGTCTGTTAATAATAACGATGTTGACGCTCCTACGAGTACATTCATTGACACAGAATCAAGATCGAATTATATATTGATCAATATAGATCAGAAAACCTTTATATCTACGATATACATAAGGGTATTCGATCCAAAGATGTCGCGCCGAGTGTCGGCGGATGCACGTCACGTCGGACGCACATCCTCATTCGTCTTAAGTATACGCAATGCTCCCCCTTTTACACTACACTACCTTTTTATATCGCTTAAATAGCGAGCAAACGATCGGATCAACTGACGTCAAGGGATTACCACCGCCCTTATTCTTTAGTTGCACCGGAGCCGTTGCTTTGAAGCCTTTAAGGACTTTGTTTATACTTCCCTGGACGTTGGCTCCTTCAATTTCCTAGTGTGTGGAAGAAACGATTTGGGAATCAGATGGTTGTATCAATACTTGACTTCTAAAATCCATATACTGATATCACAATGAACAGACCAACGCGTAACCTCGAAACAAAGCAGGTTATTTATTCTCGAGATCGATTACGTAAGCAGATAAATTGCGCGGTTACTGCACATCAATTTGAACCCCGGAAAACGAACTAATCAGGACAAGCCTCTCTGTTGTTTGTAAAACAGTTATTTAGCTTTATAAAATGTGATGGCGTTGTCGCAATTGAAAAGTATTAAACTGGAAAGGATTTTATTGCAATGTTATAATACGCCATGAAAGTAAAATGTAGTGCGAAAGATTACTTAACGTGACTTTACAAGTTAACTTAAGTTACCTAGGCATTGTTTTTCCAATGATGGGCAATGAACATCTACGAGTTAATAACAGAGATATAAGTAGAGATATTTGCGATTTCTTCTTATTTTTATTACACTAAATCCTATAATATATTTCCCGGATAATCAACTCTCTATTTAAGCACATACCCGTCCACTGCTGGTCATCACACACGATCCTCTACCTTCTTCATCCAGCCAATTACCGCCTCGTTTTCGTGTGTGCCTCGCCATCTTTAAGACTTTGTGGGATTCGATAGGGAGTATCAACTCCTGTTAATCTTGTGAGTTCTGTAACTGCCATATTTGTGCTAAGTCTTTCTTATTATTTTAATTTCTTCCAAAAATTTTCAGAAGCAGGAGTTAGAAAGATGGTGGTGCCCAATGCTTTCGAGAACACTGTGTAGGAAAATGTCTGTGACCTAATATACTTCTATTATAATAAGTGTCGTACGAAATTACAATTGACCAATTATTTGCTGGCATCATTATGATTTTTATCCCTAAAATGCACTATCAAACTTCTGAGTGCACGAACCTCTCTATTTTAAGCTTGAGTCTGTATGGTTTTTAGATATAAATAAATCAATCGGTCCTTTGTCGCGAGCAGAGAGCAGGCTGGCGCCACTCACGCGTAGATATTTCCTTTTTATTTGAATACTAGCGCTTGGACCGAGCTCTGCCCGCTTTACAGTTGTGTAGAGTAACCTTGGCTCGCCTTTGAATACCTATCTGCTTATCTCTTCACATTTACGGGTAATTATGCCTATATAGAACTGGATGACGCCCGCGGGCTCACCCACGTAGTTCCCGTTCCCGTGGGAATTTCGGGATAAAATGTGGTCTATGTGTTATTCTGATATGTAAGCTATATTATTGTAAAGTTTCATCAAAATCCATTCAGTAGTTTTTGCGTTAAGAGTAAAAAACATCCATCCATACATACAAACATTCGCCTCAATACTATAAGGATTACAATCTTAAAGAGTAGTATTACGGTGGTGTCTAAATAAATAGTCAAAAGAGATATTAATCAATAGTAAAATAACGAAACGAATAATAACAACGAATATATTAATTACATTTAAATTTAAGCCTATACTAATATGTAAAACTAAATCATTTAAAATTGTATAATTAAAATGTCAGAAGAAAATTTTCTCTAATGAAAATACGTTAAATAAAGTTTGGCTGGAACGGTAGATCCCGTAATAAAACCATCGGCCGGAAGTTGATGCGTCACTCGGGCGTTTTCGTCCACTTCTGTTTGTGTGGGTAGCTTCGAACGTATGTGCAAAGTAGACAATAACACACATACATAACACAATAGTACCACAAGGTATGCATACATTTATACTTGTAGGTAGATTACAGCTGATCCGATCACTTGGCCGCTTTTGGCATAAAAAGAAATTATTTAGTACAGTCTATGTTATAATTACTATGGTGTTGTTACTTGTTACACATTAATCTCGTTTGTATAGTGTTACTGATTGCTTCTGTGTGCGTTTATTTACGTACGCGAGCGCCGACTCGTCCGAGATTCAAATATAGAACGCCGTCTCCGCCATGTTGCTCTCGGTGAAAAACCTACGACCCATCTCGTGGAAGTCGTGGAAGCGTCACGAAAGTAAAAAAAACCTTTGATTATAAGTAAATATTATCGAGTATTCGTCGAAATAAATCCGTGAATCCGTCATAAATCCGATGACACAAAGGTACGCTTTTATCGGAAAATCTGACATAGGTACCTACATTTGAATTGCAAATAAATTGTAGCTACTTAATCGAGAATTTTAATACAAGCATTGTACTAGTTAGTATGTTATGTTTAGTGGAATATCACTACTCGTACATGATCTTCAATGCTGTTAGCGTAAATAAATTTTGTTGGTTAGTGAAGCGTATTCATGTGAATGAATGAGTCACGGCCAGAATTGGTTCATTTATCCACCAGATTGGTACGATGTGCCTATGTACTAGCCATCATTCATCTTATACGTTATTGTATGACAAGGTATTGTTGATAGTTTAAATCTATACTAATATAAAGCTGAAGAGTTTGTTTGTTTAAACGCACTCATCTAAGAAACTGCTAGATCTAATTGAAAAATTTTGTTCGCGTTGGTTATTCCATTTATCGAGGAAGGTTTTACGCTATATTATTATTATTTTAACACTGCAACCAATGGGAGCGAAAAATCAGTGGAAAATGCGGAAATAATGGGACAAATTATTCATCTTTAGGGCTAATATAATCTAATAAGTCATAAGGAGTAACTTATGCTTCTTTATTTTCGTAATCTAATTTAAATATATAGGTATAATTCTACGCAGATATATGTTTTTCCTGAAATAATTGGCAACGTAATAAATTATAGATGTGAAACACATAACTCATTGGTGAATGGGATGTTCTCTGGTATAGTGAAGACACCGTACAAGAATGCCATGTGGATCCTACTTAAGTAGAAAAACGACCAACAAAATGGAGAGTCGTCTAACAACAGGTGGCATCGTAGCTCATGTACAACCTACTTAATAAATTCTATTTCATAATTCGTTTACTTCAAGTAGGTTTAGCTTACAAGCCATTGGTCAACTTCATGTTTATAGTGACTCTACCACTGGTCGTAAGGTCGTAATATACGACAATAGTTACTTCCTACCTAACTCTGTTAACATATACACAAAAACACAACAGGCAATTGAAAAAAACAAAACAATTTGATACCTATACTAAAGCCAAACTCGATTGAGAATGCTTGTCAACAAACAAATTAAAAATGAAGGTAGAAAATGCAACACACTTTATATCTAATAAAGTAAAAATTATTTTTATTATTTTAAAAAAATCTTATTTAAAAGATATTGAATATTTTATTTTTAATATATTATTAGCTTACTAATCTAATTTATTGTCATGAATCCGTCATAACTAGTTAATTAAAAAAAAATAGGTGTAAAATGACTAGCGATTTCATTTTTAATTTGTTTGTTGACAAGCATTCTCAATCGAGTTTGGCTTTGGTATAGTTTGAGAATACACAAAATGCAATTTTTAATAAGCAGGTTCCTTCTTAGTTACAGAATGCATTAAATAAATTATGTTACTTTAATTTCGAAACAATAATATAAAGATACTGTTATTCAACAGTAGGTATAATACGTGTATATTATAAATGTCAATGTGTGTAGTAGGCCAGGCCACAAGGCGTTGCAGCCAGCGAACTAGTCGGCCTTGCTAGGTGGTCCGCCGCTCGCCGCCAGAGGTTAACAACATGTTTTTCATCTAACTTTAGAAAGTAACCAGATAACACGATCGCGTTATCTTAAAGAAATTACGGAGCTCTCTTGCTCTCCGAGCTGTGGCAACTGGCGACCCACTAAACGAATGGCGATTAAAACTTGCCAAACGTTCATTACGTGGGCAGGTACGACTGTGTACGTTTATTATGATTATTATTTGCCTCTCATTAAATTCTAGCAATTAATTTCAGTAATCTATACACAATATTCATTGTAGAGGAGTTCCATTGACGTATAATACATAGGCAGAGGTACGTCAATGACGAGTTCTTGATATATTGTGACGAAGCATATACCTATTTATTTATTTATTCTTTAGTTGTATAAACAGGACAGAAAAAAATTATATATGAGTAGAATATAAAAGGTTGTGTTTTCATTTAGTGTTGCGATCTCCACCACGCAATATAAGCTTAGGAAAACAATAAAACATCCATTTTCTGGAAAAAGTGGATTCATGTTTCTTAGCATAAAGCAATAAAACCTTCAATGACTTATATTTAATTACTATAATTACTTCATACGTTTGTTTGATTATTCCTTGATAGAACTGAATGCTAAACTAAATATCAAAGGTATAGGTGTCGTGGGACAAGGATGAGTGTACGTCGTGACCTGCCCCATGTCGTCGACTCAGCCGACAGCATCCGGGTCGACTGAACGCGTTATCATTGAATTCATAAAACCGCCGAACGGTTCCCAAAAATGAAGATTGTGACTAAAGTATAGACCGGTTTTAAGGTCGTTCGGCTTATAATATACATATCAATAGAAATATTAGTCGCTTTTAAATGCCAATCTCAGTCGTAAAACTTAATAGCGGCAAATGGTGAATCTATCACTGTAATGCTGACTAGGCAGTCAGTTTGAAATTCATTACGTTCGAGTCTTTTAGTATTTGTGTCAAGATAATACATAAAAAAGTATTTTTAACCGACGAAAAAAACGGAGGAGGTTTTCAATTCGACACGTATATATATATATATATATTTTATGACCACGCATAACCCGATTTTTCTTATAAAAATCAAAGAAGCGGTTGCAAATTACCAACTCACATTATTATTCCATATCGTTACCTTACTTACTACTATCTTATATATACACTCGATAACTGGTATGGTAATGTGGCTTCTCAATTTCTCAAAAATCTCAGTCAGTTATAGCTCTGAGCCCCACAGAACACGTTAAGCTCTTTCTCCCGGTCATTATCATTAATAATAGATCAATCAAACATTATCCTCCTTAGCTCACAACCCCGTTTTGGATCAACAATGTCAGATGCTCCATATTGCCTATAAGGAGGGATGTGTTTACTGGGTCTCTAAAATACACTGACAATGATGATGCTTGCAGGTGTAACAATTGATACAATAGATCGAAGCTCTATTTCTGAATGATCAGCTATAGCCAACGTAAGCGCCAATGCTCGCGTTATTGTACAGTTATTAAGGTGTGTTGAGTCACCGGGAATCATGTGGAGAGCTATGTCCTATAATTAGCCGTTAATCAGAAAAAGGCAGAATACGGTGCATGTGTCCGGCGCCAACGGAAGCCGGTCTGGCACGAATAATTCATTGTGCATTACGCGCTGCTCATTCATATGGCTTCCACTAGCCGGGTTTAGGGTTGCTTATTGCGATCACATCGTATCATAAACGCCTACAGACATTTTATATGAAAAATTTTAAATTCGCTTAGATGTTGTGTTATTCTATATCATAGATATATAAATTAAAGCGAAATACCCATGATATTTCCACGATTTCCCATAATTTTAGTAGTTCCAAAGATTAGCAAGGTCAAGCAAAAAAACTAACTCTTGAGCTCGTAATATTGGTATACATTAGGTAATCGTTTTCTGCAAAAAAATGTAATCGTAAGTATACACAATCCAAGTAAGGGATTGCGCGGCTAACATTGTGTTGAAGCCAGGTCGGGTCCATAGTCTCGAATAAAGAGGAAGATGTTTTATAAATAATCGTATAAGTATTCTAACACTTTTAGGATACAAGATAATTTTAAAGAAAGACAAGTGGCAGCCCTAATCGAAGTCCTGTATAGTGAACCTACTCAAATTAGAGCAATTGCGTAGAAAGTTGTAGTGCTTGAGTACTTTTTTACCACTAATGAACCAGATTCGAAATTTACCAGAACCAATACACAGGGGTCGTTGTCATAGAACTGGATTGGGTGCAAGAAGGACTAAGAAATATTGAGGTGTATGATCTTAGATCCCACTGATCTATTGTGCAAGTATCTTCATTTTTGAAAAATGATTATTATAAAAACAAAAAACCCGACTGCATAGAAGTTATGAACTGAAGAGAGAAAAACAAGGATCACTATATCTATATAAAATTTTAAATACTTAATGGTGATGCAAGCGGGGACAAAATACTTTATTTTCTGCGGGGAAAGAAAGATCTACCAAAACTACGTTTGTCCCCGCCTGCAGCATCATAAAGTATTTAAAATTTTATATATAATTTTATATATAGTGATCCTTGTTTTTCTCTTTTCAGTTCATAACTTCTATGCAGTCGGGTTTTTTGTTTTTATAATAATAATTTTATTTGAGACTTGTTTGTTTTAGTTTATGGTATAGAAATGATACGGTACACTTTTTGCCATTTTTTGTTAAAACGGCAATATAAACATGATATGATATTTATATTTTTGAAATGGTCTTTTTACGACCTTTCATTTGATACCCATATTGCTAAGATAAGAGAAAGAAATACACACATCCCCCCTTTTTTCCCCCATTTACAGCCACCATTTTGAAAATTTGTATAGCCTATGTCACTACCAGAATTTTAACGAATTCAACGACACCTCACCTGTCAAAGTCCGTGCAGTCGTTTAGGCTGTAGCGCGTGCCGAAGAAATGGACATACATACATACGCTCGAAAAACATAACCCTCCTTCTGACGCAGTCGGGTATTAAACTAATATGTTAATTTATTTGTATTGTGGCAAAGCTTAGTAGGTTTAGGATAATAGGAGCCCAATCAAAAATTTGCCGCAAAAGCATTTTATTAAATTATTGTATGATGCAGATACCTGCAGAACCTTTCAATGGGATCTCGGGATAATAGGAAAATCCTTCTGTAACATGAGACTCTTAGCTACAAAGTATATGCAATGACTTTAGAAATTGATAGACGATTTATGCATACGTTTTAAGCTGAATTTGTGCGCTTTGCTATAGGATTAGTCTCCTGCGTTATTATTATTTTATCAATTTCAAATTACACTACCAAATCAGAGTAACTTAATGAAAAGCCTCTTACAAATAGGCTGTGTTCGTTAGAAAAAATATTTAGTTGAATATACAGAAGAAGAACAATTTAACAATTTAATATGATTTTTAAATATTCGCCTCCTGGTAATTTGAGATGTGATGCAGTGAATGACACATAAAAAGGAATATATACTATCCACTATGTAGAGTGAAGTGTAGAGGCTACTATCCTGTTTCGAACTTTGGACTCGCGTGTGCTAGGGATGTACAGGTATAAGGTTTTGTGTTCAGACTCAGGTTAACTATGAAACTTTCACTTGCGTTATTTGGCTTATTAATGTTATACTAGTCGTCTGTCTAGATCTTATCATTCTATCTCGCAAGAATATTCAAAAAAATTCAAAAATATCTTTATTGGGAACAAAATAAGATGTGCATACAACAATGGCAAGGGTTACACTGCAAAAGCAACATAGACTGAGTTGCATTTGTCCAATATTACAACTATTTGAGATAAATATTGAGTCGACAGGAGGTTTTGGAAAGAAGTGAAGCTTGTCTTTAACCAATGTGTCGATCAGATGACTAGAGACAGCGTATTCACTTTATAAAATCTATTATCTATAATATTGATGGGACTTAACGCATAACAACAGACATTTGCAAAAAGATTTACTTATGTGCCCTTAATGATAAACAATTAAATTCGAGTTGTGACGATCGGTAAGTAGTTAAAACATCACAGAGTATCACAGACAAATCATAATATTGTATATTGAGTAGAACTTACACATATTATGAAAGTAAATTAACATCGGAAACTTTTGCAAGAAAATAAACTTACGAATGCTCTACGATGATCATTGAACATAATGTCTACAAAAGCTTCATTCTTATGATTGCCTGCCGTTTGATCATTCTTTACGAATAAAAACATTACAATCTCCGACAAATACAGCTAACTTTTATTAAGTCGCCTAACATCCCTAGTTATTATTCACATCTCGTTCGCACCAACGGGCGAGCGCTTTGTCCCGCTTGCTCTCTCCCGCACCATCATTACTGTGGAACCTCACCGCTAGATTCGTTTCAACGTCTTTTTGCTGTCGCTACCAACCTGTCTTGAACATAAGTTGAGTACCCATGGACAACATAGTTATAGCTAGAAATTGAAAAGGTCCTTGGATATTCCACGTTAATAGCTCCTTAAGTACATCTCAATTATTTTACCTGGCACCTAGACACATTCAAACATTGATGTATTATAACTAAGTTCTTATTAACTCACATCTATAATTCTATACACATTGTCTTTGGTAAAAAATCGATAGATTTATCTATAAATTGTGCAAAAAATAAATATATGGTCTGGAAAGTTTGTTTTTGTAACCAGGAGTATGTATCATAGAGTATTGATCATTTTAGAAAAGGGTTTACTGTCAAACACAAAAGACTTTTTAAAGAACAGGTGGAATTTTTTCTTTAATTGAAAGCATAAGAAAAATGAAAAAAAAATTGTGACTAAAATAAAATGCTATTTGTAGAGTTCGAGTTAACTAGGTAAATTTCAGTCACATTTTAGTGGGATGACACGTTTTTGCTTGATAGGAGTAGATATAAAAGCACCGTGTATTGTGTTAAGAAATTAGGCACAAATAATTTACTAATAAAAATATAGTACATAAGGCATAATCTCACTAGGGACCCTTAAATTGAACTTTCTTCTTTTCATTTATGTACAAAACTAATATTTATTTTAAGTATACCTATTCATAAAGGAATCTCTTCTATTTAGTCGGAGAAACAAAAGATCGTTTCGTAAGACGGCCGCGTACCTCCATCAGCTTGTATGACTGGTTCACCTTATGCCTTTCAAATACGCTTGATGCTTAGTGTTGCTAACTTTAAACATAGTTTTATCATTTTATTTAATACATCTAAATTATTTGTACCTGGTGCTTTACAATACTATCATTCATTGCACGTAATTTCAATTCAGAACCTCCTCCGTTTTTTTTCGTCGATTAAAATGATGTAGTTATTTAAGAAAGTGATGCTTAGATGGTTTGGGCTTATAGAGAGAATGGATGAAAGAAGATTAACAAAAGTGATTTTTGTGACGAGGGTGCCCAAATGTAGGACATTTTACATAATGGCCAGGTCAAAAGTACCCTAAACCGCCGAACTTGTATAAAAGGATTAATGAGAGTGAAAGAAGTTAAATAAGTTATTACGCAAGGTCCGTAGCATATGGAAGGATATAATCTCTGCCAGGCGTGACGCTATGTATGTATGTATATACAGTGTGTTTGTGTTGAGACGCCAGGTAAAAATAATTTACATATAATGTGGTTACAAAAATTAACAGTTGCGTGTGAGAGGTTTACACTTTCGAGATGCGAAATGTCATTTGTAATCTTAATATAGTTGCGCAAGGCGCAATCGTACAATTGTTGAATATATCAAGGTCAGGTCATGAAGCATTTCAATATGGTAAGGTCGTGTTTGCATCAGGATCTACTGAATCAGATTAAAAATTGTTCTAATGTAATTGGTACCTAGAGAGATGTTTTAAAGTCAATTTTGAAATAACTTCCAAACAATTCCTTCAGTGACTGTTGAAAACTGATTTGCTGATATACCTATCTGTTTCATTAAATGTGCATAAAACAAAATATAAAGTCACAATTATTGCTCTCTAAGCAAAAGATAACACAAAATCTATATTGCCACTTAGATAGAAACCTTCAACAAATAAACAAACGCGTAAAAATCATTGAAAAAAAAATAAGGCGATTGACGATTTCAGCAAACTTTTTTTTTATTGACTGATGATATAATCTAAGATGGAAGCGAGCTAACTTGTTAGGAGTGGATGAAATTCACACCCTTAACGGTTTCTACACGACATCATACCTTAACGCTACATCGCTTGGCGGTACGTCTTTGTCGGTAGGGTGGTAACTAGCCACGGCGAAAGCCTCCCACCAGCCAGACCAAGACATATTAAGAAAAATCTCAATCTGCCCCGCCGGGAATCGAACCCGAGACCTCCATCTTATAAATCCACCGCGCATACCACTGCGCCACGGAGGTGGTATATTAGTGACAATAAAGAGTAAGGAAACTGACCAATGGTACGGTAACGCAAAACTATTGCTTTCTACCACCAATACTACTTACCAATCTATTACTTTGAAAAACAAAAGAATAGACGAAGCATAATATATCGCCACATCGATATCACCTCAGAACAACAAACAAACGCGTAAAAATCATTGAAAAGAATTATCAACGTTCAAAGTAGTGTTAAAATGAAAGTTTTATAAGTGGTGCGAGCGAGCGAAGGATCATTTTGAGAAGTTATCGATAAACTCTCCGAGATTACTGAATGATCGGCGCTGGTTCCGAGAATGCGGCGAGGCGCTCAAAGAGCCCAGCGGAGTCAGGGGAAAAAATCAATCCCTTTGTTACTAACAACTCAGGTGTACCAAATAAAATAAAATAAGCCCAACACGAACTGACAGCGCACTTGCAGGGAGGCGCCGAACATAATTTATCGATATAAATAATGAAGCGAGGTTTATTTTATCACGGACACCTACTTTTAACCGATTTCAAAAAGGGAAGTTTTACAAAATGTTCTTTTATTAAAATAATTCAGTAATAAGTATCTAGATTTTTTCTTTGTTTGTTTATAGAACTTTAAGTTGAAAGTTAATTTTAAAGCTTGATTTAAATTACAAATAACATAACATTAGGTATCTTCTGTGGGCTCAGTCTGCCCAGGAAAATTATTAAGAGTTGGATGACTATAGTGGCTGGATTAACATCATATTCTCCAAAAAAAATTGGTTGTCTGTAAAGTCGGTTTACTGACGATAGTTGAACGTGACAATGTCTTAAGAAAATACTGATGGAACGGTAGCATTTAATTGGTTATTAAAAATTTTAATTTAAGTATATTTTTATAAATATTAATTTAAATTAATAAAATAATTGATTTTGATTTTATAAATTTATAGTTTAAATTTATAATAAATATATTAATTTTTAATTTAAAATTAATATATTTAATAATTATATTTAATAGACGGATGTCGAACGCTGCCGAGCGCAAAGGCCGATTGTGCTTCTTTGTCGCTCGTTCCGCGCTCTCGCTTGCACTTCAAGCCTTACATGGAACGCCTCAAAGCGAGGTAACGACGCATGACGTCATGTTTTTCGAGCATGCAGCCGGCTCTATCGAATTATAAGACGTTGTCACGTCAAAAACTTGAGAATATGTGTCGGCTGAGCTGCATTATTTCTTAAATATGCCGAATAGATTAGATATATAAAAACAGATTTAAAAAACTCTCTCTCTTCTTTAATGTGAGATTTTAAACCTTGCCTGCCAAACTGCAGTGTAAACAGAGTAAACTGCCTTTAGTTGACTATCTGGACAACAATATCGCGACCCTCATGGTTTTCATTGGTTCTAATACAATAAAAAATGGAACAACATCTATGAGAGTATTATAATTAACACTAGTTTTCATTTCATTTCAATTTTTTTGTCTTTCGTAGGCTTTTGTAACTGAATGTTAATATTGAAATACAATGTTAATAATACAACACCAATAAATTAGTTCAACAAGTAATAGTGTTGCATCTTGTTATAAACAGGTAAGTTGAATAACAAAATGTCGATAAAGTAAGCCATAGGAGCGATGCTTAGTACGAACATAAAGAACATCCTGACGGCGAGATGATTATCGATAGGCGCGGGACGCAGGGGGCGTCGGAGGGGTCGATTCCGAGAAACTGAATCAAGCTCGGGGGCAAGTCGCGGTAACATCACAGAACGCAATCTCATTAACTCCGCCAGGAGGTGAAAAATGGACACGCGGTGAATGCACTTTGAGTATAGCCAGGTAAATATTATACCGCATCTGGAGATCTATCTTGTAAGGAATATATTAAGAGTGTTAGATTTTCATACGTAAGCTAATTCGTATAGGTACTGATATTTAGATGAGCACTTAGTTATAGAATAGATACTAATTTCTTAGTTGGTTAAAAAGGAGAATGCCAGACAATGTATAGAACTTTAACCCACTTATAAAAACATATTGTACAACAATGTATTATGCATCATTTTATTGCATTTTTTTTAATATTTAATATAGATTACATTTAAAAGATCTAGAACTCGGAGTATTCGACAAGGGCCTAACGTTGGTTATCGTCAATCGTCGTATTGTTGTTCCGTATAGTTGTCACACTGACATGACAGTCGCAAAGCTTCATGAAATACATTTTTAAACAGGCTTAACACCTCTGGATACTAGCCTTTTAAAGCCCACGTTTGATGAAAAAACAATAAAAACGATTTGAAAGGCTAGAACCTAGTGAAACAATAAAGATTTAAAAATGCGTTAAGAGTGTAAATTAAAAGGAAATAGTTTAATCACTTCTTTTAACGGAATTTTATTCCGAGGTCCAACAGTAAAATGGCTTATTGTAAAACATTTATATAATACTAGGATATTTTTAGTATATTTACAATTTGTGTTCTTTCTGGGTTAGGATCTGGCATTCTCCTTTATTTACCAGAACAAAGCAGAAGTTTTTTGCTTTGTAGCAATATTGTTTCGAATTTTCACTTCTAACATAAATTACCTGCGTATTTAAACGAATCCATGAATGTTTTTGCATTAACCGAGATCTTCTTGAATTTAATACTAGTATAGTAATAGTTTGATATGTATTATCTCGTTTTTCATATGGCGTGAATGATTCCGGCAAAAATAAAGGATTATTATGATTATTATATTATATTAAGCATACTGATACTTTAAAAATATTCGAAATGTCGTCACAAGTAAAGATACTTACGGTAATGTTTAATTGTTAAAGAATTAGTCAACTCGGTCACCTAGATATTTTTTATTAAATAAAGTAATCGTAAAGCAATTGACGTAACTCATGTATGATGGCGACGTGTAATGTAGTGGCGGGTTCGCCATGCGCCTGCCGAAATAACCGCATGCGTACAGTGTTCAATGGGCAAGGCGCGGAGAGGCGGGGGCGTCGCGGCGCTCGCGCCAAAATTAGACGTAAACAAGACGAGCGAGGCGCCGTTGTCGAAGATGAAACGACACGCTCCACTAACTCCTTCGCTAACTCTATACTGCAACTAATAACATCCAAGCTCTAATGTTGAACTGTAACGGAACAAAGACATCCCACCACGCACATTTCATCATTCCAATTCGTATTTTACATGTATTTCATACAAACATTTTTGAAACGTTAAGTTTGCCAGTATGTTGTGACCCTACTATGGTTCGGAGGGCAAATTCTGCTGACAAGAAACTCAATAGTTGCTGTTTTAAAATAAATGTCGCAATTGTGCATAATTTACAATTTAAGTTATGCCGTCTTGTGTGCAGAAAGAAAAGCTGATAGCTTCCAAAAATCTTGGTCGTTAAAGCCAAAGCAAACCATCTTGCATTATAAAAACGTTATCAGATCTCATGGAGAGCAACGCTCTTAAATGTACTCTCTGCCTAGCGCAGTGTTACGTGGATCCTTCTCTACAAATCGTACACAATACATTACGTACGATATTCACAATAGTTTTATTGATAAATAAAAACATAAATAATATAAATCAATGGTTTTGACAGGCTATATTAGTGTACTCTGTATACATGCCGCTGTATACTGTCTACTCTGGTCATAATGACGGAAGAGGAGGACTCATATAAGGCGGAAGGAAAAAATTAAGAAAAACAGTTTTTTGACCCATCTAACTTAATCTAACTTAATATTGTAAATGCGAAAGTAACTGTCTGTCTGTCTTGCTTTCACTCTACAACTACTGAACCGATTTAAATGAAATTTGGTACACAGTAAGTCTAGAGCCTGAAAAAAGACATAGGCTACTTTTAATTGCTAAAAAAGGGTTGAAAGGGCTTAAAGGGGGTATGAAATGTTGTATGAAAGTATCGTCATTTTGAAAGCTTAAGACCTATTTCTTAAGCAGTTGATTAGATATTAATTTAATATGACATTCAAAGCTTAGAAAAATAAGGCTGCCGTAATAACTAATTCCACGCGGACGAAGTCGCGGGCAAAAGCTAGTTATAAATAAATCTTAGGGTTAACAAAATGCAGTGAAGAGCAAAAGAAAGTAAAGAGCATAGTAATCGAAATAATTAAATATTTTAAAGAACACACAATTCAATTTCAAGGATGAAATAAATAATAACTGTTAATAAAAGTATAAGTATAATATAATTATATTCTGCATATCATTATCCACGTATTGAATAACGACTCTTGTGGTCCCAGCGACGTCATTGCTCGGATATTGCGGTTCAATGATTAATAGACGTCCAGTCTTCCGTTCCCAAACACTTAAACTGACTTAACAGCATTAAGTGCTATTCAACAATTCCTTCGTCAAGCCACTAAGATACTTGTGATCTTGACTTTAATCTAACTTAGAAAGAAATACTTAGGTATATTAAAAGTAAATTATGAAACGCCTGCATAATAGGGAGTTATTAAAACCCGAATGCATTTACAAAGTGACAATTATAAGAGAAACATGCACCAGTTCTGTATTTTTCTAATCCCACCCAAGAAATTTTTTGAATAAAATAAAGAATCAATTAGAAACATAAATAACTTAAGCTGAATTCTATTTAAAGCCGGCATTTGAAATATCTAATTTTGTCAAAAACTATGAGTACTGACAAAGACGTATCGCCAAGCGATTTAGCGTTCCGGTACGATGTCGTGTAGAAACCGAAAGGGGTGTGGATTTTCGTCCCACTCCTAACAAGTTAGCCCGCTTCCATCTTAGACTGCATCATCACTTAACATCAGGTGTAATAGCAGTCAAGGGCCAACTTGTAGTCGATAAAAAAAAAATTTTCTTATATTTCATAATTGAGGTTCATAAATAAGAGTAGATAAAATAATAAGTCTTTAATTACTACATACCTATCCAAAACAGCAACAACACAAATGAATTACAAAAAGACACAACTTGAATGAGAGCACCAGTTTATTCCATACTATTGTAATAATAACTGACGTCACCCCACATATACCTAATAATTGAAGCACTGCTCAAGTTGTAACAGAAGATGACGTTGGGCCTAAGGCGCCCGTCAATGTACACACTTGACCCCTTTTGATCCTACAATTAGGCATGGCGATACTCCCAAGCTCCCAGCATCTCGACGTACTCTTATACAGTGATCTAGTCAATTTATACTGTTTAGTTGTTCCCCTATAACATGCACAATGTTATACAAATTATAATAAAAACCCTTACAATGGTTATAATTATTAGAAAAAATTGGTTGTCTGTAAAGTCGGTTTACTGACGATAGTTGAACGTGACAATGTCTGAAGAAAATACTGATGGAATGGTAGCATTTAATTGGTTACTAAAATTTTTAATTTAAGTATATTTTTATAAATATTAATTTAAATTAATAAAATAATTGATTTTGATTTTATAAATTTATAATAAATATATTAATTTTTAATTTAAAATTAATATATTTAATAATTATATTTAATAGACGCATGTCGAACGCTGCCGAACGTAAAGGCCGATTGTGTCACTCGTTCCGCGCTCTCGCTTGCACTTCAAGCCTTACATGGAACGCCTCAAAGCGAAGTAACGACGCATGACGTCATGTTTTTTCGTGCGTGCAGCCGGCTCTATCGAATTACAAGACGTAGTCTCGTCAAAAATAAAGATAAAATATACATTGCAACAAAAAATCTTTAAAGAATTATATAAAACCAGCCATGTGCTTGCGCACAACAAAACCTAGAAAATGTACCATTGTCCATTACCATATAGGAATTTTTTGTTTCCAGATGATTTTGTGGAAAAGATTATTTCTCACAATTCAAAACACGTTACAAACGTTATGTTTGTGTTTGAACTAATTCTATTTTAATTATTATTTTGCTATACTTAACAAATTTTCCAAAACGTGTTTTGTCAAGATACAATCCTGATAAGAAAATCAATTAATTGCGACTAATTATACAATCCAGTCTTTAACAAAATTAGCATATATCCATACATTATATCGTAGCTATCGATGAAAGGTACGGTGTAGCGTCCATCGCTGTTGTTGGTAGGTAGGTAGGTATTCGACCGGTGTGGTCTCTGAATGCCCCACACGTTATTATCACAAACAGCTTTGTTGATCACGACAAGTATTATTGGAGTATGCATTAATACCGATGACACAAGTCGATGAAACACATCTGTGTCCACAAAGCTTGATAATGTAGCGTAACACAAAGATCTACCCTTGAGGAGACCGCTGCATTTGAACAGCATGTACGTAATAGACATTTGTAGGCAATTTCATTGAGGATACATGCGTTTTGTAGTACTATGCTAAATCCATCCATCAAGACCTACATACTTTTATATAATTAGTTAGTACTTTACTTGATTTTGGTTGGTTTGGTTGAAAGTTCTAAATACATGAGAACAACTGATATAAATATAACAATCAATTTTTTTTGCACATAATATAATTCTAGCCACTACCCATTAGTTACAATCCGTAAAACTGTGTATAAATCTTTTGGTATTATGATTGATTATGATCCAAGCAAAAGATTAAAACAAACAAATAATGTCTTTAACAACAGAATAATAGTTTCTGATTGATTCCGATAAAGATGCCGTCTAGAGCCAACATCCAATAATCAGACCGTGGAAACTGAGTACCTTGTTTTTACTTGTTATTCTACAAGCGATAATAACTTTTGTAGATATGGCAGCAAAGTTTAATTTGCTTTGCTAAACATTATAAGAGCAACACTTAACGCTATCTTACACACAAAAGGATATAAATGTCACATTACCTCTAACAAGTTTAAAAGTAATAACAAATATCACTTTTAATGACCCACGCTCACAACTAATCACACCAGTTATTAGCTATTTCTGAAAATTTTATTTTTATTAGTTAACACGCAATAACAAAGAACACATGTGACTAATATTTACCTATTCTGTAGAGTGGACAAGATTCCTAGATATAAAGGTAGCTGATAAGATTACCTGACGAACTGGATAAAAATTGCACAACTAAATGTCTAATTCAACGTAAAGACATTAGTGACCTATTAGGTCTTAAAACTGAGAAAACTACCTACTGACTAAATAGTTAAATAAATAATGTTTCTAATATGAAAATACATATTATTTTATCTATCCTCATCCTTTAACTATGTTAAATTTAATTAACAATTTATGGACGAGCGTATTTTTTCCAACCTAACTTTACCCAAAGATTTTTTTTTTTTTTATCAACTACAAGCTGGCCCTTGACTGCTATCACACCTGATGTTAAGTGATGATGCAATCTAAGATGGAAGCGGGCAAACTTGTTAGGAGTAGAATGAAATCCACACTCTTCGGTTTCTACACGACATCGTACCGGAACGCTAAATCGCTTGGCGGTACGTCTTTGTCGGTATGGTGGTAACTAGCCACGGCGAATGCCTCCCACCAGCCAGACCAAGACAAATTAAGAAAAATCTCAATCAGCCCCGCCGGGAATCGAACCCAGGACCTCCGTCTTATAAATCCACCGCGTATACCACTGCGCCACGGAGGTCGTCAAAAAGAAAATATTAAAATGACAATAATGTAATACTATAATTTATTCCGTATTTCCTAGGGGTAGGCAGAGACTGCACCCATCCATTTACCACGGTCTTTGCATACTTCCTTAGTTTCTGCTACTGTCATTAATCCTTTCATACTAGTTCTTCGGTTTACGTTACTCTTGACCTGGCCATTATTTAAAATGTCCTGAATTTGGTCCAGGAACATTCGCCTAGGTCTTATTTAACACACACGCGTATATCATATTGTTTATAACATATAACAAAACTTTGAATGTTTTTGCTATGTAATAGGTAATGTCGGGTGAAGAATCCAGGATGCAAATACACTTATTTTGCATGGGGAATTTGCGGAAACTCATGCGTCATTCAAATTAATATTAATGCAATTAATTTAGTAACCGCAGTTACGCAATTAGTGATAGTGTGGCATATCGCAAAAAGTGCAGAAATTCTTCATGACACTGGGAAAATGCGCTTCAAATGTAAATATGAGCGTGTCACCTGACCGCTGAAAATCGGGACTTCCCACGCACATAGGGAGATCTGGCAACACTGCCACTACGTAGATATCGTTTCTGATTTTTTAAACGTTTTATTTGAACGTGAAAAATCTTCATGTTACTGACTCCAGCATAGGCTGGATTGCTCTTCATCTGATGTCTATAATACGCAAAACATGGCTCATAGATTCGCCATTATCTATCATACATCTTCTTTTAGAACTTTCTTATAAAAGAATACCTAAGACCTTCGTATTCATTTATAAAACATCAGTACCTATTTTGATTTTTCTAGACAGTACAATTAAAAAAAAAATTCCAACTTCATAAACCATTTTCTATTATTGGGAAATAGATCTTTTTATTCAGAGTTATTGACTGACTAGTTATGGCGACAAATTGTTACAAAGAAACTTAAATTTGACGCATGTGAAAAATAGAATTATGTAAATGGTCAATGTTTGGTTTTCTTCAATAATTGGAAGAGATCTTAACCCAACTTAAACCAAGTTGATTCTAAAGTAAAACCTTCCGTGGACAGAGTGCCGTTAGTTAGCTACCTGTCGCGTCCGACGGCAACACTAAACGGACGCCAAGTTTCTGAGAAGGCGATAGTGTGCTGTATTTCAATGTTATCGCTTTGAATACACTACGATAAGTTCACTTGTTGTGCATGTGACTACTTCACCTTCTTAGAAACGTGGACTGTCGTGGAGTTTTAAGGTAATTAGTTGCTTCAGTGTTACTTTACTAATACGTACTCGTATTTCCCGTTAAACTTTTTTGTTAATGAGCCTATCAACATCACTAATTATATTTTTGGTACGATGACATAATATTTACGTGTAGATATAGATTAACTATCAAGTAAAGTACTATCAATAGCTGATAAGAGCAAGTAATCGTAAAAATACTGATAAAGTTTACGTATGTGCTTACTTAAATTTCTTTGTTTCGATAGTAAAGAAATATCCAACTTATTTTATTCTATTTGAGAGCATAAATAGTCTTGAAGGAATATATTACAGTAGAAGTAGGTACAATCCCCAACAATAAAAGATTTTTTAAATATAACAAATGAAAATCTTTAGGATGTGTGAAAATTAAAGAAATGAGAATAGTCCACGATGTACCAAGCTGCAGCAACAGCCAGCAATTTTTTCGTGTTTTACTTTAATATCACATAAATGCTGCCAAGTGTCGTAATACTCCACGAGGTAAGACTCAGCCGACGTGTGCCCCAAAGGTAGCCCAAGAATATGTTAAACGAATTTTATGTGATCATTGCCTAGAATGGATTTAAATACAGTTGAATGAACTCCACTAAGTTTTCATCAGCGGTTCTGAGTATGTTTGTATTCAACAGAAGCTTCCTTGATTAAGGATTCAAAGGACGAACCATTAAAGGAAATATTGTCCGATGTCAAATGACACTGTTCATTTTACGAACGACGTGGATCCTTTTGTTATGGGTAGCGTTGGGTTTGGTCGCTCTTTTCCAACTTCCAAGTATTTATTTGTTTTGGTCGACGCAGTTTTACACTACCACCTTTACCTGACTTACACTGTAAAATGTCAAAAAGTGAAAATGTACCGTGGGATTGTATTTTTTGTATTTTATTACAAAATCATGTATTATAGTCTATAACAAAAGTATTTTAGTATTCGCATAAATAAGTCCAGGTCAAGAGTCACCAGTAGCAGTAAGGTGTAACACTAAAGCGAACGGGCCGCTAGCGCCGCGTTGGGCGACCGCCAAGGCAATTTGCATCGCTACCCATTTCGGAACATCGCCAAGTCTAGGCGAACAAAACCACAGAGAATTACCCTCCATTCCAATAATAATTAAAGCAAACATTTCGCAAGCGAGACGGACGCTGGCCGTTATGGAGCTTATAAAACATCGGCCCAACTTGCAATTAAGAAACGATGTGCCCGTCTATTTGCCGACGCGGAAGAGACGCACCGGTTGCAATGGACCATCCCGTGCTGCGAGCGCTCGCGACGCGCGGTGAGCAGAGCCAAGCGGCTGACTATCTAAATTAATACCTTTGATATTCCAAATATCAATATTTTCAGAGCTTGTGAAGTGCTTCACGGCTAGACGTGCAGGCCTTCCGCCTTGGCATCCCGTCGTACGTTAACGAAGCGACTTGTGCGGTTGTGCGAAACATATGTCGATAAAAAGAACACCAAAATATAATTTATCATAATATTCTGTAAGGAATAATATTCTAGATATTAAATACTACTAATTTTTATCTTTGCCATCTATTTCAGCAAAATGTACAGTAGATATTAGAACCACTACGTATTCTGTGATTTATTTTATATTAATATAATTTGAATCTAGGATCTCAGATATTTCGCCATCAGAGATTACGCCTCTATAGCTACTAAGAGATAATTCATTCAGCAAGCTCACTATTTTATAAATGTCTACCATAGTAACATATTAATGGTTACATACCTTTTTTTACAAAATTACAATAGAATAAAGAAATAGGACAACATAACAACAGTATTTTTATTTAGGTACGGCTACTTAGTTGTCCACGTATTTTGTCTCTATGGTTTATTTACGAGGTGGCAAAAGCTTTGATGTAGCATTGGCTGTTGTCCACCGGGGAGACGGACGACGCGCGGTCCAGACTCGACACGGTAACTACCTCTGTTACCAAACAAACAAGATTATTATAGGCCTACAAATACACTAATTATGTGACATAAGATTTACAGACATCATTGTGATAGTTTATAATTTGGAATGGACATTAAATCAACACAGACATCAAAAATGAATACATCTTCAATCACACGGAACAATCTATGTGACTATAAGAAATATAATTGTATTAAAATATTACATGAAATTAGATTATAATACATCCAAATATAATATATGTCCAAGATTATAATATGACCAAAATTAAGAATTGCTAGGTATCTAAGAAATATAGTTGAACCGAAAAATAAGATTTGAGTGAAAGTAAATAAAAGATCAAACAAGCATTCGTTTAATACAAACTGAGATAGTCCCTGCGATGACATATTGATATTCTCATGCTATATTTCGAGGTCAATTGCAGCATGAGGATAATGACTTTTATAATATAATATTCAATTTAAAAATAAATAACATAATTTACAACGGTCTGTTCAATATCGAAACTTAAACAACAGAAACAGACATTTCGCCCACGCCTTGCGATAATCCTAGACCGTGCAAGTGCAATGTATCCTAACATTAATGGTTCAGGCGCCAGCCTTGCAGACATTACGGGTTACTTTTTAATATTTATCGTTTAATAAATTGGTTGGGCACTGACAACAATTTTTATATACCTACCAAATAACCTAACTTGCTGCTGCTTCTAATTTCTGCAAGAAAGTAGCAATCCTTTCTAAGGCGAAAGTTTGTATGTTTCTTACTCTTTCATGCAAAAATTACTGAATAGATTTTTATGAAACTCCATAATAATATAGCTTACATATCAAAATAACACATAGGCCACATTTTATCCTGAAATTCCCACGGGAAAGAGAACTACATAGTTGAAACCGCGGACGTCCTCTAGTACGTAATACACCGAACCGAAGAATCGAATTAAAGAGGACGCAATCGATTATTCGGTATTTAAATTACCATTGAAATAGGATTGAGATTTGTAAGCAGAAGACTCCGTGTGGATTCCAGATCTTAAGCTACAAAATATGCTACTATACTAAAGCCAAACTCGATTGAGAATGCTTGTCAACAAACAAATTTAAAATGAAGGTAGAAAATGCAACACATTGTATGCCTAGTAAATTTAGAATTATGTTTTGTTTTTTTATAAAATCTTATTTAAAAGATATTGAATATATTAATTAGTTTTAAGCTTACTAATCAAATTTATTATCATAAATTCGTCATTAACAAGTTAACTAAAAAAAATTTGAAGTAAAATGACTAGTGATTTCTACCTTCATTTTTAATTTGTTTGTTGACAAGTATTCTCAATCGAGTTTGGCTTTAGAATGGACATAATAATTAACAGAATCACATTATGAGATATGCAGATGAATCTACAACGGAAAGGAAGGCACTGTTGAGACTTAAGCTAAAAAATAGGTTGGCATTATTTGCTAGATGACAGGATGTATCCTAAGAATCGTAGTTTTTTGATAAGGGAGAAAGTGAAAACAAGTGCACCTATATATCAGCAAAAACTTCTGTATAATTTCTACAGTCGGGTGAAACAATTTGGACGATTATAATTATAATACTTAAGAACACCTGTCAATGCAGATACTGTGGTACGATTTTTAGCCATTAATAATTGATAAAATATAATTTGATCTTAACTCGGTACTACCTACCGAGATGTGTTAGAAAAGAACCAATCATATATATGCATTATATTATTGAAAACTTCATCAGGTAAAATAGTAACGAATGGATTGAAAGCAATGTTTCAAATAAAACATGTTCATGTATCACCTATTTCCGGTGAAATGAAAAAACTACAATTATAATACTTACAAGTGCTTTAATATCAAAGCCATACCCCAAAAATATGTATTATTAAGTCAAAATAAGTTTAGCTAAGCGCCATTTCGTTGTTATTTAGTTACCCATTATAGTACCCCGTGATTCATTTTCACAAGACTTATCAGATTTTATCGCTAAGTACGTTTTATCAGCTCGAAAGATATACGAACACGATAAAGGAGAATATGACGGCACAATGATAATTATGTTTAGGAGATAGAGAAAAAATACGTCGCTTTTCTCTGACAATATTTGTTACAATATACAATTAAATATACTGCAAAGTTTTAATATTTGTAAATATGAATTTAACTTTGAACTGCGGAGGCAATTTCATGACCCAACTCCGTGACGCAGTAGTATGCTGGGTGGATTTAAAACACGGTGGGTCCTGGGTTCGATTCCCGGTAGGTCCTGCCTAGGTAGGAGGCTTCGACTATGGCTAGTTACCACCCTACCGACAACCGCGAACCGCCAAGTTATTAAGCGTCCCAGTACAATGTAGTGTAGAAACTGAAAGGGGTGTGGATTTCTTGTACTCCTAAAAAAGTCCGACTCCATTTTCGATTGCATCATCACTTGCCATCAGGTGAAATTGCAGTCAATTGCTAACTTGTAGTAAATAATAAATAACGCATCCTACAATCTATCGACGAAATAATTACATAGGCGCCGATAAGAAAATAAATTATGAAAGTATGATCATTTATAAAATAGAATAACTATAAGATAACAGTTATTATGAAATCTTAATATCTTTTACAGAATTACAAAATGAGGTACCTAATATAGTTTTTAACAAATGTTGAATAGGTACTCGTATTACCTACATAAAAATAATAGTGTAGGGGATGCTTGAGACGGCGGCCGCGACTTTTTTTTTTAGGATTTGAATTAATTCTGCAAAAATAACTGTTGCATTGCTCCAATTACCAGTTTAACCTCAATAACATCCGTTTAGTAATTTTGCACATGAAAATGAAAAATGTCACTAACTTTTCTGCTAGGAAAACTAGCACGTATAAATGCGGATGATGAGTTATCTGTGGAAAGATTCATTTGAAATAATATCTAAATACCACCTGCCTAGCAGAGATGACCTTTACGTATTAGAACGTGGGAAGGACTCTCGTGGTTTAGATTGCCTTCCTTTTTTTGAGGTTACGTTTACAATAAAGAGACGAGACGGATGTACAGACTGAAAGGCTTGCGCAAGTTCGAGGAACATTGTATGTACGCTAATGCTGTGTGCTGTCGCGAGACAACTTTTACCTGATACAGACTTCTTAGTCATTGATAGTGAGGACATTGAAAGAGATGACGTCATCAATGAATTTGTATTTTTACGACTTATTCATACCGAATATTATTTTACTTTTAAAGTTTGTGAAGTGTTTTACGGCAACGTAACAAAATTATGCGTATTACTAAACGCTGGCACAAGTGCCATTCTATTACAATGTTTTTAATGTAACAAACCAAATACCTATACCAAAACACTTAAACGATAATATAGAATGATAAATTACTTTTTGACTATTTATACTGTTACAAAATTGAAAGTAAACCCCATCTAGATATACCTAGGTAGGTACAATAAAGTCCGCTTGGACATGGAAGCCATATAATGCTTCTTTCCTTATGTGACATACTAGGTAAGTGTTGTATATACTGTTATTTATTCTTTTAAAAAAGGTGATTAGAGCGAAACTTATAGAATAAGAACATAATCTCTAAATACGCATATTATGTGATTTTGGGTAAAACCTAGGATCAAGGTTCACACGAAGTGAGAGTGATTTTCCTTTTACGATGTTTCTAATTAGCACCTATTGTAGGTATAAATAACAGGCCATTGACTTGCAATAATTTATTTATTTTACTGGAGAAAGTTCAATAATACGTCTTGTTCCTGAAGAAATTGTTAACATCTGGGATTCTTGATTCATAAAAATTGAATACTTCAAAGCAAATTATACACAATTTTTGCCACTAAGTTATAGCTCAAGAAAGTTATTGTTTATAATACCTATGTTAGGTTTACTTGTGGTTTTTATTTGTAGGTAGGCTCACATAGCATTTTGCGAACAAAGGCTTATGGCAACCACCTCAGCGATAATAAACGCTTGGCGACTAATATTACACCGCACCTAATCATATCTACAATTCTACATAAGCATTCTAAAATTTATTTAGGCTAGGTATAAATTCGTGTACTATACTACTGAAGATTGAAGTGGTATTAAACTACCTCAAATTACTATCAAATACTCAATTTGATAAGTGTGTACATATCGACAAACATTGATATGATAGACACAGGTATCTACGAGTGCTATTGTTTTACTACATTCAAGAAGCCAAGGAAATGCGCAATAATTACTTACCTACTACTCAATTGAGGAATAGAAAGGCCGATGACATCGTCGAATATTTTTAGCTAAAGCAGCAGAAAATATAGCCTTATGCTGAAAGAAACTCCTCAACACCGTTGTATCAGATAGAATGAATTGTGTGAATTTGAAGAACTTACTTGAGATAGTATATCTGTCCTTCTGGCGTGCGAGCCTGCTCCCAGCCCGACGGCAGCGGGCCGAGGTCGTCGGGCAGATGCGTGCCGACGTCATAGGAGCGCTGCTTGGCGTGCTGGTGCGGCAGCGGCGGCTGCTGGCTCTGCTGGCCCGCGGCGTAGGTCTGCTGCAGGCTGGCCGGCGACGAGTGCGCTCGGGAGTGGGACACCGGGGCCGAGCCAGTCGCGGACGACGAGCCGAACGCCGAATCGGCCGAATTTTCTCGCGAGTGAGAGACAGATGGCGACTTGGAACCGGTCGACGGCGGGTTAAAGAACGACTTCGGAAGCTGTCGCATACGCAGAGGCACCTGTAGCGGTCGTTTAGAGTCGGGCTTGAGCACTGTGTCGAATAATGACTGCAAAACCGAGTCAGAATCCTGGTCCACGCGGAGGACCAGGTTCGATTTCTGTTCACCGTCCGAGTTGAGAGCCATGGTTGTGTCGGAACGAAGAAATCTCGAAACCGACCTGGCCCACCGCTGTGACACAACACTAGCACGCGACGGGTCGGCGCGGCGCCACCCGACGTATTCGTAGTATAGCGCTCGGTGCGCGACTGTCGCACGCCCCGCGCCCGCGCGCCTGCCCACGCGCACCCGCCCCGCGCGCCGCGGACCGGTCTCCGAACGATGCCCCGCGCCGCAAGCCCGCAACCCGCTCGCCGCACCTACCTAGCGACTGCCTATCCTTCACTTGCGAGTTGCGTTAACCCATCACAAAGCTCTACAAAACAACCATTTTCGCCTATTAATAGACTTTAAGACTACTTTACCTGCTGTACACCTGCACTTCTTTTCATCTGCTACCTGGAAATCTTTTGATATTAATCTTCTTAAAACCATCGATTTAGGTAATATGTATAACTATAATTATATTTTCTTATTGAATAGGTAGAATAGAAATAAATAGGCAATTTAAATTATATATAAAAAATTAATTAATTACCTAATCTGCATCTTGCTATTATATGTTTAGTTATCAAGTACAAGGCATTACCCTATGCACGACAAAGGCTCTACTCTGCATTGAAGTTGCAGCATGTTATTTAGATCTGTACACTGCGAAGCCATACGTGCTCCTAATGTTCAGAGCAGACGCGAAGTTTAGCATTCATTAAATATTATACTAAGCTTTAGGACTTAATTCTGAACTAGACTCTCGAAGAACTGTCTGATAAACTGCATCTTTCCTATCGTCAAATATAAGCCTAATTTATTACCTACTTCATCTAAGGCTTACGCTGTTCTGGATAAAGCTATAGGCTAGCGATTGACTGCAATCATGCCTAATGGTAAGCAATGACGCAGCCTACGGTGGTAAGCGCTTGCCTCGAAGATGCCTACTCCATCTTGACTTAAAGATACCCATCTTGTAAGTGGTAGGGAAAACGGAAGCTGGAAGGGCAAATTTCTACTTTCCAAGGTTTCTACTTTAAGGACGTTACGTTACCTAGAACCCGCAAACTTCTTTACTACGTTAAATAAGTATTCCTTAAACTTGGCTGGCACTGACTTCATAGATATGCTCAAGTAAATTAAAGCAACAAGATGACGAAGTTATTTTTTACTTTTTAGTGCGTTTTGAGTCGGTTCAATTTTTTTTGCTAAAAAGTTTTATGCTGTTTACAATTAAAACTTTTTCGTTTTATGGTGGTCTGGTAACTAACTTTCGTGACAGTCAAAAATTAATAAAATAAAATTACTTTAAACCCTAGAGCTTGATATGCTTAATACCCCGCTCAGAAACGATAAAATGACATTATTTTTGAGGAAGAGTAGAGAAAAAGCATTTTTAATGAACTTGATGGGTGTTGCGAACATTGAAACTTTTACTCATTACTTTAGTTTCTTTAAGACAACATTATACCCAAAAGTTGTAACTAATATTTTAATTTCAGAGAATATATTGTACTTTGACTATTTAAGTAATTAAAATTATTTACATAGTGACTGCAATAACACAATGTAAGTTTATGATGCAATCTAAGATGAAAGCGGGCTTAACTTGTTAGGAGTTGGATGTTGGACGACATCCTACCAGAACGCTAAATCGCTTTGCGGTAGGTAAGTCTTTGTCGGTAGGGTGGTAATTAGCCACAGCGAAAGCCTCCACTTACCAGTCCAAGACTAATTAAGAAATTCTCAATCTGCCCCGCCGGGAATCGAACTCAGGACCCTCGTCTTATAAATCCACTGCGCATACCACTGCGTCACGGAGGCAAACGTCAAACATAAACATTAAAAATATAAAACAAAATGTTAAAATACCTTCAAAATTTTGTTAATTTTAAGTTTTTCCTTACTACTTAATTTTATAACTTTCTTAGTACGAAAATAAGAACAAGGCCTTAAATATAGAAATGTGTTTTATTCAAAACCAAAATTAGATAAATCGATAAAGGTACAACCGTTCAGTTGAGTTTCTGTGAACGTCACTTCATTTTTATTTAGGTTTATATTTTTTTTATTTAGGTATATATTTCTTTAATCATTGGATTTAGATCGGCCGCATATCGTAAGAATTTTTCTGTTAGAAAATTTCTGACGCCCGCCGGACGCAATCGGTTGTACTGTGAACCCAAGCAAAATATATGAACATGAAGAAGTTTCTTATAGGTTTGCGGCGTGGTATCGACGAACGTCAGAAATTTTCTTACAGAAAATTCTTACAATATGCGGCCGGTCTTATAGGATGGATTCCAGATTCCGATGATCTTCGATAATTTCTTATGTCAATGCCGGTGATGAATCCTCCGAACTTCCATTTTTGACATTGACAGCAATGAAGTACTGCCAATACTAAGAAACGTGAATTACCACAGATAAAAAATCTAATACGTATCGATTGAAATAGGGCTAGCACACGACTGTATATTTACGGATAATATGAACTGTTAAGTATATATAATATAAGAAATTTTTAGTTTATTTTTTTATCGCAGAGAAGGCATCATCGGATGCCTTTAGAACCAGTTGGACTCAAACCACCTCTTAGGGGCACCCTATTATGTTACTAAACTTATAGTCTAAAACGATCACAGTTAGACTTACTAATGTATTATAATTAGTCTAAGATATCACAGACGATAATGAAGTATCATCAGTACAGGAAGGAATCAGAAGATCAGATGATAATGAACACCACCAACTTCCAAGCATGGAATTTCAACTGAGAATTATTTCTTGGAAGAAGAAAAACATCAATTTTTCATAAGTCAATGTAGAACTGTCATCGAACTTGTAATCTACTTAGGCTGACCCAGTTGTTACCCCAGTGGTTGGTTACCAGAGAACAACAAGGCTATTAGACGTTAATATCAACGGTGGACTGTGGACATCTATCCTTTGTAGTGATGGTATTGTACTAATCTATTTTGTATTAAATAAAGCATAGGTGACATTTAAGCATGGTACTTGGTATATTTATAAGACGGAAGTTCTGAGTTCGATTCCCGCCTAGACCGATTAAGATTTTCTTGATTGGTCTGGGCTTGGCCTGTGGGTGACTTCGGCCGAGGCTAGTTAGCACCCTGCTGGCAAAAAGTACCGCAAGTGAGCATTATGGTACGATGTCGTATAGGAACCGACAGGGGTGTGGATTTAAGTTTCTTTAGCAAGAAACAATAAAGTGTATATGTAGTAGGAAATCCTACATATACTTACACTTTTTTGAATATTAACAAAAGTCTGTTCCCTTTAAACATCTAATTTGTATAGTCTTGAAAGTTATTTTCTTAATCATTAAATATGTGATCTTTTGACTAACTTCAGTGTGGTCACCCTAACCCAGTGTTGTAAATTGTTAATATTGATAATTAGGCATGACATTTGGTTGTTGACTATAGTTTTAAATTTTTAACCTCTTAGTGCATTACGTATTTTCACTGAGTTTAAGGCGGTAAAATTATAAACTGAATTCACGCTCAGCTCAAATGAAATGGTTCAATAGCATGATGCGCTATACGTTTGCGTCATGTTGTTGTTTTCTATAGTGTTTGAGTTTGCGCACTGGATCCGCGGTACTGTACCTCCAAATATCAATACTTCACTATACGAGGACCATAATCGCTATATTAAAATGCGCATGCGTTATATGTACTTCGATAACAGTGAAAAAATCGCTACCGAAACCCCACGCAGCATACATAAGTGGGATAAAATATCTAAAATTCGTAACCCAAGTATGCTTTTGCTAGTTATTATTTGAGAATGTCTAAAACAATACCAAATTTTGAAAGATGTTGCCGACTTTGCGCAGAAGAACAGGAAGTTACAATAATGCTATTCAGTGAGGAAGCTGAGGCCATGCTTCTTAAAAAAAAGTTGAATAAATACTTGTTGATCGAGGTAAGTATTCATTATTAGGACTGTAAATAAAATTTTTTAGTCTAAGTAAATATCATATTGTGCAAAAAATTTTTTAGGTTGAGGAAGATGACAAATTACCAAAGAATATTTGTGTCAAATGTTGCTCCAAATTACAAACAGTTTGTGAATTTATTGACAAAGCGGTCCAAGCTCAAGAGATTTTACTCAACCGCAGTCTGGGTTTGACCCCATCAGAGGAACCAATAAGAGCTGTGAGGGAGATAAAACAGGAGTATGATAGTGACAGCGAAGCCAGATTTGCAACAATGGAAATTAGCGTTGATCCAATGGTGGTCCTCCAGAACTCCCAAGAAGAGGACACCCAATCATCTAATGAGAGCACTGAAGAAAGCAGTGGTGAAACTGAAGAACAAGATGTAACACACCTGCACCGTGTTGATGGAGAAGATGTGACTATAAAGTTGATTAAAAAAATGGACAAAACTGAAAAAGCGGAAAAAACTGATAATTCTGAAAATGTAGAAAAACCCACACCTGAAACAACCGTGCCTGAGACTGAAGAACTGGTTGTGAACAATGAAACCTTGAAACCTTTTCCTTGTGTGACATGTCACAGAGGGTTTCATACAGAGTTTGCTTTGAGAAGCCATATATGGACACACAAACCAGATGGTAACCTCCCTCTGTATAAACCAAAGAGATACAAATGTTATTCTTGTCGGGCACAGTTTGATTTTAGAAATGAATTTCTGGAACATTTAAAAGTACATAACAACACACCGGGAATGTGTGTCTTATGTGGGAGAAGGTAAGACTTTAATACAAAATGAAATAAATAGCTTAATATACATGAACTGAACATTAATGATACTAAAATGGTAACCATTTTAGTATGAGTTGAGTTATTAATAAGTTTAAAGTTTATGTATAAGGGAAGTTATTGTTAAAGTATTGAAATAATAATAATTTTAGTATTTAATAACAATTTTTACATTCTGATGGGTAGTTTCAGATATTAGCTAAAACAAACAAACAGACAAAAAATTAAAAAATTTTGTTTTTTTTTGCATATAAGTACTGTAAATACATTAATCAACATAATGCACATTCAAAGGATCCAGAATAATATATTTATAACTATTTGTAGTGCCCACTGGTTTTCTCTTTAAGGTAATTTCATGAATATCTGAAAATTCCAACCATCTGTAAGGAAATCAGAAACGACAAAGAATGACTAACTCAACATTCTAATTGCCTCACTAGTTCATTGGTAGTAGCGAGTCAAACACCTAAAGCGAGCTGACATTCTCGATGATTATCAGATAGTTGAGTGATGGCTCTGCTGTCTGAAACAGCCCGAATCAATATCAACTCATTTGTTTATAGTTTAGCAACTGATTGCTGATACTGAAAAGAAAAGAAAAATTCAGTGAAAAGCTCTTTTCACTTTAATTTTATTTTATTGATATATATGTATATCATGAATGGTAGCCAGTTGTTTCTATTAAATCTGTTTAACCCATGCTTGCTGCCTTGATGACTGACTGGTTAAGAGAAGACTTCTTCTAACAGAATATGTACTATCTTCTAAGAGGAACAATAAGGTTTTGAAAGCATCTTGCAATGAAATCATGCTTAATTGCCCTTTTTTAAGCTTTATGTGAATCCATGGTTATTGTAACACTGGCTGATGCTGTGAACTTTCTTGTGTAAAAGAATTTTCAGTATACAGCAGAATCTCTTTATACCAGAGTAAAATCTATCTCTGATTCAAATGTCAGCCATATTGATTCAGCAATGGCATGGAGGAGCAATAAATAAAGTCATAGTCAAATTGTGTATTTGCTTAATCTCATAATATATCTACAGTATTTTGGAATTCTTATTAATATTATAAATTATTAGATGTTTGTTACTCCTTCATACAAAAACTACTGAATAGATTTTAATGAAACTTTACTTACAATACAGCTTATACATCAGAATAGAGACAAATATCTTAGTATTCCATGGATTCACCATGCGGGTGCCGGGTCCATCACTCTGAACAGAACCCGAGACTTGTGACACTGGTATTTTCAGCTGTTAACACTCACCTCCTCTGTTCAAGCTATTCTCACCGCCCAGCCAAATTCGGAAGGGCTACTACTACACACTACTACTACATAGCCTATTTTTTATCCAAAAATTTTTATACAAATGGAAACTACATATGTGAAACCGTGGGTGACCTCTAGTGCAATGATATAAGAAATCTTCCCAAAGTGTGGGTAACACTATTCAATAGAAATATAAAGGATATAATAAGTGTTGTTGTATCACATCTGATGTGATATAATAGAACAAATCAAATTTTACTTTAAACTGAACAAAAATGAAATTAGACAGTAAAATGAAATACTAATATAAATGTCAAATTAAATTAAAATCTCAAAAATTAAAATATATTTCACACATTTCAGATTTAGAACAGAAGGTAATTTACAGGCTCACATGAAAACACATAACTCGACCGATGGGAAAGAATTTATTTGCAAAGTGTGTGGACGCTCTTACAACACTAGCAGCAATCTCAAAACTCACCTTGTAACCCACAGTAATGAAAGACCATACCAGTGTCAGTATTGCAAAAAGTGCTTTAAACGAAATCAGGACTTGAAGGTAAGGTTGGATGATTTTAATTTTCTGGATTATTAATTGTTATTAATGCTATGTTCAAAATGTTAAGCAATTTGTGCTAATCAACCTGTTCCAATAGCCCACTGCAGGATCAGGCATTTCCTTTAACAAAAGGATCATTGGGATCAGAGGATCACTAAGCTCCAATGGCTTTTGGTGGGCTTAGGGTAATAATGTAATACCACAGTGGGCCTATGAGAATAATAATGTGACTGACTAACCTTGTCTAACAGATAAAGACAAACATGGTATATGCAGTGGATTTTTAAGACTTAGGTCCTGGATTCGATTCCCAGCTAGGCCGAATAAGACATTCTAAATTGGTTGAGGTCTGGCAAGTGTGAGACTTCGGCCGTGGCCCTAGCGACAATGACTTACTGCCAAGCGATTTAGCATTCCGGTACAATATCGTGTAGGAAAGGGGTGTGAACTACATCTTACTCCTAACAAATTAGCCCACTTCCATCTTAGATTGCATAGTCACTTACCATCCAGTGTGATTACCGGCAAGGTGTAACTCATAATGAATAAAAAAAAATCATATCTCTTAGATGAGATATATCTTCAGTCACATCATAGCCCTAGACGCGTACACTTTAAAAATACTTTTGCAAACCAGTGTATGACAGCCTGCATAATTAAATCCTCATTATGTAAATATAAAATAAGTCGAGCCTGTCATCGGAGAATTACAGTAAAAATGGCTACTTGCATAGTAGTCCATTTTATGATACAGTCATACAGCCATTTTATGATACCCAATTTTTTAAGAATGGGATGTTTCATTTTTTTTCCTAAAATTTAAAAGTTTGCAGCACTATTTATACAAGACATAAGACATATAATGCGCTTCGAGTACAGTACAACAATGCCTTTAGGGTGATGTTGGGGCTCTCTCAGCACTGCAGCGCATCAGCCATGTTTGCTTACGCAAATACTGTTTTACTACTGTCATACGCAAATGAACTGCGTCACTGACTGCCTTGTGCAGAGGCGATAGCACGAGCAGGCAGATATTTAAATTAATGTAGTAACACTAACATAGATTTTAAGTTTTGGTGATTTTGTACTAACATTATGGGTCACGTCCTCAAATAAACGAATTTTATTTTATTTTATTTATTTTTATAAATTTCTTTTTGTATTGGTATTTTTCTACTCATCTGCTGATGGAGGCATAAGAATGTCTGCTGGAATGTATTCAATACTGATACTGATACATGATACCTACAGATGTACTCAAAGTAAAGTGAAACCAGTTAATACAGATATTTAATTACCTTTCTATTTTATTGTTACTGTGGAATATGTTTTTCAACATTTAACAAACAGTTGAGCTATACTAAAGCCAAACTCGATTGAGAATGCTTGTCAACAAACAAATATAAAATGGAGGTAGAAAATTCCACATGTTTTATGCCTAATAAATTTAAAATTATGTTTTGTTATTTTAAAAAATCTTATTTAAATGCTATTGAATATATTAATTAGTTTTAAGCTTACTAAACTAATTTATTGTCATGAATTTGTCATTAACTAGTTAATTAAAAATAATAGGTGTAAAACGACTAGTGATTTCTACCTTCATTTTTAATTTGTTTGTTGACAAGCATTCTCAATCGAGTTTCGCTTTAATATAGTTAGTTTATATAAAACTAGAGGGCGCCCGCGGCTTCACCCGCGTAGTTCTCGTTTCTGTAGGAATTTCAGAATAAAATGTGGCCTATGTGTTATTCTGATATGTAAGCTATATTATTGTAAAGTTTCATCAAAACTAATTCAGAAGTATTTACGTGAAAGTGTAACAAACATCTATCCATACGTAAAAACTCTTCTTTATAATATTAGTAAGTATATAACATTTCGATTACAGTTCCATCTTAATCAACATACTGGAGAAAAACCGTACAAATGTCCATTCTGTGAAAAACGTTTTGCAAGCTCCGGCAACTGTTACTCACACAAGAGCCGCATGCATCCCGGACGACGCGCCGAGAACAAACTCAGGAGTCGCGAAGGAAAAGCCAAAATGCTTGAAGCTATGCGGGAGGCGAGGAACAAAAAGCTCGAAGCTCTACGCGAAGGAAAGAATAGATCAGAAGCTACAACTCGTAGTGGGCAAGGATTACAGTTTCGGGCTATAGCTCCCAGACCTCAAAGTCTAGGTTTCACTGTCAAGGGTCCCTATAAATTCCAGTGCACTTTGTGTGATCATAGTTTTCTGAGGCGAGACAATTTTACAGTAAGTTATTAATTAAGTTTTGGTGTAAAGCTATTTGTAGTCCATGCTATTGCATTCTGGTCAGCTATAAAGTTGCAACACGCCAAACTCGTGAAAACTCAAAGTTGACGACCTCCGTGGCGCCGTGGTATACGCGGTGGATTTATAAGACGGAGATCCTGGGTTCGATTCCCGGCGGGGCAGATTGAGATTTTTCTTAATTTGTCTTGGTCTGGCTGATGGGAGGCTTTCGCCGTGGCTAGTTACCATCCTACCGACAAAGACGTACCGCCAAGCGATTTAGCGTTCCGGTGCGATGTCGTGTAATAACCGATAGGGGTGTGGATTTCATCCTACTCCTAACAAGTTAGCCCGCTTCCATCTTAGATTGCATCATCACTTAACATCAGGTGTGATAGCAGTCAAGGGCCAACTTGTATTCGATAAAAAAAAACTGCGCTGCCCTGCTGAGAAATGAATGAATGAAATATTCTTTATTGTACACCAAATAACAAAAACAAAGTAACAAGGAGAAAATACCTTAAAAACAAATGTACAATTGGCAGCCTTATCGCTAATGGGCGATCTCTTCCAGACAACCAATTATATTTAAGGAAAAGTGTATACATTGGAGTAGGTTTGGGTGTACGTACACAAAAATAAAGAACGACTGTACTGTATAAAATGTTACTGTATAAAAATAAAAATTTACAACATTTAAAATTTACGACAAGATCTTTATATTTTTCGATTTATGGATATTTTGTTTATTTTCCAGTATCACATGTACCAACACACTGGGGAGAAGCCGTTCAGTTGCTCGTACTGCAGCGACCAGTTCGTCACCAGGCGCGGCCTGTACATACACCACGACCGCGCGCACCCCGGTGTCGACCGCCCGCTCGCTTTGCTCTCACGAAACGCTCTACTCAAGTAACATGTACTGAAATCAACCAGTTCTAGGATGCGATCGAAGAGACGTCTAAGAGATAATGAGAAACGCGTCCCATCGTTGATATATGACATCGCGGATTTTTGGTAGATTGGTCTGAAGAAAAACAATCCTTCCATACATTTTTTGTTATATCTCAAAAGATTTAGGCAGCGTTATTAATAAAAGCTTCCAGCCAATTTATAGAAAACCTTAACATTGCCCATAACTGTTGGTGCAAACCCGCATGATATGATATCCGTTCAGTATTCCTTGACTTTGTCGCGAACAGATAAAAAAAAATAAAAACTGTAGATTTCAAAATGATCACTAATGTTATAAACAACTGCTTTGGCAATTTAAAAATTAAACTTTCACACATTTTATCTTGTATATGTATAAGAAAGGGTTGAATATTTTTGTATGATTAAAAAGTATTGTAGTGTAGATATTATATCACGACGTTGTTGACAATACCACCATTTAAAGTTTTTTGGACTTCTATGTATAAAATCTATCAAAAAGAGGTTTCAGTCTGTGACACTATTATATTAATATTTTTAACAAAGGTGGCTGCTCTTCACTCTTTAAACCCCTATGACCTATGTGAATGATTTTATCAATTTATGGGCATTTGTTTATTTTATAATTTTTATATAACCTATATACTATAAGATACAATAGGTAGCATTAACTTTGTTTAGCCTGACCAGAAAAATGAAATAACCTCAATAAACGCCATGTTGAGAAAAAAGAAAATTTCTGAAAGACTGTTAAAAAGCACTTGTGGCGCCCCCATTCTAGGTCTTTTTTTATTTTTCTGGTAGGGCTATTTGTCTTGAAGTTATAGATAATAAAACAAGCAAATCATAAATGTGAATAAGTCTAGTAAAATCAGGTCAGTGGAGTTATCAATTTTGTTTTTAAATTATTTTCAAATAATACGAGTAAGGTCAGGGTATAGTAGAAAAAGAGACAAAAGAACTTTATTTTAAGCCTGTCCAACATTACCACAATTAGATTATCGCTATATAATTTTGATTTTAAACATAAAAAAAAACTGAAGTTTTTGGAATATTATTAGATTGCTTCCTTCCAGCCATTTATAGCAATGATGAAAAAGACTTCTGCCTTTAATACTTGCCACTATTATATTTAGTAATAAAATAGTTTTTACTTTTATTTGACGGCCGAGTGGCGTAGTGGGTAGTGCCCCTGCTTCTGCGTCTTAGGCTGTGGGTTCCATTCCCACATCTGAAAAAATATTTGTGTGATGAGCATGGATGTTTTCCAGTGTCTGGGTGTTTATCTATATATTATAACTATTTATGTATAGTATATATAAAAATATTCATCAGTTATCATAGCACCCATAACACAAGCCACTTAAAAGAACGCTTACTTTGGGGCTATATAGCAATATTTATTTATTATTTATTTAATAAAAGTGAATTAGTAGATTTGAATAATGATGAAAAAACAATATTTTGTAACAGTGATAATTTGGTAACATTTTCTTTATGTTAACATCTATGCTCTGGTAGCCTCGTAGTAGTTGCCGTTTCGTCATGTTAGCGTCGGTACTTTTTATTGGCACCACTCTTGCTTCCTATTAATATTTACATTAATAAAAACGATAACATAGTCAACCACCACGAAAACCCCAATCATTGATTAATCATTGATGTAGTATTGGTTTTTTGTGTATCATGGTTTAATTAAATTAACCTTTAGTAATATGTAGTATGTACCGATGGTTAAATTAATCGCTTTGTTAGATAAGAACCTATTAATAATTAACAAATTAATAGCAATTATAATTGCTCTATATTTTGAGGTTACAACATTATAATAAAGGAGTAAATGAAACATTGTTTTTTTATTGAGATTATCTACCTGCCTGCTGCCTTGAGTCCTCTCTGGAATTGTAACACTCTGAGCTGCGCAGGTGTCTTCATAGCGGTGTTAAAGGCTAAAAACTATTTTGTAGGTACTGCAAAATCATTTTTTTTAAGTGCGCAGCCATACAACCCTTGATCAGAGAGGACTCGAAATTAGGGGAGACCTATACCTCATTATTTAAAAAACATGAATATCTACGAGTATAAGCAAGTTGGCTTATTTTCAGTTGTTATTTTAATTAACAGCTTAAAAATACCTCAAAAAAAATGTATACAAAATGTTATAAATGCAAAGTATCTCTGTCTGTTATTCAACAACGCCTAAACTCTCGCAGGCGTTTGCTAGTGTTTTATAAATACCTATAAAATCGTATTAGTCGTTTCTATTTATTCCACTTGCATCATAATAATTTTACACATCATAAAAATATTATGATGTTTCGGGTTAGGTACCCGAATCGTCGGAAATTGTAGCAAACATGGAAATAATCATATTAATAATATTCTTCTTTCACCAAATTATCCAAATTTAATTAATCCAAAGTACAAGTAGCGGCACGAAACTCTAGCGCTGACCGTTATTGCGCAGAAGTAAAAATTTAGGTATCATGGGGGAGTTTGAGGAATGAAGGGCGGGCGTGCGAAGCGGTGAGTGGCTCCCCAGTCGCATTCCGTCCCCCGCACCGAAACGACGCACCGCGGACATTCAGTGTACAGTCTCGCTCCGAGTTGCATTGTTATTATTATTAAATTTCAGTTGGTTTGTTAAATATAATTATATATTTTGTTGTTTTATTAAGTTTGTTTATGAATTTAAGGGAATAATATACCTAGAAGAAATACCGTTTTGCGATGCCAGGCGTGTTACCATTGCCTAATTCAGATTAGACTAGTCTTATATCTAAAATAAAAATTGACAATATAATAATGTTTTACTTTCTACTCCCCGTAAGCTTTTCAAAATTTATTTATTCATTTAGGGTAACTATCTATACTATATAATTATGTCTTAAGTAATACGAAATCTTTGGAAATTAGAACTATAAACTATAACATATATAAGCACAAACACGCACGTCACGTACACAAACACACACACACGTATGCACGCACGCACACACATACAGATTAAAACGATGTTGTAACATGATTTGGCTATTAATTAGGTAATTAAAGTAAATATTGTATTGCGTACGCGACGGTACCGATGCGCAGCCATCCCTTCTACGTTTCGTTCAGCGCTAGACTTACATGCCGCTAGTTATATCATAGATACCTACTGACACTGGCCACTATATCTACGTGATCTAAAAGACTAGATTTTAAAGCTCAATAACCACAAACTATCTTGTCAAACAACAAACCACTTGTCCTTGACGTTGGAGGCAAAGAACGTGACTTTTAGTAATCTGTGGGTACGTCACTGTCAATTGTCAATTTGACATTGACATATCTATTCAAAATAGTATTCGTCCATCGACCTTTAGAATGACCTCAAGGTTGAATAGTCAATAGGAAATTAAATGCGCATGCGTTAGTAGAATTCCGTCAAACAGTGTTTGGCGCGCTGATAATACGAGGTTGCTTGATCACGATGAAATTACTTCTCTCATCATTAGTCGCTCGCCAGTTATCGTACAATTCCCACGTTACGTTCCTCAGTGCGTTTCTTGTATCGTGTTGAAATGTCGTGTGACTATTTGATAAACAATAAGGAAATGGCTCGACAGAATGGTATTGTACAACCTTTACTAACAGGTAAGTACTATGTTCTCAAACAAACACGCAAATAAGAACTAAGTATTAGGATGTACTAGGTTCAATTAATTTTGGAGCGAATTTTCAAAATGTTACTCTTCATTCTAATATATTATTTCTATTAAATAATTTTAAAACTATTAAAGTACAAAAATTGTATTAATTAAAAGTTAACTTTAGTATTTTTAGTAAATTAAAAAGTAACTTTGGACTAAGGAAACTACAAGTTTGTAACTATTATTGTTTTACAGATTTATACCAAATAACCATGGCTTATGCATATTGGAAATCTGGAAAAGTGGATGATACTGCTGTGTTTGATCTATTTTTCCGCACTAATCCATTTCAAGGAGAGTTCACAATTTTTGCCGGACTCGAGGAATGTCTTAAATTCTTAGAAAATTTTCATTATTCTGACAGTGGTATGTAAAATTTATATTTATACTCAATTTTTTCTATTGTAAAGAGTTACTTGATCATCACCTCCTGATGCCTCTCCAGTTTTGAAAATGTCCTCGCTAACAAAATAGATAATTATCCACTATCTACTTCCACCAATGACTGCCATTAAATATTATGGAAGCACTATTTCTTAGCTCCACTATTAACTTCAGATTTTATATTTTGTATAATGCTATAAAATAGGAAAATATTCTTTGTAATAAATTTACATCATGGTTCACACTTTGGTTGGAAAACACTTCATCAGTGGATCTGATATAATTAGATCTATTCCAGGAAGTCCATTAGCCTGTAGATGTAGTAGTAAGATGGTAGTACTTTCCTTTTTTAATATGCGACATTAAACTCAGATTTAATGGTTTTTTAAGACTGAATGGAGGATCCTTCAGTCTAACATACCAAGTAAACACTTGTATGTACATCTTGCAACTACATTGAAAGCCAAATGGACTTTTCAAATTGGATTGATAATGTCATGACCTCGTTTTGCTACCTACTGGAGGTACTATTTCTTACCAATTATTTTTATTTTAGATATTGAATATTTAGTTCAAACACTACCACCAAATATTGAACCTGAATTTTTTGAATACCTTAAAGACTTGACATGCAAGGATATCAAATTGAGTGCAATTGAGGAAGGCTCGGTGGTATTTCCAAGGTAGGCATGAATTTCTTCTAATAAATTAGTTTTACTCTTCCATTTTAGTACTTATTTAAACATTTCTTACAAACAAATATGATTCCTCCATATATAACTTATATAATTATGTAGAAGTGTATACATATTAATTTAATAAATTATTATGTTAATAGGATTTTTTATATGTTTCTGTAATCACAGTTTATTACTTCTTTTAAATGTGTATTTAATGATAATTATATATTTAACTGGTAAGTCGTAATAAGTAGTATGTATATATTTCTTATGCATAAATAGAATATCTTTGTGCACTCCTTGTCCAAATACATCAACTAAGCCAAAGGAGAAATAGCAAAATGTATGGATGGCTACAGAGGAGTATGCCTAGTGGAAAAGTGGCTCAATAAAAACAACTTTTCACAAAAATATATGTGTGTAGCATATGTGTTTACATAGCTACTTATTACATAACATTAATTTAAGTACATAAAATCCTTTCTAATCATATTAGTGGTTTGGTTTTGGTTTTATTTGGTCAGGCAAAAATATTGGTACTCCTTTCACACTTTTCTTTATGTAATTTTCATAACAATGAGCTATAAAGTTTTTGATTCATGTATTATTTATTGTCACTTAAATATTACTTTATACTTGAACAAGCTGTAAAGGAAAAAATATGTAATACAATGACTCAGTTTTACTAGGTATGACTGTAGTCTATAACTAAGTTGGTGGTAAATTACTTTGCATTGGCGGAGTTTTACTGTTTTACTATTTTTGAAGTCTGTATATAAAGGCGATTTTAAAAATGCTTTTGAGTATTGCGATTTGTACAACATTCGTTTTTGTTTGTTTGATCGCCTAGAAAACATCTATGTTATCAGGGAGTGCAAAAAAAACACGTCTTTTATAGAAAATATACTGTTTCTATGTAAATATACTGTATTAAAAAAAATAAATCTAATATAAGTACTTAGGTAATACTATAACAAGGATCATAAATAGCGGAACTTACATATAGTTTATTACGTCTTATTACCTATATTGTTTTCTTAATTGGCTCCCTTCATTAGTCTATACTAATTTTAGACTAGGGGCATTCACATGGTTGGCTTTTGTAATTCACTGTTACGTCATCGATATCGCATTTAGATCCAATCGGACGAGCTCGATCGCTCAGCGTGTTTGTTTGTTTTAATGACTCTAGTTAAATCTAAACCTAAAAAAATTCATTATAGATTTTAGGTTAGTCTGAATGAAACTAGCCCTACAGGGACTACATACAATTAATAAGACTGCTAAAGTTCTAACTTACTAGGTTAATTATTGTCTTCACTGAACCCCGTGGCGTAGTGGTATGAGCGGTGGATTTATAAGACGGAGGTCCTGGGTTCCATTATCGGCGGGGCAGATTGATATCTTTCTTAATTTGCTTGGTCTAGCTAGTGGTAAGCTTTCGCCGTGGCTAGTTACCACCCTACCGACAAAGACGCACTGCCAAGTGATTTAGCGCTCCGGCACGATGTCGTGTTGAAACCGAAAGGGGTTTGGATTTTCACCCTACTCCTAACAAGTTAGCCTGCTTCCATCTTAGATTGCATCGTCACTTAACATCAGGTGTGATAACAGTCAAGGACCAACTTGTAGACGCTAAAAAAAACGAATTTTTAAAGGCCCCAGCCGTTTTTCATTCAGTATTTCGGCAGCACCATTTGGATTAAATTGAATTTATTTTGTGGAGGTACTTACCTATTAAAAGAATCGTCAGGTATCGGTAATATTCTAAGAATTATCACCATCGTCATATATGATTGAATACTTAATTTATGTATAGATAATATGTTCAATTTGGGTTGATTCAATCAATCTATTTGCAATCAAAAAATCATTACGAGCGTAAAACCGACAAAGACGTACCGTCAAGCGATTTAGCGTTCCGGTACGATGTCGTGTAGAAACCGATAGGGGTGTGAATTTTCATACTACTCCTAACAAGTTAGCCCGCTTCCGCTCAGATTGCATCATCACTTAACATCAGGTGTGATAGCAGTCAAGGGCCAACTTGTAGTCATAAAAAAAATACCGAACCTAACCCACATCTCGTGTTTCCGCCGGTGCAACTACTAAAATAATTATTTAAATCCTATTCTAATTTAGTTTGTACTTTTTCATGATAATAGTTTAACTCGTTTATTTAAATACTCGATCAATGAATAAAAACAATATATTCAATGTAATGTAGTATTGAACTGAACAATCTCGAGTCAATAAAAATGTGTGATTGTGAAGCTATTGCAGAAAATACAAAATAGATTTCTAAGATAAAGTAACACCTGCTACTATTTGTTGTTAGATTTCTTAAAGCCACAGCGTATGCGCTGTAGATTTATAAGACGGAGAGACTCAATCCAGGACCTGGATTCGATTGCCGGCTGGGCTGATTGAAATTTTCTTAATTAGTCCAGATTTGGCAGGTGGGAAGCTTAGGCAAAGATGTACCACAAAGCGATTTAGCGTTCCGGTACGATGTCGTGTGGAAATCGAAGAGTGTGGATTTCATCCTACTCCTAACAAGTTAGCCCGCTACTATATTTAATTGCGTTATCACTTACCGCCAGTAGGGCTATTCTATAATGATGTTTTTATAACTTGAGTTAACGAATTCGTCTTTATATCTCTCCGTTTAACATAGAAGCACTATAGATAAAGAGATATAAAAACAGATTCGAAACTCACAATGTCAACTAATAAAACATAGTTACATGAAATTTTTTAAACTATGATAGTATAGCACGAGTACGTTACGTGGCGATAAATTACTAAAAAGTAAGAAAAAAAATTTTTTAAATAAAAATAGAACCGACTCAAAACGCACTAAAAAGTAAAAAATAACTGTGTCATTTAGTTGCTTCAATTTACTTAAGCATATCTATGAAGTCAGTGCCAGCAAGTTTAAGGGACATTTTGTGGGTTCTAGGTAAATGTCCTTACAGTAGAAACCTTGGCTGGCTCCAAGATATGCTTAAGTAAATTAAAGCAACTAAATGACACAGTTATTTTTTACTTTTTAGTGCGTTTTGAGTCGGTTCTATTTTTTGTTAAAAAATTTCATTTCTTACTTTTTAGTGATTTATCGCCACGTAACGTACTCGTACTATACTGTCATAGTCCGGTACTAGTAGCCAAAAAGCTACCAATACCGAGACAAAAACCGAAATCGCTGTAAGCGTGCCTCCAAAATTTGAAGAGTTCCTTCAGTTTCCCTATGATATCATCATCCGATCCTAACATAATGAAAATGGGACCACCTTGGAAGTATGCCCTTTCTAATAAAAAAAGAATTATCAAAATCGGACAACTCTGTAAAAAGTTATGCGTGGTTATACATATAAAAAAAAATATATACGTGTCGAATTGAGAACCTCCTCCGTTTTTTTTCGTCGGTTAAAAATAACTGCGTCATATAGTTGCTTTAATTTACTTGCATATCTATGAATCTATCGGTGCCAGACAAGTTTAAGGAACCTTTATTTTACGTAGTAGGTAAAGCAATTTGTGGGTTCTAGGTAACGTCCTTAAAGTAGAAACCTTGGCTGGCACCGACTCATAGATATGCTTAATTAAATTAAAGCAACTATATGACACAGTTATTTTTTACTTTTTAGTGCATTTTGAGTCGGTCCTATTTTTGTTTCTTACTTTTTTAGTAATTTATCGCCACGTAACGTACTCGTACTATACTGTCATAGTATATTTTACGGCACTAGTAGCCAAAAATTTTTAACAAAAAATAGAACCGACTCAAAATGCACTAAAAAGTAAAAAATAATCGTGTCATTTAGTTGCTTTAGTGCGTTTTGAGTCGGTTCTATTTTTTGTTAAAAATTTTTATTTCTTACTTTTTAGTGATTTATCGCCACGAAGCGTACTCGTACTATACTGTCATAGTATATTATATGGCACTAGTAGCCAAAAAGCTACCGATACCGAGTCAAAAACCGAAATCGCTGTAAGCGTGCCTCCAAAATTTGAAGAGTTCCTTCAATTTCCCTAGGATATCATCATCAGATCCTAACATGAGGACAATGGGACCACCTTGGATGTATGCCCTTTCTAATAAAAAAAGAATTATCAAAATCGGATAACACTGTAAAAAGTTATGCGTGGTCATACATAAAAAAAAAAAATATACGTGTCGAATTGAGAACCTCCTCCGTTTTTTTTTTGTCGGTTAAAAAGCTACTAATACTGAGACAAAAACCGAAATCGCTGTAAGCGTGCCTCCAAAATTTGAAGAGTTCCTTCAATTTCCCTAGGATATCATCATCAGATCCTAACATGATGACAATTCTGTAAAAAGTTATTCTGTAAAAATATATATACGTGTCGAATTAAGAACCTCCTCCGTTTTTTTTCGTCGGTTAAAAATAGGACTACAGGTGTGACTGCAATCAAGAAATAACTTGTAGTTTAATAAAAAAAAATGTTTATGATTAAGATTAAAAACCTGTAAAACTTACTGAATTAGACTTGTGTTTCAGAGTCCCGCTATTGAGAGTTGAAGGCCCGCTCATAATTACGCAATTACTGGAGACGACCTTATTGACTTTAGTTAACTTCGCAAGGTAAGCTACTGTTTAGTCAGTGTATAACACTATAATTTTTGCAGACACAGCTATTATCTATGTTAATTATACAACATACCTATATAATTTATTTATACTTACATAATTATTTACGTGATACCTCTATTTCGAAAGAAAAGGTTCTACGTAACATCGTATTATCTAGTAAAGAGAAGAAATCCTAAAAAATATAAATAGGTAATATAAGCCGGTCGTCGGTCGCATTGTCGCAGAACGCATTGTATTTACTCAACAGGCTCGGTGAAGTTGTTTGACTATTTATTATAATGCTATCTAATTTTATCAGTCAAGCTCTACTGCGTAAATTAATTGCAGAATTACCGGCAATAGCCAATAACCAACTTGTTTATGTACTAGCAGTAGACCACGTCTTTGTGTGGAATGTAATTTAATCCTTTTATTCCTGTTACTCGTACCTTATACTAGCAAAAATCATTGCTCAAACTATGCCTCTGTGCATACCGTATGAGATTCCGATAAGCAGCCCTGGATCTAGGGGAAAGGAGAGGAAATTGCAGGAAACTTGTAGGCATAAAGATAAACAACCCCGTAATATAATAAAACAGCTGTTGTGGCTTTCTTTCCGGGGTGCGAAGTCTATCCCTGCTGCATTATCTGAGATGCCGCCGGGTGATAGCGTTTTTTAGTTTCTGCCCCATCTCTAAAAAATTCTAGAGGCTACCAATAAACGAAAAAATAGAATGTCTATACATAATTAGCATTACATTATATTATAAAATTAGCTACAAGTAGGTGTACGTCATTGTATAAACAATGTTGCTTAAAATATATTATAACTTTATATTAACTCGTATCGATGTATAATAAACACGGCCTCAATGAGGTGAATGAAAGTTCAAGTACATAAAACTGACATATTTATTAACATGATTTACATTATAAGCCTGTGACGTTTTTTAATTAGAAGTGCTTATGCTAAGATATATCTCATATGATATCACATAGGTACTGAGAGGATCACAGTTGATATATTTATTCCTAGGACGCGTCCATAGACTTTTTTTGTGTAGAAAAGGAGACATTGTTTCGACCAATAGCGACAAAATTAAAAAATATCACTCTCACTTTCTTTCTATACCAATGAAAAAAGAGAGATCGATATTATTAATTTTTGACGGTCTCCGTGGCGCAGTGGTATTCACAGTGGACTTATAAGACGGAGGTCCTGAGTACGATTCCCGGCGGGGCAGATTGAGATTTTTCTTAATTTGTCTTGGTCTGGCTGGTGGAAGGCTTTCGCCGTGGCTAGTTACTACCCTACCGACAAAGACGTACCGCCAAGCGATTGAGCGTTCTGGTACGATGTCGTGTAAAAACCGATAGGGGTGTGGATTTCATCCTACTCCTAACAAGTTGGCCCGCTTCCATCTTAGATTGCATCCAACTTGTAGTCGATAAAAAAAGCTGCTTGATAGATTGAAACTATGTTTGTTTCTCTACAAGAGATAGCTATATAGGTAGTCTCAACTTTGATGAGCCCGAGAGTGTCGTCAATTAAGCATATAGTAATTATGCAGTACAATCTGATGTTTATGACTTTAAATGCTTATTGACATGTCTTTATTATAATCATACCAATATTACAAACGCGAAAGTTTGTAAAGATATATGTAAGTATGTTTGAAAAATATCCCACTGGTTTAGTGGTGTTTTTGAATGGATTTTTCATGAAACTTGACAATAATACAGGTTATACATCAGAATAACACATGGGATACTAATCCCGAAATTTTAGAGGAACGCAAACAACGCAGGTGAAACCGCGGGCGTGCTCTTGTGTGAAATAAATTACGTTTCTAAAACAATATTGTATTATTTTATTATAACAGGATGGACTTTTTGTACTCACTCAAATAAACTCTATTAAATATAATTTTAATTAAGTGTATAATTATTATATTGCACCTACCTTTAATTATGCTTGTAAATAATTCATAAGTAAATATAACTGTCAGCTTATTGAAGTTTTAAACGAGTTATTGTGAAATTATATATTTTTGTTCCGTATAAACTACCTAGAATAAAATAGATACTTAATTAAGATTGCTTGACTTTTGCATACTTAGTAATTTTAATTTAACTTAAGCTCATACATACAATTTATTTATATCTAAGGCTAATGGTGTCCTTACAGTTAAAACGCACGAATTTATGGAGGAGGATTAAGCCAAGCAATTTTTTCAATTGCTCCGTAAATTTCATTTTACTCAATGTACCTGTAATAGTTTCGACTAAATTGTTCCACATTCATCATTATCAGCCTACTATCAGCCCACTACAGGACCAGACCCCCTTTATAGGAGAGGGGATGCTCCATATTACTGTTGTATATATAAACCCTAACGACTTAAATAAACTAAATGAGTACAAAAAATATAGAAACACCTGTAATAACATCATCCAAAATCTCAAGGATACTCATGAAAGAAATAAATTACTAAAAAGTAAAGGTGATCGTAAACAGACTTGGGAAGTACTTAAAGATATCTGTAACTTAAAAAATAATAAAAGTAACCAGCAATTAATTCTAAATAGTTCGCAACCAAAGTGTATACTCGATGATGCAAATAAATACTTTTCCAACATAGGTGAAAAACTTGCTAATAAAATATTAAGTGATTTTAGTAAAACTGAATCGGACCTAACAAAAAACTATAGCACGAACATGATTATTCAAAATAAAAATCAACATTCTTTCTTTTTCACGCCGACTGACGAATTCGAAATTTTACAAGTAATTAATAGTCTTAAAAATAAGTCAGCATCAGGTCTAGACAACATAACTAATGTGCTCCTAAAACAATGCAAGCTCCAACTAGCTAGTCCTCTCGCTTTTTTATGCAACCTCAGCCTCTCTACTGGTATTGTTCCACAACAGTTTAAGGTAGCTAACATATGTCCCATATTTAAAGATGGTGACCCTGCGGAAATATCAAATTATAGGCCTATCTCACTCCTCTCCAATGTATCCAAAATTATTGAAAAAGTTGTAAACAAAAGACTCCTCAAGTATTTAGAACTGAACAATCTCATCTCAACAAATCAGTATGGTAGGGCAAATCGTTCGACAGAGGATGCTGTCACTGACCTTGCAGACTACGTGGCTATGAAAATGGACGAAGGGCATAAATGTATTGGTTTATTCCTAGACTTAGCTAAGGCCTTCGATACAATATCTCGAAAAATATTGATCGCCAAATTAGAGGCACTCGGAATACGTGGTGTGCCTCTAAAGTGGTTCCAATCTTATCTCACTGAGCGAAAACAAAGGGTCACTGTGGGTGAGTTATCAAGTGATCAAAAAGAAATACATTTTGGGGTTCCACAGGGCAGTGTGCTCGGCCCTACCTTATTTCTCACCTACATCAATGACCTTTGTGCACTTAATGTCAATCAAGGCCGGCTATTTAGTTTTGCGGATGATACAGCTATTATATTTCATGGGGATAGTTGGGAATCAGTTAGACACTTATGTCAACAAGGCTTACAGGAAGTTTTTTCTTGGCTTAGAAGCAACTTACTGACTATAAATAATAACAAAACCAAATTTATAAATTTCAGGATATCAACTAGGACAGATTCGAAACAACAATTACAAATTCAATTACATTCATGTCAAAACTATCCTCATGAAATCTGCCAGTGTCCCGTACTCGAGCAAGTAAAAAACATTAAGTACCTAGGTGTCATGCTGGATGAGGGACTAAGATGGAATAAACAAATACATGCCTTGAGTAGTAGATTAAGAAAACTCATGTTCATTTTCAAAAAACTACGTAATGTCGCCAATGATGAGGTTATTAGGCTTGTCTATGAATCTTTTTGCCAATCTATCTTAACTTATTGCCTTCCCGCTTGGGGTGGAGCTGGCAAAAGTTACTTAATGCAACTGGAGCGCGCCCAGCGAGCAGTTCTGAAGGCTGCCTACAAAAAGCCGTTCCGTTATTCTACTGATAGGCTGTACTCCGAACTGGGATATTTGCGGGTTAGGCAATTATATGTAAAAACTGTTATCCTAAGATTCCACAAATCCGCAGCACTTACTGTAATTAAATGCTCACGCCTGCAAAGGTGGAGATGTCCACGTTTACGTACACAATTTGCTCGTAGATTTTTTGCGTTTACCGGAGCATTCTTATACACAAAAGTCAACAGAGCTCTCAAAATCATGCAAGTGTGTAGGTATAAGTGTAAGGAAATCTTAAATAAGTGGTTTACGGGAGTGAATTATGAAGATACTGAAAAACTACTGTTAATTAATTAAATCACACCCAAAGTGCACACACACACACACACACACACACACAAACACACACACACAAACACGCAAACACACACACAAAGAGAGACACACACACACACACACACACACACACACACACACACATAGCATAACTAAAAAAAAATGTACCCTATAAACTAATGCTAACTACCTAGGTACCCTTTATAGGTTACCCTTTTCAATGTACTACATTTCTTCTTGTGTCTTAATTGTTTATTTTTCTCTTTTCCTAATTATTGTTAAACCTAGTGTAAGTAAGTAACATAATTATCCTGTACCTATAAGGAAGGAAGTGAGTCCCACGACACAGGGAATCCTAGTGTGGGAGTCACTGCTACTGTAATTGTACTTTACATGTAAGATACTTGCCAATAAAGATATTATTATTATTATTATTCCTTATTACGGTGTAGGCCTACTTAGACCAACTTTAATGTTATATCTACAGCAACTTATTGCAATACATGAAGTTGTGACTTCATGATTAACCAAAATGGAGCTATTAATTACCCATGAAAGTGCACCTTAAGATCCATTGACTTCATCATCGTCATCATAATGGGCCATTATCGACCCACTACAGGGCCAGACCTTCCGCCCCTTATAAGTGAGGGGTTTTGGAGCTTGTACCCACCGAGCTGCTCTGACTTAATATTTTACAGTAAACGATATTAACAAAATATGTCAATTTCAGTTTAATGGCGACGAACGCTGCTCGATATCGAATGGTAGCAGGAAAGAATGTGTCTCTGCTTGAGTTTGGTTTGAGAAGAGCGCAAGGGCCAGACGGCGGTCTCTCGGCGAGCAAATATTCTTATATTGGTTAGTACATAACTGTATTATTTGATATTATTACTATATTTATATATATATATATATATATATATATATATATATATATATATATATATATATATATATATATAGTAATAATATTATATATAGTCCGTATTTAGATGAACGTTTACAACTATCCTGGAATCAATTGACTATATATATGTTTAATTCAACTTATTGTGTCTGTTTGTCAAACCACTTCTTGCGTATCTTCGCTCGCAACGCAACAAATAAGGTCCCATTAGAGCTAGTCATAAGGTGGCCTTAGGAAATTCAAATCAAAAACCACAATCCCTTTGTTGTATTTAATTTCGTTTTTAGGATCATTTGTCTTGGCAAGATCTCATGTTACACACTCGTAATATGTAATACACATAATTTATATTAAATGTATTTTTTAATATTAATCTTACCTGTATCTAATTAAATTTCTATATAATTACTTTGCATGAAAAATTTGCGCGTTTCACAAAAATGTCGATTTGCTAGTATGATTCGTCAATTACACGCTCGTACCCATGAAATATTGTGCAATTCACTCAAAGGTGTCGAATTACTTAAACCGCATAAATATAGACGACGTAGTTACATAAACATTTCCATAGTTTAGTTTATACAAATACTTTACTTTATAAAAAATAATGTTCGATTATGCAATCCTCCTGTTTACCTTTACATTTTCATGCTGGACCGATTGCAATGAATTTTTTTAAAGTAATAAATTGTATCTAAGAGCAGAACCTAGGCTTCAACACAAATAAAAATAGGTGTTGAAAATTTGTAAAAAAGACAATTGTATATATATAAATGTTTTTTTAAAATTAAAAAGCCCTTTTTTAGCGTTAAAATGTAATTTTATGTAATGGCGTGAAAAGGGGGATGAAAAAAAAGCTGTAGGTATCATTAGTAGGAATTTGGCAGTTTGTAGGAACCCTTAAATCAATTTACGTGGTATTGTTATTTTAGTGTCGTATCATGATGAACACACCCATTCTTTTTATATTTCAGTCTAGCTTTTATTACTGTTGCAGAATAGGATGTTTTGTTTATGATGGTTAATTTCAGTACACATATTGTATTTTCTTTTGTTTATATGTTAAATAATTTTATACATGTTCCTAAATCTTACATTGTATTGCTAGATGCAGACAGCTGAGGTAATATCTTGCTATACCCCAAATCGGATGGGTTTAAAACCTAATCTATCCTAAAACTTTTTGTAAATGTTTTAGTACTAGTGAGTACCCTAAAAGGTTTACAAAAATTGTTCTTTACATTTTGCATTGTATTTTTAAATTGCTTCATAAAATTTTATAGCAGAAGCAACATTCTTAATACTCGTATGCATTTAAAATTTTGTATCTGTGCATATAGCATCATCAAGTGCTCCTTAAATTCTCTGGGTCTCAAAAGGTTCTTGAATCCAGTGCCCCTTAAAAGACCTCCGCGCACACCGAACATGGGAGTTCATCAAAAAACTATTGATTATATTAGCGTAATCCTGCAGCGTATTGCCGTGAAACCAAACCGTTTGGTACCAGGCACGGCGCCCGGCTACATAGCACGCCCCACGCCTCCACCGGCAAGGAACCCCGAATAACAAATAAGTTTCTTTAATTTGGTGGTATCATGCAAGCACCTTGACATTGAATACTTCACCCATTACTCACGGGTATATGAAGTTTCCAACTTCTTAGATAACTTTTGTTGGCAGTTTGGAAGGCATTTCTGAAACATTCATAGCTGTAATGTATACTGCCTACCAAGCCTTTATAACCTTGGTATAGATACAATAGATTTACATACGTGTATATTTTTATGAACGTTTGATGTGTCTATAAATCAGTCTACTGATGAACCTACTTCATTTCTTCCACTTGCCTTTTGTTTAGTTATTATTAACAGTCAAACGAACAATATTGAGGTGTTAACAACTCATACGAAATAGACACTGAATGGTTTACCTACTTATGTTATAAGAGAAATTATTTATTAACCCTGATCAATTGACTGTATAATATAGTCAACACTCCAACAATTGAGACAAAAATAACATTTATTAAAATCCATGTAAGCTTATCCATTACCATTTATTAATATATATAGTGCTTCCCAAAGAACTAGATACAGTTATGCTAGAAAATTATACCATCCTGTAGCAGTCTCGTTAAAACAGCTTAAAATATTGGTTATCTCCGATTATTTGTTTTCCGAAATAAAAGCATAAAAAACCCACGACGCCTAATTAAATTTTCAGGTGGATTTGACGGGACAAGCAATGTGTTGGCCGGCAAAATGTTTAACATACCCGTGAAGGGCACGCACGCACATTCGTTCGTGACGTCCTTCAGCACTCTGGATGACCTGCACACGGCCGTGCTGCGCCACGCAGAGACACAAAAGCAATGCAACCTGCTCGAACTGGCCGTAGAGTGGCGCAGGCGCCTGTCCGCCGTCATTGACGTATCGCCGGAAGAGGCGAGCGATGGCGAACTTGCCGCCTTGATATCCTACGCCCAAGCGTTCCCCTCGGGGTTCTTGGCGCTAGTCGACACTTACGATGTGAAGAGGTATAATTTTCAAGGCTTACCGTCACGACACAGACAGCATACCAATGGGCATTCCGGCTACAATAGCAACTGTGGATCCAATGGTCGTAAAGTTCGAATCTCGACCATACGTAGTACGTGTGGATATAGCACGGTCGAACGCACACTGAGGTAAACATGCAAGACCGCTATTGACATTTGGTGTCTAAAGCCTGATTCTCTATGACATTGGGTTATAAACGCGCATGGTATGCATTTTGTGACGTTTTTTTGACACTTTAGATCGGACTCTTTAGACAGTTTTTGAAAGTAAAAATAATTCCCATTTCCTTTTAGTATGCTTAGTGCTTTTGCTGGATAGAATGCCTATATCTGACAATAGACCAAGTGAATTTTTAAACATAGGAACATGTTCGATTTTAATTACTAAAATAATTCAATAGTGACAAATTGACGTCACAAAATGTGTTATCGAGTGTGATAGAATTTCAGTGTCATAGTTAATGAGAGTCCTGATATAAACATGCACTGTATTCATAGACATTACTGTGAATCTTCACAGTGCATCTAAATGTGCAGTACCATAAATGAGATTACTGAATGATCATGAAAACTTTATCATTTAGTGATATCATTTATGGAAACTACACTGTGCGTTTAGATGCATTGAGTTTTCCCAGTAACGTGTATGAATTCGGGTGCTATTACTGTTTTGCATCGTTCGTTTGTGGTTCATTTGTAATGTGGATATTCGCTGAATGTTGACCTGGCGGTGTCCAGTTGTTCACTTTCATACATTCATTTTGGTAAGGGAAATACATCGCCTTAGGTTGGGTATTAACAATCCAAGCACATGTAATTGTTAGGTTGTATAATAACTTCCCACGTTTTTTTGCTTAACCATTCATTGTCTAAGACGCTTTCAAGGGAACGCTGCAGTTGCGGCGGCTAGCAAGCTTGCGGACTGCGTTCCACTAATGTTTAATGATTCTTGCGATTGCCGGGATGACAAACTTATATTAAATTTGTCATTGTTTTTGCCTTTGTGTAGCTTAATGGGGATTGCCACGACCGATTATTATCATCTATATACACTACATGTTAAGATATCTCCAGAACGATTACAAATACATATAAAATTACTATTGATATCATCGGAAAATTACTTAGCACTCTATTGACTATATCACAACGGATCAGAAATAGTTATGGAGAATTTACAAAGATTAATGTTGTCAATGTTATTTATTATATCTCATAAGCAAATATACGCAGGAATTTATCACACAACCTACTATACAATACGGTGCCTGGCGGTGCCGCTTCCCCTAGTTTTGCGAACATTCCTAAGCATTTCCAGTGAAGCGCAAGTGGACGGCGTTTCATTAACCTATCGAATGTACATAATACACACACAGTCTGTCAAGGACTTTACATTTTGCTTCAGTGTGACGTATTGTCCTAGAACATTAAGGCCAACTATAGGGACAGTTTTAATCATTGGGCACAGTTGCATTGTATAGGGATTGCACACATTCACAACTTTAATACTTTTAATATAATTGCATGTATTTCATTACACGGCATACTAGTGTTAGTTTTACTTTTTATTAAGCCGCTAACTCACTCAGCCACACGGTCGGTCATGACACGTTATGAGCATGGTAACATATAAAACTTTACTTGAGTTCGATGCGTCTTCTTGCATAGTTATGGGCCACTACAACTAACAAAGTATTAACACAATTATAATGAAAAGGTGTCCGTGCGTCTGAGTGAATCAGTAGCTGCAGTGGTAATTTATTACAATAAATAACGCACGCTTACAGATATTTAAAATGAAACAAAAACCCACAAATAGAATGTTTCTACGGGTACTATACATACTACATCATGTTATATTATAGTTTAAATTCAAAAAATTCACATGCAACATATCGCATGCGACAGAAAGAAATGGAAAGTTTGTAACTTGGACGGGCAAATAACTAGAACAATGTCATTGTTAAAGCTTAGTTTTTTTGGAATGCGACCTTTATTTGAAGATATATGGCACGTAAAAATTCCCTTTTCATAACGTCAACTTGCATTTGAGTTATTTACGATAAATTATATCTTACGTACGTAACAATAGCTATAGGAAAAATTGCGTTTTGGAACTTATTTAGAACGCATTCATATTTTCATATTAACGCTTTTAAATAGATAGTAAACTATTTTACGGTTATGTAGTGATGTAGGCGCTTAATAGTTTTATTTTAATAATTGTAGTAAGGTATAAGAACCTATAGATTTGTAACCCATGTGATAAAACTTTATGTGGATGAGAGTATGGTTTTTAAGATGTAAGAAGTTTAAAACTAAAATTGGATATTGAAAGAAAGAAAGAAAAATGTTTATTTAGGAGAAACGTCACATAAAAAAATGTAATAAGATAATTCGCTATACAGAATGATAATAGTGATGTGATCAAAAAAGGGTCCTAACTCAGCACTTCTGTAGTAATACACCCGTCAAGACACCGCGCTGGTCTTCCGTGAATCCCGATATATTTTCATACATCATAAGTATTTTATTTTAATTACTAGCGGAAACCCTCGTAGTGCCTGTTCTTGTGGGAATATTAGGATACAAATTAGCCTATGTCACTCCTCATGAGTCTAAACATCTTATACAAAAAGAATTTTTACAATACGACTGGTAGTTTCAGAGATTAGCCGGAACAAACAGACAGACAGACAAAAATTGTAAAAAATATTATTTTGGTGTATGTACCGTATTAATATGCATGCAGTAAAAACGATTATGTATTAGTGATATTTAATATTACAAATAGACACTTCAAATTTATAAGATCAATTTGGGTGGCTGAGACAGAATACAAATGTTTTCTGACCTCTCTAAAACTTGACTTATCGCAGTTACAACTTTGAAATGATGTAGGTAGTTATAAAGCTAAGTAATTTTACAGCAAATCATTAATCAAATAAAACACATTTATCTCTAATGTTTTAGTTATATAAAAGATATCCCAGACCTGCCTGCTATATGTTGGATTACATAATTTATAATATTTACTGCGGTACATCATTATCATTGTTATTACAGACTAAGGGCGCGTTCCCACTATGTCGAGGCGACAGATTGCTGTACAGTTTGAAGTGTCATGGGTCGTATATTTAAATGGAGGTGTTCATATTATCAGCCATGACTGGTTTTATACCGTGATGATAGCTTATCGTGTCAATGGGAGCGGCTAGCACGTCAGTCATAAAACGATAAAAAAATCGTAACAATTAATCCAAACGGCAATTATGTTCAACGATAAAAAATCCGATCCATGACGTAATGGGGGCAAACAGTCGTTATAATGGAAACAGCTAGAGGTGACTTTCAATGGTATTAATCGTCACAACATAGTGAGAACGCGCCCTTAGATAATACAAACGAGATCAAGGTGAAATACAATATGCAACGCGGTTATACCTCACGACAAAGTCCTTAACTTGTAAAATAAATAGGTTATTAAATTCTTTAATGATAAAATAAACTAACAATGTACCTTAGATAATATGTGTCACTTTTTAACTGTTGCGTGAAAGGTATGCAAGTTTAGAGATAAGACGTCTGAAAACGGGTGAATTTAAGGTTTTGATGACGTGTGACTATAGTCTGACCCTTTTTTATTGGCAAAAAAGGGTGTTGAATTCTCGAGAGCAAAGTAGACAAATCTCTGTCTTACCCCTTGTCTTGTTGTGTGTGTCCCACATAATAAATAATAAATTTAAATAATCTCCCAGATAATAAAGGAGATGTCCCAAAAGTGCCCCAGGGTGGTTTTATATGAAAAGCTCCTAGAGACCTAACAAAATAAACGAAATAAAATAGCTTTATAATTATAATTTTTAAATATATAAATAGAAATATTAGAACTAGCAGGGTTTTAAAATAAACCTAAAAAAGGTATTATTTTTAATTCCTATTGAGTCGTAGTTGATATCGACAGTTGCATACAAAATGTATAAAGAAATTACTTTTCTTCATAACATTTTGTTTTCGGTAGTTAAGATAACACTAAGTATGACATAATAAAACAATTATTTCACTTTGTGTTCGTTAAATTATCTATAGTAATATTTTTTATTAAAATAACCTCTTAGGCAAGTATTTTAGTAAGAGTTTATGGTACTGATTATGCAATAACCCCTCTATCTAGGGCCAAATATACCATTTATTAACCCAAAGGTAAAAGTTTTATTGTGACGCATAAACATTTAATTTTTCCTGGGGCAAACAATGTATGGGAGGTGGGCCATCTCCTTTCTTCGGTTGGCAACATTGTCAACATTGCAATCTGGCGAAATTTAATAGTACTGAAAAACCGGTGGAAGTGAGACTCACCCAGTGGATTGCCAATACATAGGTAAGAGAGAGATCGATCTTTGGTCTCGAGAGTTTAGCGCTTTTGGTTCGGACTATAGCATCCACATTAACATTTTTTTATAATTACTACAAGACTAACAAAAAACAAGCATTACACACATGTAAAATGTGTGTGCGTGCGTGTGTGTAGGTGTGTAGTGCGTGTGTTTATGTGTGTAGATGGGCGTGTGAAAGTGCAATAAAGGCAACAATTATGCAAATATTGCCATAGTATATTTATTAATTTAGCTTTACCATTTCTGTTTATGCAATTAAGACGATTAGATGACCACGTGGATACATTTTACGAGTAATTACATAAAAATGCATACGATTGAGATACCGTCATATTCTATATCTTAGAAGATGGTGCCTTGTGGTATTCTAATTCAGTATATATATACTACACAATACAATACTTTTGTAGAGAAATAATTTTAAAATATGACATGTATATCTTTAATGTTTGTAGCGATAATCAATAAACTAATATGCCTCCTGCAAACAAAATACAATTTACAGCTACGCGTTTCTTAACAGGAGTGGTCTGTTGAACTTTTGCGCGGTTGCGCTTGCGTTGAACGACTGTGGATACAAAGCGGTGGGGATACGCATAGACAGCGGAGACCTGGCGTACTTGTCCGTGCTCGCTCGAGACACTTTCCACCAGGTGGCGGAGAAGTTCCAACTGCCCTGGTTCGCTAACATGACCATTGTCGCCTCTAATGATATCAACGAAGAGACCATACTCAGCTTACACGAGCAAGGCCACGCGATTGACTGTTTCGGAATTGGAACACATTTAGGTAAGATTCTGTTTGTTCTTAATTAAATAGCCCCCTAGAAAGTAGTCCATGTTGTTGTTTCTTATTAATTACAAGTTAGTTGACTGCAATCACATAGGATAATGGTAAGCAATGATGATGATGCAATCTAGGTAGAAAGTGGACTAACTTGTCGGAGTAGAGCCTCCCCTCCTCCCCACCACTACTACTCTTTTACTAATTTTGAAAATTTTAATCGGCCCATCCGGGACCGATCAGGACCTCAGTTTTATATATCATGCACATACTGTCAAATTGTCGTGTGATGCTAGAAAAATCCAACGAAGTAAAATTTATTATAACGATTCATTATATTGTAACTTGCATAGATAGAGTAGAATTTTCAGACACACAGTTTTTTACAGTTAGTTGGCAAATAAGTACTTAGTACTTTCCCTGAATGTCATATAAAAACCGCTAATTTTAGCTTAACACATTAATCCGAATAAGTGTGATACTTTTATTGAGTAAAGTATCCTAAATAAAAATTAGTCATGATTCTGTAAAATATCTTTAATAAAAAGAATATAAGCAAAAATTTAAAATCAGTTTACTATTATCTACTACGTACATATATTATGATCAAGATACCTGTAGTTACCTCACACATTTAATCGAAATATTTATCAACAATATTATCTAATCGGTGTAATGGGCCTAAAAACGTGCTCCAGCCTAATGCCGAAAATAAGCCAACGCAAAATATATATTTTGATTGTCATGTTGTTGTTCATTCCGAAAAGTGGATCATTTCGAAATTAGTTAAAAATATAAGACTAGCAGAAGCTATGTAAATATTGTAATATTACATCTCAAAACAACTAGAAAAGAACTTACGTACGTAGACCTATTCTTAAACTAGGTCAAACTATCCGATATTGGGATTCTTTTTCCAAGAAATTCTTAGTTGCAGCCCGAAATTGGGAAGCTATTGGTGTTTTAGAGAGCATGTTAAGTCATCAGCCTTGGTGATGTTCATAAACATCTGTTAGTGATCGTTACGCAGTCAAACATGAACGCCCTTAGGTCGGTAACTCACATCGGGGTTGCATTCAATATCCAATATCTCCTCTTCTTAAAGGACGAAGTCTGGCCTATGAATGTGTCATTAAAAATTAAGTGTGTAATTAAAAATAATAAAAATAATCTGTGTATTTGTTTTACAGTGACTTGCCAACGTCAACCAGCCCTGGGTTGTGTGTACAAATTAGTGGAGATCAACGGACAGCCGCGAATCAAACTGAGTCAAGATGTGGGCAAAGTGACCATTCCTGGCCATAAAGAGGTAAGACATCTCAAATATATTACCCCACTAGCGGACGCCCGCGATTCCGTCCGCGAGAAATTTTGGTTTGTGAAAAATAAGCCTACGTCCTTTCTCAGGCTCTGAACTATTTCGGTACTAAATTTAATTTAAACCAATTCAGTAGTTTAGCCGTGATTAAGTAACAAATAGGTGGAGTTACCTTCGTATTTGTAAACTAATATATAACATTTCCCGGTCACAATGTTAGTTACCGTACTCCTCCGAAACGGCTTTACCGATTTTTACCAAATTTTGTATGCATGTTCAGCAGGTCTGAGAATTTTTTGGACAATTTTTTTTATAATATGCTATTAAAAAATACATATAACCCTAAATTTTCACCCCTACACGATCAACCCCTATGTAAAAAAATATTTTCTAGAAATAATATACATGGTATAAAATTATTATTATAAAAACAAAAAACCCGACTGCTTAGAAGTTATGAACTGAAAAGAGAAAAACAAGGATCACTATATCTGTATAAAATTCTAAATACTTTATGGTGCCGCAAACAGGGACAAAATATTTTAACCTGCGGGGAAAGAAAGCCTGCAGCACCATAAAGTATTTAGAATTTTATACAGATATAGTGATCCTTGTTTTTCTCTTTTCAGTTCATAACTTCTAAGCAGTCGGGTTTTTTGTTTTTATAATAATAATTTTATTTGAGACTTTTTAGTTTTAGTTTATGGTATAGAAATGAGACGGTGCACTTAGTACACTTTTTGCCATTTTTTGTTAAAAAAAGTAATATAAACATGATACAATATTTATATTTTTGAAATGGTCTTTTTACGACCTTTCAATTGGTACCCATATTGCTAAGATAAGTGAAAAAAATACACACATCCCCCCCCATTTACAGCCGCCATTTTGAAAATTGATATAGCCTATGTCACTACTACAATTTTGACAAATTCAACGACACCTCACATGTCAAAATCCGTTCAGCCGTTTAGGCTGTAGCGCGTGCCGAAGAAATGGACATACATACATACATACATACATACATACATAGATACATACGCTCGAAAAACATAACCCTCCTTCTGACGCAGTCGGGTAAAAACAACGTTTGCCGGGTACAGCTAGTATTCGTATAGATTATTTTGACGAAAGATAGCAAGGACTATGTTTGAGGCAGTCTTTGATTGTATGTAGACTTATGTGGTTATGTATTTGTTATGACATAAATGCGCAAAATAAGTCTGAGATATTATGGTGTATTTATCGCATACGTGAGCTCTTGCACAGTCCTTTATGAGGTTTTATGGCTCCCACACGCTTGATACCAGAGAACAAAAGCAAACTCCTATATCTGAGCTAGGGACATAAACGTCATGTATAGTATAAATCAAGCAGTCGCCTGATTTCGCATGACTGCACATTTATATTCGTCTTTATCTACTATGTTATCGTAATTAATATTTATCTTTATTTGTAGCTTTGTTTTATTTTTATTTGTACAATAAAATTTATCTTGCACAAAGTGCATCCATTGAAACCGTTAATGGAAACTGTGACAACAGGAAAATGATTATTTTACAATAACGGTAGACTTTCACGCAAGATGTATATTTATATCGTCATTGTTGCGTATTAAGCAATAAGTCAGTTTAATAGTTAGTAGTTACGATGCCGTACATTTTAGTCACACCTGATCCTTGAGTAATTAATAGTAGAGAGTAGAGTAGTAAATAAAGCCCAAAAGGAAAAGTATCGTATGTTATAAATACGCATTGGACAGTTGATAGCGCAATCTAACGTACTTGTGGTGCCATCTAGTTGCGTCATGAGTAAATGCTTGTTACAGTTGTGCTTTTATATATATTTTTGTGTTGTATAACATTATTATAAAATTTTGTATTACAGGCATACAGATTATTCGGTGCAGACGGGCATGCACTGATAGATTTGCTGCAACGCTCGTCGGAGCCCGCGCCCGAGGTGGGGCAGAAGGTTCTATGCCGGCATCCCTTCCAGGAGTCCAAGAGAGCTTACGTTATACCGAGCAAAGTGGAACATCTTTACAAGGTACTATTCTGATTAATATACTTGTTGGTGCCCGGGACTTGGGATCATGCGGTCCTGCGTCGGAAGCACTCCAAAATAGCCATGATGACAAAACGGACAATCAATATTATATAAATAAAATAATAATTTATAATTTTACTTTATAATTTAAGTCAATTAGAGTGTAAAATATGTACTCATAATCTGATTAAGTGCAACAATACCTCCGTGGCGCAGTGGTGTGCGCGGTGGATTTATTAGACGGAGGTCCTGGATTCGATTCCTGGCGAGGCAGATTGAGATTTTCTTAATTTGTTTAGGTCTGGCTGGTGGGAGGCATTCGCCGTGGCTAGTTACCACTCTACCGACAAAGACGTACCGCCAAGAGATTTAGCGTTCCGGTACGATGTCGTGTAGAAACCGATAGGGGTGTGCATTTCATGCTACTCCTAACAAGTTAGCCCGCTTCCATCTTAGATTGCATCATCACTTAACATCAGGTCTGATAGCAGTCAAGGGCCAACTTGTAGTCGATAAAAAAAAATATCTATATATTTCTTACCTCAGAAAGAACGTTAAGCTGTCGGTCCTAACAATTATGATAAAATAAACAGCCTTCCTCAATAAATAAGTCAAAAAGAATTTTCCAAACCTCATTCCATACCGATATTTTCGACTTATTAATTGAGTAAGGCTGTTTAAATTATGTAAATATCATTTTAATTTATACGTAAAAGAGAAATACCCGAAACCACTTAAAATTACTAAAACTTAAAAGGTTTCTTCTTGCAATATAGAATATCTATAACAATTATTAATTTTATTTAATTCTAGATATACTGGAAGGAAGGACGTATATGCACTTATCCTAAACCACTCGTAGAGGTACGGGAGAGAGTGCAGTCTTCCCTACGCACTCTGCGACAGGATATCAAGAGAAATCTTAACCCTACGCCATATAAGGTTATTGTCATTTAATTATTTTCAATCATATTAACTCAATAATATATTGAACTAAACATAAAATTCAATTAAAAATTATGTTTTTTTTTTAAGATATACCAATAGACAATATCTTAATATTAATTTATTAATCGTACATTGCCGTGTTTTAAATATAAACCCAGTAATTTGTATGTGTTTATTAAATTAAGTTAATGAAATCTTCGAAAATGAACGTAATTGGCAAACAATGTTTGTGTGCAAATCTTTATTGGCATGGCTTGGTCTGGCTTGACTGAAATATCTTCAAATATCTGCCTAGTATCTGGTTGATCGAGCATTGATCGGTATTTTTTTGGAAATTCTATTTATATACAAATTACATTGCAAGGTATTAAATTGATACATATAATGACGGCACACTTACCATTATTTGGTCATACATGTGCAATATATGAAATGCGTTGCTTGTTGCCACGCATTGATGACAATAACGGATTCCTCTGTGGGTAAATCACAGAATAATGACAAAATCCTTAGAGGCATGAAATTCCTCTTTGGTAGTAATTTATGTTTTTTTTTATTGGTGATTCATTTGTTTTTTATTCCCAGGTTGCTGTCAGCGATGATTTATACACATTCATACATGAATTATGGCTCCAAAATGCGCCTATTGGAGAGCTGTCATGAAAATCATAGGTTTATATTGGGTTAAAATTCGTGGTGCATTCACATTGTAAGCCATATCCGACAGGATCGAATAGGCTTAATCAAGGAAAATTATGTTAACTATGCATAATATTCAATAATCACTATAAATATATAGAATTTCATATTGCTACTAGTGATGTAACAAGTTCCGTCTACAAAGCTCTTATATTTCGATTGTGTCGATTCGATTACGACATTTTATGAATGAAAAACCGAGTCGTATCTATATTTGAGCTATCGAAATGACAGAATAAATGTAAATGTAAATACTTGCCCGCTTTGTGAAAGTATTATCTCTGTTCTTACTTCAGATTTTTGAAAATGATTAATTTGTTTTCTGTCGTTTTTATGCTCAACTATAGCTTGCATTGTTTTTGCATTTAAATCTTTTATAGCCATGTGAGTGTAGTGAAAGTAATTGAAGTTTATGCTATGTAGCAGATCTTGCGATATTTCTGTTGTATTTATGAAAGATTTTATAATATGATAAGAATAGATGAATAGTCGTAGTTTTCACATGAAAAAGATTGCGTTTTGTTTTTTGAGAGAAAAAATATCCATTTATAACGAAAATCTGTGATAGATATCCAAACAGAATTATTTTCGGAAGCAGTTACTAGTCAAAATTGTTTATAATTTTTTCTTCATCGTTTTAAACGTGACATTCCTTTTCCTATTTAAACTTCACTAGTTTTATAATCGATTAGGATTTATTGTTATAGCTTAAACAATTTGTTTACGATGCAAAGAAATGCGGACCATCATAATTAATTTTCTACTGATTTTATAAACTCACTAATTTTACCACAAATGTGGCTACAATTTTAGAATGTATTAGAAATTACCATTTTAATAAAAATGGCATTATTAAAATGATAATTTCTAGGATTCAGTTATGACTGTGGAGGTTTGTCAGCTTAGCTCAGAGCTCATTTTTTTAGATTTATGGGTAATTGTAAACTAAATCATTCAACAATCTTTTTGGCCCTTACTTTCCCCTGGTAAATCATCTAAAATATTGTAAATAGATGAAGAATCTGTTTGCGAAATATTTATAACTACAGCTTATTTATTGTTAGGACTACTTTATTTATCAATGCAATCAGGAGTTAAATTTTTAGGTACTTAGTAATATCTAGTTTTTATAACTACTTATTATTTGATACATATTTCAATTGTTTTTGTCCACTTCAAAATTATAACTGCACCACGTTCACTAGAGTAATGAAGATGTTTAATAAAGAATAAGCTTTTATTTTTTAAATGCCTATAGTAAATTTTAAATTTCCTGGACTAAAACTTTATTATTCATTATCTGATCAATACATTTAATTAATGTTACATAGTAATTTATTAATAAGATCATATTTATGTTCATACTAAATAAGCCATATTAATTTAGTTTAAAATAAGTATTAGTGACCAATTAATTTTATTTAATAGTTCGGAACATTTATAGTTTATATGAATTAAAAGCATTTTGATTTGGAAAATAATTTGTCACAAATATGGAATATTAGGTATGTTACTAAGATCTCTTAACATCTGTTAACATAATTTACAATAATTCCAAATCAACACTCGATTGATATTTTTCACCTTCAGATATTTTTTTAGTGAGGTTAACAAAAATATCTGCACTTCTTCATAATTTGGGATCAAAAATTAATAATAATATCATAACTAACTCAACCAAGTGCCTAAACAGAAATATTAATAAATTAATTGTATGCAGTTGACAGAATGCAATTATATTTAGGCAGCGAGATTTGCTTTAGACCTTAGATTCACTTATATCTTTTTAAAAGGTTTGGAAATTACGTAAGTAACGAAGGCTTGTTTAGCACGTACTAAATATATTATGTTTACCATTATACTGAAAAGTAAAAATAAATTTTAAAATTCCATTTAACAAAAAATATAAATTCGAATCATCAAATAAACAACGCCATCACTTAGGGTGTGCACTTAGAATTAATATTTTCTTTAAAATAAATATTTTTTTTATTGTTTTTAATGATATATGCGCCAAATGAGCCTTCATCGATCTTAACACTTCGACAAATATATTAATTCGTAACATTGTAAAATACTCATATAATCTTATTTTTATTACATAGCGTAAGTATATTCTATTTTTATTATTCATATAACATATTAATATTTATTTCAAACGACAGCATCGCGTGCACAAAATCTTTATCAATAAATTTTCTAATTTAGTAGTACAGAATTAAAATATTCTCTGAGTAAACTTTGTCATAGTAATTACGCCAAAAATGTTAAATACATTTTTGCTGTATGATAAATGTTTTTTTTAATATAATATTTATTCACAATACATCTGATTTTTATGTGCAAAACGTATAACTTGTAAATCAGTAAATTCAGACATTAGCACATGTACACAATATTATAAACGATTTTTTCTTCTAGGCAGATTATCAGCCTGACTAATTTTTTGCTAATTGTATTCAAGGTATAAATAATACTATCATAAACAATTTATACTGTCTTGGAGAAAGTTGTAAATCTCATTTAAATTTTATGTGTAACTTTGGCATTCACCCGGGTCCATTGTGTAAGAGTATAGAAATGAAAACCTAATGCAGCTGCTAGCAATAGTTTAATTAAATAAAGAAATTTAGTTTTATTATTTTATGTAAGTACAATTAAGATTTTTTAATTTGTATTATAGTAAAACACGCTAAGTTATATAGGACTGATTAAATAATAAATATTACATTACGTCGTGGATTATTAAATGGTTTTTATCACGAAAATGTTAATCTTTAAAAATATTTATATTTCACATATAAATACAGGTTTTAATTCTATACAAATTAAATCGTATGTGTTTCAAATTACGGAATATATATTTTTTATCCACAAAAATATTTGAATTTATATAATAAAAATAATAAATAGGGCCTACTTTTTATATTTAATGATACACTATTTTTGTTGGATAATAATTATTGTGGGTGTTTAAAAATACGATAAAATATACATATTTAGGTATTTATGGCACAAAAACGACGAGTATTGGTAATTTAAATGATCAAACTGCATAATGTGCAGTTGGCCTATAATAATTTTTACGTGCCTTTAATAGATTATGTATTGTATATGTAATATTTTGCACTTTTTTAGCAATAACTAAGTAATGAAAATGAACAAGCTGTACAACTTAATTTTAAAACTAAATGTCTTCACGGACTCAAATAATTAAATCACATATTATAAAATATTAGTTGTTTCAATAAATTACACCTGATGGTAAACGATGATGCAATCTAAGCTGGAAGCGGGATAACTTGTTAAGAATAGGAAAATCCTACCTTCTATCCCTTCGGTTTCTGCACGACATCGTGCCGGACTGCGGGGGCCAATTCAGAAAATCTTAATCCGCCCCGCTGCGAATTGAACTCAGGACCTCCGTCTTATAAATCCACTGAGCATACTACTGCGCCACGGAAGCCGTCAAAAATATTGATCGCGTAGTTTTTTTTTATGAAAATTTTTACGTCCGTTATCAATGAAACAAGCCAAAGTAAAACTTAATCTATACTCGTAAGAATTTTAAAACACCTATCTATGCACCAAAAATTCGAAACTTTTCGGTTAAATAATCTTTTTCAATCCTTTATTTAAATATCGAAGTGATGACTTCGTGCAAGTTGTTTTGCTGTGATTACAAAGTCCTAGATATTATCTAAGACCAAGTCTAATCTAATGCAATAAATATCGCAATTTTTTTTAAAAATAATTAAGAAATTTGGGAAATTTATTTAATTATGTAAAAATATTTATTAGACTACATATGTAGTCGAATTGTAATAGTCACATTGACATCACTTTTCGCTGTAGAAATACCACAGACTCTAATAGCTTCACCCCAAAGAGGATAATAAAATAAATAATAGTAATTTATAATATACTCTGGAATCTGTTTTAAATCTAAGGTTTTTATTTATACGGAGTTGCCAATTTAGCTGATTTCCCATTTAAACTGATAGTTTGTACCCCCCTTTTATTGACTATTTGTCACACTACCAGCGGGTAGTAAAATGGGCCCTTGAGTTTTAAATTCCTTATGTTTTTTTAGAGATTAATTTTTTTACGTGGAATATAAAGCATGTTTTTATTTAATAAGTAAGTTTTTATTTCGAAAACCGAATAAAATTTTATTACGAAATTTTGTGACTTAGAGACGTAGTACTACCAAAATTACAAAATTTCTTTTACTTTTTAGTGGTTATTATCTGATGGAGAGCTAAGTCTTACCGTTGGCAACACTGATAGTATACATTTGTTTGACAAGTAACCTATTGAATCTATAATAAAAGACTGATTTTATATAATTTTTTACTCAAACATTGTAAAAATAAGTGAATAAAGAATTTAATTACTGTTGCCGATTTAATAATTAAACTTAACGGTAAGTGTATTCCTATTTTTCTTATGTGTCTATGTGGATCATCGTTAACGTTAGCATACCAAAGTAATTTGTTATTGCCTGCAATATTTTTGCTTAACGACACAATTTTAATTTTTATGCCGTTTTAAATTAGCATTTTTAATAATAGAATACAAATTTAACATGGTTTGAGTATGTATGTACAAAGGAAACTTGATAGTTTTATATATTAAGTATTGCCTCTACGTTCCTAACGGTAATTTTATTACGTACATATCTATTTGCAAGACCTGTAATAAAGATACACTCATGAACTACTTAATTGTTTGAAAATAAATGTTTGAAATTCTCTTAATAGTGGCAAGATAATTCCACCACATCTTTTAATGTTAAAAGGTAGACTTACGTTTTAGCTTACCCTTGATTCAACTTACGGGTGCCGACTGAATCCGTCGTGTGGAGAATTTTAGGAGGATGTATGAAATAGGTGTAGGTTTAAGAGGCTACTTTAGGATCAACACTCAACTTCTCTGCTTGTGTTTCTCTCTGCTTAGCCATAGATGGTAGGAGCCTACTAGAGCAGCCTTAGATACGCAAAATATTATTTGCTAATATGCCTTTTACACATACTTCAACAGCTAATAAGCTAACTACACAGTCATTAAGGCCATTTGTTAGGTTGTAGTATTTTTGTGGTATTTAGGGATATTTGTTTTTCACAGCACAGTAAGCTGCACCTACTCTTAATACTAAAAGATTAACATTAAAGTTGGTAAGTTCCCTTTCTGATCATCACAATTGGACCAATATAAACCAAAACTAAGAAATAAGAAGATTTTGTTAGGGAAAGACTCAGATTTTTTTGTTGGCAAATTAGCTTTTATTCCACTCTATTACTTAGGTCTGCGGCTTGGGTAAAAGTTCCTAACATTCTGGATATAACTTTAACATTTCAGCATACAATAAAGCAACATATTATATCTGAATCTACCATACCTTGCATTTATTTAGTTAAGTGGGATAAAAGGTTACATTATCATTGTCAGCTTTAGTGTCGCTCTACTAGGTGGAAACTACTCTCAAAGTAGAAGAAGATCCCTATAATTAATAATTCCATTATTAATAAATAAATATAATAGGACAAATACACACATCATTACATAGCCCCAAAGTAAGCGAAGGTAGCTTCTGTTATGGCTATAATAATTAATGAATATTTTTATATGTATTGTACATAAATACTTATAATATATAAACACCCAGACACTAAAAAACATCCACGCTCATCACACAAACATTTTGCCAGATGTAGGAGTTGAACCCACAGCTTAGGACACAGAAGCAGGGTCACTACCCACTGCGCCACTCGGCCACTAATATTATAATAATTCTAATTTGGATTACTGCAGTTTAAGTTTAATCAAATTTTTACCATTTTCCATTTTATTAAAATGACTAGCAGTCGCCCGCGACTTCGTCCGCGTGAAAACCTCTTAGGTACCCTTCTAATTTTAAAGACAGACTTTCATACAAAATGTGTAAAGGCACATATAGAGTGCTCATTCCCCGCTCCCCCTCTCAATTTAATTTTCAGTCCCGTCCCGTGTACTAAAGGTCTACATTTTTGTTAAACATTGTATGACATTTCAGTACATTAACATAAAAATATATATTTATGGCAAGCTGATGGGTATAAATTGATATTAAATAGTATATTTCACTCTTGAGTCTAGCCTTCAGAATAAACAAAAATAATTTTACAATATAGAGATTAGCCCGTTTAAACAAACGAACAAACTCTTCCATGTATTAAAAAAATTCTTAATTCATGCACGCAACGCACGCACGCCCCCGCCTTGGTGACGCTCACTTCGCAACGCAGAAATAGTAATATTTTAATTTCGCCATAACTTCAAAACCAAAAGTCCAATTTTAATCTTTTAAACACCAAATATTATCTACATAAACTGTACTTATGATGAAATAATTTATTTTGATAAGGATTAATAGCATGAGTAAAATAAATGCGTTTAAATGTAGTCGAAAAAAAAATCAAGATTTTTAAATAAAAAAATGGTTGTTGTGCCTCACTCGACATAGATAGGTATAGTGTGTCGCGGACTTTTTTGTAGATATTTATAAGATCTCCAATTAATTAGAACATTTTATGGTTCTATCTTTTATAGTTTAGGCAGCGTACGCAAAATAAATAACTTTTCTGGTTGATTTTTTACACCTTGTGTCCGAAACTACGGAACCCTATTTTTTTCCAAAATAAAATATAGCCTATGTTACTCGTGGATAATGTAGCTTTCGAATGGTGAAAGAATTTTTAAAAACGGTCCAGTAGTTTTTGAGCCTATTCATTACAACCAAACAAACAAACAAACAAAGTTTTCCTCTTTATAATATTAGTATAGATTTCCTTAGTAATGCAATTGTGTTAGATGATACTTTAAATATCTATGTAGAATTTAAGAATCCTTATTACTGAAATAATGTTATTCTAAAATGAAATATTTTTTATAGTGAGACAAACAGTCCTAACATTCATAGATTTACTGTACAAGTGTTGGGTCCATTATGTGGTAGAGAATATCAGCAAAGCCCAAGACTTGTGACACAGCTGTATGTTTAAAATAAAAGAAGCTTCTCCCTCTGCTTCTTTTATTTCTTTCCTTGTTTACTGTTCTGCCCAGCCAAAATAGTAATCGCTCTGGCCCCAGGAATCGGGACTGAAAATGTCAGCTGGTTGCCACTAGGGATCTGACCCATTAATCTGCCTAACTAAATCTGGTAGGATTCTGTACAGCTTTGGACATTTGTTCTAGAATGAAGCTTACTGCAGCACCAGTTGTCTAAGTTTTTGAGCAGGAAGTAGAGAGATTTTGTTGGTATATCTCTCACGTATTTGTACACTTGCATACAGCGCCATTAATGTGTTAAAACTTACGATTTGTTTATCTCCTGTCTAGTTAAGGGAAAATAGTCTGTATGACTCTAATGTGTGTAGGGAAATATTGTCTTTCGCTAGATTACGCAGGCGCGTCGCTTACTGAGTCGTTACTCGCAGCCCTCGCGCCAAAACATTTGCCATCCATCAGATACAGTACACTGTTTCTAATATAACAATGATCTCATAAATCAGACGTAAAAGTTACGCTCGTAACCTTCTTATCTCTTTAATTCAAGAATCGTCTTTTGAATTTATTACAATCTAACAGTATATGTTAGATTGTAAAACAAACAAACAAAACAAAGTAATTTTTCGCCGTCTGCATGCTTAGATTTTTTAAACTATGCGGAAACGGATATTAATGAAAGTCTTATTGTACTATCTGTGTTAATATGTACGATGATTCAGGGTTTATGTATAATTTAAAAAATAAACGCTAAGCCGTGGGTGTGCGCTAGATGATGATAATATGAATCCTATTTAACGCTATGAAACTAGGAAAATCTTTTTCTTAGCTGTATCTTGCTAGATGGCACCCGCTTTTCGTCATTAATTGGCCTACTGGTTGTGAATTTGAGAAGATATTACCAATGAAACACGAAACGCATGTGTACAATTCTGTGCGGCTCTCTTAAAAGCTACGAGGTTGGGCGCGGGTGGCAGGATGCGCTAGGCGGGCGGCGCATCCGCCCTGCGCCAGTCGTCCGCCGCCGTGCGCCCGGCCGGCCGCCGACCTCGACATCGCTCTCATCGCACAGCACTTTGTTATGCGGCACACGCAATTATCGCACGGAAATGATATATTAACGTTACACAACTCGTTATATGTTATCAACATTTAAAACCATAAAGTTTTCATATTTTATGTTATAAGTCACGAAAGTTTAACGCATGTTTATAGCTACAGAAATTATATTTTACACCTTTGTTATTTGAAATTATGTTCAAAAGTTGTTGTGCACGGCCGAGTAAAAAAATTAGCAAAAGTAAATCCAAATCTGACATCATGGAATCTCCAACGGAAAACGAGCAAAAAGAAAATCTGGAAAACAATAGCAATAAGGATTCAGATTCAGAAAAGAAGGGTGTCCCGGAAAGTATGAGTGATTTATCTAAAGAATGTGTGAACCTGAACGATGTTGACATTCAAGTTGTCAGTCCTCTTGTTCCTGATATCATCGCTGAACAAAAAGTTGACGAAGTTGTTGACGAAGTTGTTGACGAAGTTGTTGACGATAATACTTGCAACGATGAGAAGGGAGATGAAGACACGGATGACGTTTTCATAAAGCCAGATTTTGCAAAGAAGAGATATTCAGTTGACTACAAGAAAATTCGCTCAGATTTCAAAAGATATTCCGTTGACTGCAGTAGAAATGTCGCTACATTAGAAGAACTCGCTAATTTGGAACATGAACTAGCTCGGAAAAATCTGGATGTACGTTTGGGCAGACGTAAGTCTTCTGGAATATTGAAATCCACGTCAGACAGTGGGGATTTGGGCGAAAAGTTGCCTAAAATGAAACATGAGTCGTGTTCGGATGATGACGATGTATTTGAAAAAGATGCAGGTGCAAATGAAAACGAAGGGCCGAGAGAACCTCCGGCTACACCAGTGGGCCGCGACGAGTTGGCGTTGCGAAGACATAGATTCTTTTCTGATCTAGTGTGTGCCGCCAGAGCTGCAGTCGAACATCGCGTACGATTTGACCCCCTGGGTCCAGTTGTTGCTGATTCAGGTACCAATCACTACATTAATTTATTACTATCACAAAATTTTAAAAAGGAAACAATGTTATTAATGTATTTGTAACACATTAGCAACTGCCTGTCTGATAAATAACTTGGGTCAATGATCTCCCCTTTCTGCATAACACAGATTTGATAGTTTGGGGGCCGGCGAAAATCAATGCTCTTGGCTGATGCCCAAACGAGACCTCCGCTCGAATATTATTCGGTAATCCAGCATCCGCTCAAACTGAAACATAGCTAGCAGCAAACAAACAGTTGCGATTATATTTATTATAATAAAGACTATTTTAGATTTTTCTTAATCTTTAAGCTTATGAGATATTTTTGGTAGGTGATAACAATGAAGCGATTTTAAGAATAAACATAAGTTACTGACCAAGTTTCATACCTTTAGCTTAACAAGTTTAGGTACTTTATTAAGTACGTCTTGTATGTACGGTATTCATGACTGTGCGGTGAGATGATATCTCTTATCTCATATACCGCTGTAACTTCTATAATAATAATCTTAACACAAGATAGCTGAGATAATCTCATGATACTGACGTCATAGGCAAAAACAGCATTCTCTTGAATTATTTTTAAATACACATGCACAAACTAAAATACAGTTCTCAGTTAACATTTCTCCATTTTGAATTTTTTCTTAGCTTTCCAGTTTTTACACGCTTTATATTAGCTTCACTTGTATGTCAGTTTGTCAGTTTGTCAGTATGTCAGTATGTCAGTATGTAACTCGTATGTGTGTTCGCGCATAACTTCGTCGTTTATGAACCGATTTTGATAATTCTTTTTTTGTTGGAAAGTAGATAGTCCGGTGGTAGTACCATGACAAGGAAACCAGGATCTGATGATGGGATCCTGGAGAAACCGAGGGGAACTTTCAAAAATTGTAGGGACAACAAGTACGTTTGTTAGTTTTTCCGATAAGTATTTAAAAGCACTACAATTCGATGAAGGTCTGGAGTCAATCTGATGATGGAGCCGATCTACATATAAGAGAATTCCTTGACGATTTACTGTATTTACCTTGTGTTTGGGCTCGATTAATTTGTTTTGATAAGAACTTTACATTTAGATGGGCTGTGACTGTCATTGAGGGTCTGGTGATGAAGACAAAGTACAGTTAAGGGAGCTCCGTAACAGCTTACAGTAGCTACCTTGTGTTTGGGCTTGATTAATTTGTCTCGATGAGAAATTTACATTTAGATGAACTGTGACTGTCATTGAGGGTCTGGTGATGAAGACGAAGTACAGTTAAGGGTGCTCCGTAACGGCTTACAGTAGCTACCGTGTGTTTGGGCTTGATTAATTTGTCTCGATGAGAAATTTACATTTAGATGGACTGTGACTGTCATTGAAGGTCTGCAGATGAAAACGAAGGACAGTTAAGGGAGCTCTTTAACGGTTTACAGTAGCTACCTTGTGTTTGGGCTCGATTAATTTGTCTCAATGAGAACTTTACATCTAGATGGGCTGTGACTGTCATTGAGGGTCTGGCGATGAAGAGGAATGACAGCTGAGGGAGCTCTTTAACGGTTTACAGTAGCTACCTTGTGATTGGGCTCGATTAATATGTCTCAATGAGAAGTTTGAAAGATTCCAGTTGGTTTAATGTTAACTAAGTCATGATCTGATGATGAGATCTACGAAAACTCGAGGAAACTCTTCAAACTTTATTTTTACACGCTTTTTATTAGCTTCACTTGTATGTCAGTTTGTCAGTATGTCAGTATATAACTCTCCGTGGGTAATCTGCGCGCCTGCGGCCTTCCTTGGTTCTGGTAGCCGTTTCTCAGGCTCCCTCTCCGAAATTGAACTCTGATTCCCCGTATTTATAATATTTATTAAATAATTATTTTATTCTCACTAATAAATAAATTACTAGCGACTGTGTGGCCGAGCGGTTTAAGTGCTAATCTGCCCGTACAACAGTCGCTCAGGCGTGGGTTCGAGCCCTGGCAGTCGCAGTTTTTCTGCGACTTCCAAGGCTCGCTCCCGTGCCGACTGTACTCTGGCCAGGTTTCTGTGGTTTCCTTGGTCACTGTGCTAAGGGTGGGGCACAGGCAAATGCGGGTACAGATTGTAAGTAAAAATAAGAATTGTAAACATCGAATGTGAATTCGATGTCGACGCTTACTATGAAACATAGTATGAATATTTTTGATAATCAACAAATAATAGTTTAAAAAAACTAAAAAATCACGCTTTTATAAATAAACCAAACTAAAAAGTAAAAAATAAATAATAGTTTAAAAAAACTAAAAACACGCTTTTTATAGAAACCCAAACTAAAAAATAGAAAATAATTTTAATAAATTTAAATTAAGAATAGTGTTAAAATTTTCATTAACTATAAATTAATAATAGTGTAAATAAAAATAAATTATTTTATTTTAAAAAAAGCGTGGGGTGCTTTTTAAGATATTATCAAAATGATAATCACTCTACTCATATCTGTCAATAAAATATTTATAACTATATTGACACCATGCACCCCACGCTTTTTTAAAATAAAATAATTTCTTTTTATTTACACTATTATTAATTTATAGTTAATGAAAATTTTAACACTATTCTTAATTTAAATTTATTAAAATTATTTTCTATTTTTTAGTTTGGGTTTCTATAAAAAGCGTGTTTTTAGTTTTTTTAAACTATTATTTATTAACAGTTAAAGTTGTCGGTGTAGCATAACACTTAGTATCAACAAGATGAGGTAGTTAACTGTAAAATCTGACACTAGAAGATACTCGTAGTATTTTTGCTAGATATTTATTTCAGGTAATTGATTCGGCGGGATCGCCTAGCGGGATATCATCGAGTTATTAGTGTAGGAGCTCAGTCAATGCAAATTCAAATACACATCTAAAACATAGGTCAATAATAAGGAATAAACAATATCGTGTTGAGTCTATATTTAAATTTGTGTAGAGATGTAAAACCATTTATACTGATTTTGTATTATTCAATCATTAATCATTTTAAAGTAAACTGATTAATTTAACGGCATAACAACTTTTTAGACATTTTCTAACTTTACTGCATTTGTCTTTATTTAAAGTATTCATTATTATGTAGACCAGTGCCGATAATTTTTGAAACTAGCCTAGTTTTTGCCTTTTCTGAGAAGGTTTCCTATGGTAGCATATATATTTTTTTTACCATTGGAAAGTAGAGATTTTAACGAACAAAAAACACCAACTTTTTGAGAAAAGTTGATATTTTGACGCAAGTTGATATGTTATTTTTTCGATATTCATTCAAAATGAGGTGAAAAAATTAATATTTCCAATCATATAAATTATAGCGTGTTTGGCACTTAAAAAGTTAGGTGTTCACCAATTTCGTGAAAATAAAAATTTATTTGGCAAAAATAAAAATAAAAAACAAAAAAGTAGGTTTTTTAAATTTTTCACATAAGTTTTGAGGTTGTGTGAAAAAAGTATAAATACAAATGTTTTAGATCTTTTTATCACCTACAAATTTGCCGTATAACTCTTTTCCATAGGACTTTAAGTTTTGACGGAAATAGAAAAAATCCGTTTTTTACCCCTAAACCCTCACCCTCTATATCCCTTCCCGACCTCAGATCGCCCACAATTTATTTTTCCTTTGATTTTTATGATGTTCTCTTCCTTTTGCAATGAGTTTCATCCTAGTGCGATTTTCTTTTACTTTTTATTATTTTTAAGGCTATCTGCACTGGCCTAATATTGGTTTATACGACTTATACGTAAAGTATTATGGTAGTTGCAATGGTAAGTTGTCATATTGTGTAGACGATCTTGCACGTAATGTGCATACTAATTCGTCTATGGTTGTAGTTATTTACACATCTGTTTAGCTCATTAAAATGTTGTTGCCGTCGCTTTGCATAAGTCTTTGTAGTCCTTCCAAGTGAATAGCTACTACACCTGGAGACAGATATCGGACTAGCGAGCGCTCACAACTTTTTTGTTTACTTCTTTCTAGACTCTACATGAAATTACTCGCATAAACATTATATATTAACGATATTACAAATTCAGAAATGGTTACGTGTTACCTTGTTATCCTTCAACAATGTATTACTCTTAACCTGTCACATACACATACACACAGATGTGCACATCTGATGCTGTTTTGACATAGTACAATTTTTGACTTTGACTAAAGTGTATCTCAAACCATTGACTGAATCGACTGAGTCGTGAAGTCAGGTTTTGGATGTTCGGGGAAGTGCGGAAACTAGAGGCAATAATGCATCAATAACGTGTAACTTGTCCGACGTCAGTACGTCACCACGATAAGTGACTCATAGTCGATGTACCAAAACGGGCGAGGCGAGTGCAGAATCGTAGCGTCGGCCTTTGCCCGTACAGTTTCTAGAGAGCGGGTGACGGCAAACGGTCCGACGATCTGAATCACGGCAACATCCGTCCACGAATTCGCTGGAGTCAGTATTGGACGGTCGACAGCGTACGCGCACGCCTATACGACGGATAAGTGTTATTTTATCAGTGCGTGAAAAATAGTTTGTGTCTCTCCGTGTTTTAGTTCTGTGCAATTATCTCCAACGGATCGTGGAATTTACTTTGGTAAGCAGATGTTATGATCAGTTTTATTAGACATATTGCGCGCGAATTTCTCTGGTACTAAAACCCGGCTATAAACCGGTGTTTGTGGCTTTTGTAAACTACGTTTAAATTGAAAGTTTCACGCGTTAGTGGGAACCATTATATTTTTATATTTTATTCCGCGATTACAATAAAATTCGCTTATAGACTAGTTCGCAGATATTGTTTGCCTTAACCCTTTCACCGCCCGGCTTTCTAGCAGTTGTCGTGCCCTCAGCGCCCGGCATAATGAATTATAAAATAAATACCTACTATAAATAGGGATGTTCAATACTCAAGTTTTTGTGGGGTCGATATTCCGTAATAACATCGATATTTGCATTTGCGAGCCTTTCGCTCTATAGGTCGCGATATATTAGTAGGTACTTACTAAAATATGTAGGTACTACTTATCCTATGATGTCATCCAACCCTAGGTATTTTTGGTAAGCCAATAAAACAACAAAACCTTTAAAGATCAATTACATTTATTAATTTTCAATATTATAAATTAAAAATGTTCGAAAAATTGTAGTTCCGTGGAGGTGCAATCCAATTTTACAGTAGGCGACAGTCCACAAACGAAGTCGTCGAATTCTTCTATCTTTACGGGTAACATTTGCGTCGTCCAACTAATGTCGTCGGTGACATTGCTTTCGTCTATCTGAAATGATGCAATAAAATAGTTGTAGTGTAATAAATTCTGATAGGGTAAGGCTTATTTTCCGGGAATAAGTAGGTAGCAAAGATAATAATCTACAACACCTACTAACAACAGTCAACACGTGCAAGCAATTCCAATTTGTAAACAAAAGAACTGATATCTACAAAGTTCGGTATACATAACACCGACCGACAATCGAGTTTATTACGGACTACGACAATAAAGCGACCAAAGAAGCTTTTGTAATACGATTATTTTTCAAATAGAGCGATCAACGCTTAGCCCTTATTGAGCCCCGGGTTCAAAAGCGGCGGCGGGTTGTCCCGTCGTGTCGCGCATCTCACTCACTCTAATAAAGTTACTAATTTCCTACTTGGGACATCTCTTCTACAGATATAAAGTCACCATTAAAAAAATCGTCGTGTAAATCGCATTATTTTAAAAACTTGAAAGTAAAATAATACAATACAACTCAAAAACATACCTCTTCATCAATATTAAACTCTTCATCTGATTGGAATTCTTCATCTTCATCACCCTCTAGGATTTGTATTAATTCTTCAGTAGTAGTCATATTTTAATACAAATAAATTATTAATTAATTGAAGCTACACATAATATTCATCGATAACATACACGTAAACAGTTCTGCACGTACATCACTGACGGAACATTCCAGAAACCGGCACACGTTTATGACGTCAGAAGCGAGTCGTCTATATCCGACCGTGGCGTTGGGCGTACTAACAACATTTGTTTCTAAACATGTAGGCTAGTGATGTGAACTATCACATTCGGTCGGGAACATTTAACTTCTTAGTTTATTTATTTTCAAAGAAATTCATTAAATTACACACAATTTTTTGTTAATTATTTTATTACTAAATGTTGTAGCTGTTGTTTTATGGTAAATTAGTTAAAACAAAGAGAAATATTTCGATTTTTTTGAATTTTTGTATCGGTTAAACTTGTAGTATGTCGCGTCCCTACTGTCGGATATTTCCGTCACGGGCGTAGGACGTCAATATAATTTTCTTAAAAAAATATCAGATTTACATATAAATTCAGTAATTATTTTTAAGATGTCTGAACATTAATTTAAAGTTTATTACACTGTAAATTATATCTTAGTTAACTATTTACCTAATCTACTATTTTTTTTTAATAGAACGCAACATAATAAAATAAAAAAGCCGACTGAACGAGCGCTGGTATTTGGTCGTATATATACGACTCTGGCGCAATGGACACGGAACAGTTTGTCGGATTAATCCGACCTAGGCGGTGAAAGGGTTAAAGTCGCTACAGCCGGTGCTATATCGTGCCCGACCTCGCTCATTATTCATCTCTGTCTTTCAACTAAGATTATTTTCGTAATGATAATGTTTGATATATACAATGTTTGCTCTATGAATCACAAACCACCATGAGTTCATATCAATTTCTGTATTCCTCTATATTATAAAACAACGTTTATAAAGTAACTCTCTAACATTGATAAACGGTTTAGTTTGAATAATTAATTGCAATGAATCAGTCTGTACAATTTGAGTAATCTGTATTTAACATATCTGGCGTCCTTTTTTCCGAAGGTCGCAGTCGACCGAATGGAACAATAATATTATGTTCATACGGTTGACTGCACCAATGAGTTTACAATGTTGGAGGATAAACATTTGTTATTTATCGGAAGTTAAATAGGTAGTACGTACTAATTTTGGTCTGTGGTAATTAAAATCGTTTATGTATGACACTATCTTTCTACCTTTACTGTCTTTAGTCAATTCTATTATAACGTTCCATTGAAACACTTCTATATTAACAAACAGAAATAGTCGTGGGTATATTTATTTGAGCTACGATAGTTATTTAGGTACTAATTTAATAATGACTTTTATTGTTCACGAGTTGTATTTTCAAGACCGCTCAGACGCCGGTCACTCTGTGCTTATCCAAAGCGTGTATGAAACGCCTACGGTTTACGTTAAAATAGATTCTACAATCTTTTTAGAGTTACACTGGTATTATTCCACTATATAACTATGTTACTATGATGATATATTTTAAAGTTATTTATGTACATACATCTAATTTTTCTAATATCTTTATATAATCTGAATATCGGAAACGGCTCGTAACGATTTTCATTAAATTGTTTATATATTTGAATATGGGGGATGATTAATCGATATATCTAGAGTTAATTAGTAGAAAACGTGCAATTTCCCAAAAAAAAATACCAAGCAAAACTTGGTCAACCAGATGCTTTAGTAAAAATGATTATTCGCTGTTTGTGTGACATACTCGTAGTAACTCCCAGCCGTAGCTAGGCCCCAGCTAGTAAACTGATGACAATAATTTTCTTAAATTGTCATGAAGTTTTAACGTAGACGTTTACTAAGAAAGGATTATAATAGATAGAAAACTTCAAGGGAGGGAACTTTGTATTAAAGACTTTGTTGAAGTTAGACGGGTCAGGAGTTTTCCCGCGGGCAAAGTTGTGGGAGCCTGCTAGTTAGATATTATCAACAAACTAGAATACCATTTTATCGGTGTTTAAATCGATATTGTTATTTTACAATATCTTTCTTTTTAATCACAGATTTAGCTGTTTAAGGTTTTGCATGTAAGACGAAGTAGGGGAGAGGTGGCATGAATGGGACATTTTTGATTTCGAGGTTCTAATAAGTAATTGCGAAAATATTTGGAAAGGGATGGAGTCAAACAAGAAGCAATCAACATTAGACTTTTGAAATTTAATGCAATAATAGACATAATTCAATTTTTTATTGTTTATTTTCGTAGTTGTAAGAAATGTATATTTTGTCCCTTTCATAAATAGACTGTATTGAAAGGGACGATGCAATTTATGAAAGGGACAGTACCTTATTTTAAAGAAATAGTATGCAATATCTACTTAAAATTAAATTAAAAAGTGACTGGAATGAAAAAATATTTAATAAATCTTACTGTTTTCTTGTTAAAGACAATTAAGCATTTTCATATAACTTAAACAGCAATTAATTTATAATGATTATCAGAGATAATGAACCTAAAAATTAGATACTTGTAATCAACAGGCACCTTATAATAACCACAAAATGAAACATTTACATACATTAAAAACAAATCAACATCAATAAGAATAAACAACATCCATAAACTTCAATTCACACTCATTGTAGTTTTTAATGACATAGTGAGCAAAAAAAATTAAAAACACCTTTAACGCCCCAAGTTTCGTGCGCCCATTTCATGCAAATTTTACATTGGAACCAATCTTCAGTGCTTTCTAAATATTTTTTCTTACAAACATTACAGTGATCATCTTCTGTTTTCTTCTCTTTGGTAATATTATGGCCTTCACAGCCTCCCGGAATATATTTGCCTGTGATAGTAGGCATTTCTAAATAATGTGCAATCAACAAGCATTACAAATCAAATACACAATACCTAATGTTTAAATTTAAGGTGTAGTAAGTAGAAGTATGTAGGTAATAATTGTATGTGACAATTAAAGAAAAAAGTTATAAAATGGACTGTATTCAATATAAATTATACAATTACAAATATATATAGGGCTGAATTGTAATGATATATAAGCCAATGCCTTTTTGTAATCGCATCGACACGCGTTCTCTTTTTAGGTAGCATTTTTAATCTGAAAAACAGGGAAAGAAATTTAGTGAAAAATAACAGACTTGGAAGGGACGTCCCATTCATGACCGTTTGTTGTGTCCCTTTCATAAATATCATACAAAAATTGCAAATATAACCGCAAAATTTATAATGCAAAATAAAAATTCACTAACCTTCTGCTCTCGTATTTGTGGATGTACAGCCTTTCTTAAATACTGATTCAATCGTAAATTATGGACTTACAGAACTCGATAAATCGCTTCACAATTAGAACAGAAAAAATACTATTCAGCCCCCTAATCGGCACATGCACGAATCCGCCATATTTAAAATTGCAGGAATATGAAGTTAGCCACAAAAGAACTTGCGTCATGTTTGCCATACGACAAAAATAGTGGTGTCGCTAAATTGTTTTTATTTTATCAGTTATTTGAACTGTCCCTTTCAATACGTGTCCCTTTCAAGCCACCTCTCCCCTAATTTTATACAAATACAAACTATATGAAATACTGGCATTATCTAGATCTGTAATTTATAAAAATCATAGTATCTACCCGAACTAAACTACTAGTTAAATGTAAACTATACATTAACAGTAACTTTTGTTTATAGTTAATGTTTAATATTTTGAATCGTTAATTTATAACTTTTGTAATTATAAATTAAGTTTGTTCCACTAACTCCGTTACGTTTCGAAGAATTTGGCATTTGTTTATAGCTAACGAGATTCACTTAGTTAATTAACTTTAGTTGATATTTGATAATTAGTCAGATCCGGTAGTAACAACCTTTGAGGTTTAATTATAATGCAGTTGAAATAATGACATATTTAATTACTTTGTCGACTTTAAAATCGACTATTGCCTCTTTTGCTTTGACTGTTCTAATTACGTTAAAATCCTAATGGCTTGTTTGTTATAAGGTCAACTTAATGAAATCTTTCCTGACTCTCTAGTATGCAGGTCATAATAATGACAATATATTTAGATCTATGAATGAAATTTATGCGTTTGAGTCGACAGCAATATTCTTTGACCTGGCTGGCAGTTCTCCCACTTATTACATAGTAAAACTAACTCAAATAATACGAAAATAACTCAACATCTAAAGGTTAACTCTGGAATGTATTGTACTGTTACAGTATGTCATTAAAGTATTTTACAACAATATAGAGGAACTAGAGGACGCCCGCGGTTGCACCCGCGTAATTCTCGTACTGAGGAAATTTCAGTACAAAATGTGGTCTATGTGTTGTTCTGATATGAAAGCTATATTTTCGTGAAGTTTTATCAAAATCCATTTAATATTTGCGTGATAGAGTAATAAACATCATACGCACAAACTCGTCTTTATAGTAGTAGTATGAATTTATTCTCCTTTTTTGCACCGATAGCAATGCGTCGGTAATATTCTACAAGCATAACATAAAGAGGCTTAAGAGAGCTTTATTACTTAACCTTAATAGTCTAGTTATACTGAAAATTTAAACAGGCGCATCCTGTATGCAGTATTGTTTGTTTTTACTCGTTTTCCTTTCAAATTTTTCATGGTGTTTTGGTAATGAACATTGTCTTTATGTAGTTAAATTATATTCAAGTGCGTAAGTTTAAGGTTGTATGTATATGGTAGGTAAAATTCGATAAATAGATAGATATGGACTTAATTAAAACTTGGCTGAAATATTAATTATTATCAAGGTTTTTAATACATTGGTAGTTTAACAGTTACAGGTTTTAGCATTAACATTTTTGTTTGTTCTTTGTCGAAGTTGTTATTTATAAATTAAATTACATTAACAATACTGAAGAAAAATGGCTACACGACACGTGATTATTATCGTGACGTCACGTGAGCTTTAATCGTTTTACTATTTTAGTATTATGGAAATCATTCACGATGTTTTAAATCATGTTTAAATTCTAAAATGCATTAATAAACTAAAACATAAATCTATTATATCGTCCTTACACATTATTTGGGTCATAAAGCTGTTAGGTACGAGTACGAGTTACACCTGGGCTACAGTCAGTGAACCAGAATGAATAGTTAAACACTTTAGCCCTTTAACAGCTAAGCACGTATTACACAATTTAAAAGCCGCGCTGTAAAACTTTTTGACCTTTTGAATCCATCATAATAAAATAATTTAAGCTGGGTTTAAATAGGTCGAGTGCTTATGTAGGCAGATCAGCCTAAATGAAATTTTAAAAGACCTGACTTGGCATAGTTTATTGATTTATTTTTTAATTTACTATTTTGAAACTTTTGCGTTAAAAGAGTTTTTAAATCCAGAGTGAAGTGTATAACTGAACGCAGTTTGAACATGAGAGTTATAGAGTAGGGTTACCGCCGTTTCATTCTATTTAAATTCTATTTAATCTCTTGCAATCTTAAGTGTTAATAAGAACAATTACTAATTACATAAATAACTTGAACATAATTCCAGTGTCGCCAAAATTGTACATTAAAATTCGAAATCGTGCACTTGTGCTTTAGACATAGGGCATAAATACCTGTAGAGTATGTTAAATTCAACATACAGATAACAGAAAAAAAATTTAATTTCTAGAATTATCTAATCATCATCATCATCATCATCATCATCATCATTACCAGCCTGTAAACGTCCACTGTTGGACATAGGCCTTTTTTAGGGACTTCCAAACAACGATTCCGAGCCGCCTGTTGCCAGCGGCTCCTTGCGACACGTTTGATGTCGTCAGTCCACCTGGTTGGGGGTCGACAAACGCTGCGCTTGCACTTTGGGCCCCCAACGTCCATCAGCTGTTCGAACTACGTGCCCCGCCCATTGCCATTTCAGTTCTGCGACTCGCTGGGCTATGTCGGTTACTTTGGTTCTTCTGCGGATCTCCTCATTTCTGATTTGATAACGCAGAGATACTCCGAGCACTGCTCTTTCCATCGCCCGCTGAGTGACTCTGAGCCTTCTTATGAAGCCCGCAGTCAGCGACCAAGACTCGTATCCGTAGGTCATCACTGGCTACACCCACTGTTCGAAGACTCTCGTCTTCAGGCACTGAGGAGTTTTGGACAAAAAGATGTCACGGAGTTTCCCGAACGCTGCCCAGCCGAGTTGGATTCGGCGGTTCACCTCTTTCTCGAAATTGGTACTACCTAACTGGACCATATGCCCTAGGTATATATACTCGTCTACAATTTAGAATTATCTAATATCTTGTAATAAATACACTAGGGTGTGTGTTCGTAGTAGTCTTGCTGCGACATGTTGCCTGTAGATGACTGTACGATCTCGCGGCCTACTTCTATAATTTAACTATGTCTTTAATTACTTTATACACGCACGTTAATATATATATTTTTTAATAATAAGCGAGCTTTTATTATATTAGAAATTCTCTTTTAAATGATTTATTAAGAACATTAAACAGTCCCCCGAGGCGCGTAATTAGCTAGAGGCACCACTTAGCTCGGGCTAGGTATAACCGTTACGTACAACGGAGCGGCCAAGGTCACGGCTACGAGCTCCAAATGAAAATGCCAAAGGATAAAGCAACGATGAAAATTTTTGGTTGACTAAATAAAATTACTTTAAATATAATACTCCTGAATTAGGTTATGATTTAGGTTTTAACGTATGGTATCTGACCCTGTCTGTGTTAGGAAAATGATAATTTATACAACTAAGCCTGGATTGGATTCTGCCTAAAGTATTTATAAAGCTTAAATTGAGAAACATTTTGAAGTCGTTTAAAAATCAGAATTTTATTTCAATGTGTTTTGAAAATCTAAAAGAAATCTTTAATTAGAAATCTATCAGAAGAAAACTTTTATGTGGTCTCAACGGATGGATGGACAAATCGAAAGGTCTTCAACTTTTGACTTATCAGGACTTTTCAGAAGTTTAGAGCTTTTGTAATTTGACGATTAACCGGAGTATAGTAGAGTTTAAAATGGCTGCTCTTGATATAGGCGTGGGTGTTAAGTCGAGCGTGACAGCCAAACAAAATCTAATTTTATTGTATTATGGTCTGTATTCCTATTGTGTCTATTCGCTACCACATGGCGTACAACCATGACCAGATGGTGCCTATTTAACCCATTGTTATAGTAGTCACTTCACGCATGTTTGCAAACTTGTATATAGTATCTATTGATCATACAGACTATATAAATTGTTGTTGTAATGTCAATTCGCTTGGTGGCATGTCTTACGGGTGAAGTGGTAACTAGTCATATCGAAAGCGTACAAACCGAACGTAAACTTATTTTAAAATTATATTTTTTATATTAAATTGAGTTGTAAAACGAACTGCAAAGCAAGTTAACTTTAAAGCATAAAAAATGTCCCAGAAAAATAGTCAAAGACCTCTAAAAATGAAAGAATGAAAAACACGAAAGTAGAAAAAAATTCAAAACACTGCTTTAAAGCTGAAGATTATGAAAAGCATTTATTTTACAATTGGATGGGTAAATGGAACTACGAAATTGAGGATGACTTTTTTAAAAACATTTTTGTTTTGCCTTTTTATTTTCGGTGCACACTCGTTCATACTTTACGTCGATATTACGTCCCACAATTCATGCCGTTTCTGTAAAAATAGATACTAGAAAGAAAATTCTCATCTTTCTTTTGCCTCTCGGTTAACGAGGAGACTTTAATTAAGCGCTGACTGAAATTAGAGACTCTTAATAAAAGTTTTTCTTTTAGCTTACTTAATTAATCTTTTTATTCAATAGAAACTGAAAGATAGAACATGAATTATGATTATTATCTTGCAAATCAAATTAGTTGGTAAAACAATAGGTGCTTAGTACTTTTAATTAATTAGAAACATTTATGACGTAGTATAAAATTAACAAAAAAATATTTTTCTTTGTCTTTTTAGTGCACAAACATACACAGATTTGCATTTTAAACTCTACAGTGTCTACTATGTACGATTCCAACACGACAATTGTGTAACGAAACTTGGCAGTGCGAGTCTCAACTTCGTCTCTATATATCGTCGAGATATAGATCTCTCGTAGCTATAGTATCTTGTTAGACAGAGAGCCACAGACGTCGTCGAGACCCGCACTGTCGAGTTTCTTTACGAAATTGACTTGTCAGCATTTCAAAGTGATTCTATTTAACGTTCCGATATAATGTCGTGTAGACACCAATTAGGTTTTGAGATTGAATAACTTACACCCATTCAGAGTTATCACGCTATCATGTTATTCTGTATCATACCTTTACTAAGATGCGCTAACTTGTTTGTTATATTAAAAAGCTTTTGTCTTCTTTATTGTATAAATGCAGTAGTCATTTTCTATTGTGTCATACATGCGTAGCTATTGAAAGCACCAACCTTTACTCACAATTATCAAGTTTCCGTCACAAATACTCGTTTCGTTTGTGGTTTGTAATTGGCTACGTTGTATCCATTGTGTTATTTGTGTAAGCTTATACAAGTTGTGTTATTCCAATACCACAATTGTAATTAGACTCCACGAGTATTTGTAATGCTTGTATAGAAATTAAAAAGCAAAGTTTAAGTTTTTTAAAAGGAAATATATACTATGTTATTCTAAATATTCAAATTGGTCCTTTTTCTTATACAGCGCCTTTATTCCTCTTTTCAAACACATAATCGCATTATATTTTCTCGTGGCGAGCTTTCGAGCATTCTCTAGGTACGTGCTTCTTCTCATCTTTTTTTAAATTCTTGTATTTTCATAATGATTCACATTTTTAATTCTGTAATACAAAACGAAAACTATCTATTGCTGAATTAATTATCCATCGTAATGAATATTATATTGCGTAGATATATTGTAAAAGTGTTTATGATAAAGTAGGTATGAACCATTTATGCATTTAGAACGATCATAGTAAAGTAGCTATGAAAGCTTTGTACCCATAAAATTATATTTTATCGTATGTTACGCCTTTTCTAATACACTTAGTTCTCTACCGTTCGTAAAGAGCAATAAGGCCTTTTATGGTGCTTTCAAAGTTTCCTCATAACAATATAAGAAAATTCTTGGCGCATTAATAAATTATTGTTTATGTTTAGTGTGTAATAATAATATAAATTACCTACCCGGTACAGAATGAAGACATTACAGGTAAAAGCGAATATTATACCTTTGATGTTAGAAACAACTAAGTTTATGTAATGTATCATATTATCAATACTTGGTTCCTTGTTTGTTTTCCGTGGAATTTCTCATTAGGTACATTCTGCTCGTTCTTCGAATATGACACGCAGTATTTGATATCGTGTTAAAAGATTGTCCATACCATTAGAATTTATAGTCAAATTAAAGTACCGAGGCTAGTATGCAAAGGACATTGCCAAAAATTGTATGGAAGTGTACCCCAGGCTGCCAGTAATGATATTTATTTCATTAAATAGTGCAGATTTTCTATTTACAGAAAAACAAAGTTGTATGTATGCAGTTGCAGGAAAAAGTTATGAAGGTTGAAAAAGTTGATTTTTCAAACTACGACGAAATTTTTATTTTTTTGATATATTTTCAAGTAATTTTTTAGTTGTTTAAAATGCATTGTGTATTTAAATATGAGCATAAGTTTGGACAGCCTGGAGCAAATTTTGGCAATGTCCTTTTCATGGTGCTTAGGTGGCTTTGCAAGCCAATAGCTTGATGTCAGTCACTCAGTTATCCTTCAATTTACTTTATTTAGGTTATAGAATAATCTTGTTTTACATTGTTACTAATTATTACATAAGTGCGTTAGTCATTTAGAACCGGCCTTGGCCGTGCAACTGTAGGTACCAAAATAACACCCGATTTTCCCTTCCCATTAGCACGTAGAGAACTGGCGTACAAAATTATAGCATCGTTTTTGTTTTTCATCTCTATCGTTACATATTTCAGCAATTAGTATTTTCCAATAGATTTTTTAAAATTCTATTGTATAATTATATTTCATGAACAATTCTGCTTTGATTAAACAGAAAAAAAACTTTGAATTTTAACGATAGCTATCAATTTAGTAACATTGTAAAAATTTCGAAGATGTGATTTTTAACTGGCGAAAAAAACGGAGGAGGTTCTCAATACTCGTAATGTATGACCACGCATAACTTTTTACAGAGTTGTCCGATTTTGATATTTCTTTTTTTATTAGAAAGGGCATACTTCCAAGGTGGTCCCATTGTCATCATGTTAGGATAGGATCGGATGACGATATTCTGGGGAAATTGAAGCTTTTTGGCTGCTAGTGCCATATAATATACTATAACAGTATAGTAGGTACCTGTACGTGGCAATAAATCACAAAAAGTAAGAAATGAAATAAAGAAAAAATAACTGTTCATTAACTTTAAGGACGTTACCTAGAACCCACAAACTGCTTTACGTAAAATAAATGTTCCTTAAACTTGGCTGGCACGACTTCATAGATATGCTTAAGTAAATTAAAGCAACTAAATGACACAGTTATTTTTTACTTTTTAGTGCGTTTTGAGTCGGTTCTATTTTTTGTTAAAATTTTTTATTAGTATTATATCGTACTAATTTAATAAGAATGAATTTTGTATAACCAACTGTCAAATAAATGCGTATTTAAATATTTTTTCAAAATGTATATCTAATTGTGTTGTAGTAAAAGTAAATGATCGCAAAAACATGTTAACTTTTAGCGGCGTCTACATATATTATTTCGACCTCAATAAAGACTAAATAAAGTTAATAATTCACGAGTAACGGTACACGGGCTGGCGGGTACCGTCCCACATGTATCGATCCGGAGAGTAATAAAATATTATCCTTCTTCGAGCCGAACTCTCCAAAGACTTTGTTTACTGCAAATTCTTGAACTATGAAGTTTGGCTACTCCTACGATAACTATACTATGACATTTGGTCTTTCAAGTCAGCGCCATGTATTGTATATGTTTACAACGCATGGTATATTGTACTGAGCATACATACGAGCATTTCTTTCTGGTACTAGAGTCATATTGTACGTACACAAACGAGAATAGGATCCACTGTTTGAGTAAAATATCTATGTCCAAATCAGTTTTAGTGTAGATTATATATATTTTTTATGAAATAAACTCGCGGCTAGCAACGATCATACCTGATGGTAACTGTAGAAGTAGTAGTGGTCCAAGGTGGGACACGTTTGTTTAGAAAATGCATATTCATTATTGTTTTAAAGACACCCAAGTTGTAAGAAACAGGAAAACAGCCCTCGGGAGGGCATTCCATATCTTAGCTATGCGTATAATAAAAGATGACGCAAAACGCTTTGTGCGAGCTCTGGGTATATATTAACTTAATCGTGTTGTCACAATTTTATGATATTAGAATTCCTCAAAACAACACGTGGTGTTCGGAAGTCCATTGAATGAAATAAGCGAAGAAATAGAAAAGCAAAACAAAAAGGTTTTGTGTTTCCAATATTACCCCTAAAATGATATTTGTTTCTCATCTCTTTCAAAAATTTATCGGAATAGATTGGATATATGGTTATCAACAACTAAAACGGGCACTCGCTATTAGAATTTGAGATGGAATATAAACATTGCTAAAGCAACTTCTTGATAGGTTACATGTAAACTTACTGACTGCAACTAAGGTCTAAATTGGGATATTCGTTTAAAGTGAAATCAATTTCATAAAATAAAGAAAGGCATTAGGAAGGATATTATTATAATCATAAAAAAAACTTAAGTGACACAGGTATTGAACGGTAAAAGTAATTTCATCAAAGTAATTTGAACTTCTTGTTGACTGTTGTATGTGCCTTGTCAACATATAATTTTTCAAATATTTATAGGTGCACCTAGTTTTTGAAGCACAAGGGACATGGCTCAATCATAAAAAAATTGATGTTCTAATACCCTTATCTATATTAAAGAGGGGCGTAAACATATCAAGGACGTATACAAACAAGACTTGACAGTTTGCCAAATGATTCGTAGATTTCGCTAGAAACTCTTTTGGCTGTGATGTCATATCCCTAAAACTTGTATTATTTTTCTGAAGGTAAAATGTAATAACAAAGTCGTTTTGAAGGTAATATAGGTACGACCCTACTTTCGATACTATAGCGCTCTAAATTACATATCAATAGCTAATGGAATGATACGACTATATAGATATCGACTAATAACACATAATACAAAAATAATTATAAATACTTCTTGAATTAATCATTTCAAGATAATAGTGCCTCTCAAAAAAATAGATGTTACAGGTGGACAAAGTCGTAAGAAGAAAGTAGTTATAAGTGTTTATTAATTATCGCCTACTGATTGTTTTCTTCGTATTTGTGTATTAGTCATACTCATACACAAGTTACCGATAATTTGTTGTCCCTTTCATTCAGCGAGCATTACTCGTTAACGTATTTCGTTTAGCTTTGCTTTATCATCGGTTTTGTCAGTACCCGGTCTTATTATCGCGCCGTATCTGCAACTTAGTCATTAGATAGTGGATGTCCGTTGAAGATACATTCAACTGCAGTGAATTAATCAAATTGTTACTGATTTTGGTGTATTTGGTGTATTAAGTGATATTTCATTCGTTGTAATGGAGGGCGATGGTGGTAAGAGTATGAGACACTTGATAGAAATGTTTGAGGCGCGCAGGAACGCGTCAGATGAAGAGCTGGGTGCGGTCAATGAAGTAGTAGTTGAAGCTAATCAGGATGACTTGGATAGTGATGAAATTGTTACTGGTATGAACGTTGATTAAATTATATGTATTGGTACTTTCAAAAATTCGTGCCAAATGTTTTTCTAAACTACTGTACTAGACTAGCGGACGCCAGTGACTCCGCCTGCGGAAAATTCCGTTTCATGTAGAAAAATGTGTACCAAAATTCAATAAAATCACTTGTGGTGTAGCCGTTCTAGGATACCAAACAGATGTACTTTTGTATTTATAGTATTATTTGAAAAGAGCAATTGTTGAGTTTCTTGCCGGCTCTTCTCAGCAGATCCTTCATTGAGCCGGTGGAGTTACTACAAATAATCTTACGTGCTTGTGTAAACTAAGTCTATTTGAATTAAACGAATTCTGTCTGATTTTGTTATATTATTAGTATGAATTTTTTATGTAACTTTGTATACCTTTCTTAGTTTACTGTAAATTTTTTGCACATGTATAAAAGATAAAGTTAAACTCTTTCTATAACGTGTTAACGTTACGGACAACGAACATGTTGTCTAATTGACGCAGCTTCCCAGGCGCGACAACCGTTTGTGCAGATGCGCCTGATGTGGAAGATACCGTAATGTTTAACATCATTAACAGTTGCAGTGGCAAGGTACTTCTTACTGTAAAACTTGCCTTTTCAATGCTGTAATATTGGACATTCACATTTCTATTTCTACGATGACTTAGCATTATTAATTTTCATTTTATATTAGCTCTATTAGCACTTCAACTGCCTCTTATCTGTCAAGATGTTCATTGTCGGTCAATGGTTGTGTTACTTTATTAACATAAGACATTTTTGTTTTAATCGTTACCATTTGTACTTGGTCGTAATGCTTCAATACACACATGTGTGTGACACATGACATATTTGTTCTTTCGTCATAATCATCCATCTTTAACAGCGTTTTAATGGCCCACTACAGGGCAAGATCGCCTTCATTTAGAAGAGAGGAAATGGTGCTTATAGGACACCACTATTTCAACTCGTTCTGAATATTATTACGAACATTTTTATTATGTTATTTAATATTATTCTGTATTGTTGTCCAGGTAGTGAAGTGGAACCAACAGCTGCAGTCCAAAGCCCGGCTGCAGATCTCGAGGCTCTGATAGAGCGGTTGGAGCTGGTGACGTTGCGTCTGGAGCGCCTGCCTGTGCTGCGCGCGCGCACACCGACCCCGCCCCGCTCGCCCGCGCCTTCCCCCGTCGGCGTAGCTACTCCGCCGCCGCCTCCGCCCCCGCCTCCGCCTGTGCAACCGGCTGTAGAGATTATTGATACTGACAATATGAGTGTCAACGGATATCAGGATTTGATGCAGGTTTGTTATAATTATATCACTTTGAAATAATTAAGTAGCTAATTCACGTTCTTCAATTAGTAAAAGAGTTTTCACTCTTTTACTAATTGAAGAAGAATACAGAAGTATGTACAGCAAATAGTTTGAGTGTACCATATTACATATTACGTTACCATAATGTACGACCTCATTAAAATTTCATAACGAAGTTTGGCCGTATATTTGCTGTACATATTCTGCTATTTACCCGCGTAATTAATATTAACTAACAATTCTCCGCGACTTTGTCCGCGGGGGAGCTCTAGGGGAGGCATTTCAATTAAAATGTTAAAATAAAAGATCACTTATTATGGCATTATTCTTATAGTTGGACATAATTGTTGTCGCGACACTGTTTGTAAATAATAATGTGTTCTGTAAAATTGTATTACGTCATTTTGTTCCACCGTCAAGAGTTTTGGCAACGCGATGTAAAGAATATTTTCGGTGTTTTTTTACACTATTGGAGATTTTCTATGGATCCCTATTTTTTCGGAATTATAATATAGCCGGGAATAGGGTACTGTGTAGCTTCTCACCAGTGAAAGAATTTTTCAAATCCGTTTAGTACTTTCGGAGCCTTACAAACAAACAATAAATTTTTCCTGTTTATAATATGTATTATCTCTTTATAATATTAAAGATTAGACGAACAACAATGAGACTTTTTGAGAGTTTATTATAACTCTTAATAAAATCACGTTGATACTGCAAAAGCCTTCCAACACATTCTGAATTTTATACTATGCTATGTGCCACTATAGTACTGTTATTCACGTTGAAATTTGAGTTTTCTTGAAAACATTCCGTTATTTTAAAATTTCCAATTTCATGTGATCCAATGTGGTCTCGAGCGTAGAGAGCTCTTCAACAAGTAGGTTAGTACCTGCTACTAGAAAATATAAGGAGCTGCCTAGTTCAATTTATTTTCTTCGTATATTTGTGGAAACACGATAGTGCTCGTGGGACGATCTTTGTACTGGAATGCAAGTAGTACTGTAGTTTTGAAAGGTTTTTGAATAAAACATACTTCTCTCTAACATATGTTAAGTCACTTAAAGTATCTGCAGTATCTCTTTTGTCAGTTGATTTTCTTCTCAATTTTATAATATTTTAGCTGAAGTTGTTTTCCTTTCTTTCAAGGACAGTATTTTTGTATACTTTTGAACTTTTTGTTTTGTCTTGTCTTACCGCTGTTTTCTTATGTTTGAAATTTTTCTATCTATGTATCCATCTGCTGATGCAAAATTTTATGATGATCAATTAGGTAATTAAGGGGTAGAAAAGCGTAACAGTGAAACTGATATTTGCATCTATAATGTTAATTAGGTTTGTAAATATTATTCGAAAGATGCGCCGAGACCATGTGATGTTAGCAAAGCGTATATCTAGTCAAAATAAGCGTATGATTGTGGAGAAATAAGTGTGAGGCGAGTATTGAAACCGGATGCGAAGGTAAAATCGGAAGTTGACGTAAAAGGATATGAGACTCATAGGAAGGAAAACATTGATTTTAAAATGATGGCGCTTAATAATTTTGAACCAAAATAGCTTCGTTTTGTTCCTCTTTTTTTTATATATATATTTACATTTTTTACACGCTTTATATTAGCTTCACTTGTATGTCAGTATGTAACTTGTATGTGTGTTCGCGCATAACCTCGTCGTTTATGAACCGATTTTGATAATTCTTTTTTTGTTGGAAAGTAGATAGTCCGGTGGTGGTACCATGACAAGGAAACCAGGATCTGATGATGGGATCCTGGAGAAACCGAGGGGAACTTTCAAAAATTGTAGGGACAACAAGTACGTTTGTTAGTTTTTCCGATAAGTATTTAAAAGCACTACAATTCGATGAAGGTCTGGAGTCGATCTGATGATGGAGCCGATCTACATATAAGAGAATTCCTTGACGATTTACTGTATTTACCTTGTGTTTGGGCTTGATTAATTTGTCTCGATGAGAAATTTACATTTAGATGGACTGTGACTGTCATTGAGGGTCTGGTGATGAAGACGAAGTACAGTTAAGGGTGCTCCGTAACGGCTTACAGTAGCTACCGTGTGTTTGGGCTTGATTAATTTGTCTCGATGAGAAATTTACATTTAGATGGACTGTGACTGTCATTGAAGGTCTGCAGATGAAAACGAAGGTCAGTTAAGGGAGCTCTTTAACGGTTTACAGTAGCTACCTTGTGTTTGGGCTCAATTAATTTGTCTCAATGAGAACTTTACATTTAGATGGGCTGCGACTGTCATCAAGGGTCTGGCGATGAAGACGAAGGACAGCTGAGGGAGCTCTTTAACGGTTTACAGTAGCTACCTTGTGATTGGGCATTTTCTATTTTTTAGTTTGGGTTTCTATAAAAAGCGTGTTTTTAGTTTTTTTTAACTATTATTATTGTTATAAATTATGGGGAACAAACAAAAATTTTTTAACAAAAAATATAACCGACTCAAAACGCACTAAAAAGCAAAAAATAACTGTGTCATTTAGTTGCTTTAACTACCGATACTTACACAAAAATCGAAATCGCTGCGTGCCTATAAAATTTGAAGAGTTCCTTCAATTTTCTCAGGATATCATCATCAGATCCTAACATGATGACAATGGGATCATCTTGGAAGTGTGCCCTTTCTAATAAAAAAGAATTATCGAAATCGGACAACTCTGTAAAAAGTTATGCGTTACGTTAAAAAGTTATGTATTACCATAAAAAAAATATATACGTGTCGAACTTCCTCCGTTTTTTTTCGTCGGTTAAAAACATCTCTCTATTTTTGCAAGTGTATGTAGTTCTATAAAAAGATAAACATTAAATGCAGATTATAGTGACTTTATTTGTATGAACTCTGAATTACAAAAGCTTTTGCGCAGGGAATTTTCTATAGATCTCATTTTGGTATATTTTTGTGAAAAAGTTCGAGGAATTCATTTTTTGATGCGTTTTCACTATCAGAATACTGGTTCACTATGAGATTTTGGTAATTGCATCCCTTTTTTAAATTAATATGTTGATATTCAAAATGTTTATATTGAACCAATTTGAATTGTCTTCTACCTTTTCAAATTACAAATACTACATTAAATTGAGTAAATTTAAGAAATGAATATTGCCACGACTATCAACCTAATTGATTAACTTGAACTGGGCAATCCAATTACCATAAATCAATCATAATTTGTACTCAGGGGAAATTCGGTTTGGTATTGCTTAATTGTGTTGACAAATTTTGACATTACGCTTTTAATTAGAATATTTAATCATAATATATTTTACAATTTGAACACTTCTTGCAATGCTAGGAATTTGGTATATTTGTGTACACAATAGAAATTCCTCAACGTATACAAAGATTTACTGAATTTCTTCTTTTTGTTTTTCAGTATAGATCTGCCATCAAAACAACAGAAAACAAATTTTTGAAAATCTGATTACATTTTTCCTTTAAGAGTGATAAGGACTGATATAATACTCGTCCGTTTTCATATATCAGTACGTTTAGTTCTTAGAACTGTTGAAACCATATTAGTGCTTAGTGTCTTCTTTAATTTTGACCTATTAGTTACAAAATTAAAAAATTTGTACGTTACATATAAAATATCTATAGTTTTTATAAGTTTAATATGGAATCTCTTTTGATTGCAATAATAAATGTCCACTTAAATTTGAGAGTATTTATAAACATACTATATCGAATGCAGCTTTGCTTAAATTGCATAAAACGTCTTCAAAATGGTATTGAGGTTTTTAATATAATTTTTTTCTAAACTGAATAGTTTGCGATAAAATAAGAGAATATTTTTAGACACGACTACTAATTGGTTTTAACAACTTAGCTTTTGACGCAAGGGACATTTTTTTGTTAAAAACAAAATGAAATATCAATCAAAATAATATAAAGTTATTAACTTATATGCTATAAGTAAAGTCAAGAGCAAAAACTAAGCTACAGTTCTATATAGAACTATTGGGATATAATTTGACAGCCTGGAAAGTACAGTACTTTATTTATTAAATTGAACAAACTATAAACAAGATTCTTCGTACTTGGGTGTCAGACTTTAACAGCTCGTACCTACCCTTAAAAACATTGCTACCTCAAGCAATTTAAACCGGCTTCAGCTACGTTGTGGACAGCTTGTTTACTTTACTGCTTTGTAACGTGATTTAGTTGCCGCTTTGCATACTTTATAACATTTTACTTTCTTACTTTCAGTAAAGTATCTCAGCAATCCGTTTACATCGGCCGCCCTGTTTGAACAATTTGTTTCTACGTCGTCTGTAAAGTAATATAGCTCCCCAAACGGAGCGGGCTTTGCAAATTTTATTACTGTCTACTTTGAAACATTCGCAAATGAGGTGAAAATGTCACTGGTTATGAGGCGCCCGTCTGTGTGTGCAGAAAGCATCGCGTCAATCCATTTACATCGGCAATGGCCGCCCTTGTTTAGACAATTTGTTTACATTACTACGGTCCTTTGTAATATGATAGGCGCCTTTCACATAGGTACATGCGGTTTCCTGTTTTATTGACCGTGTCTTTTGAAGAAAATTGCTTTTTTTCCTGTAATACGAGCATCATGCATATGAAACGAGAAGAACTTACTATGCACACTTTTTAAAATTATTTTTTATTACTATTAGACTTGTTGACATATGCCTCGAGAGAGATGGAGGCTCCCTAAAAAAGGGGTTTTCGAAAATTTAAGAAAAAGTAAAGAGGGAGCGAGAATAATACTTTCTCGCTCCCACGCAAGTCTGGTTTCTTAATTCATATTTCGATTTCTTCTCCAATTAAAGGCTATGTTGGGGTACGATTACATAACATTTTTTAAAGAGTTTAATTTGAACGTTGAATTTATCTACTGTTGACCTATTGTTAATGAGGTTCTATTTAACAGTGACCGTTTGATGCAATTGTTTATTCAGTTGATCATTAAAAGCAGTCATGCAGAACGATTGAATGTGAAATCGGCGAAAATGACACCGGGTCATCTCACAAATCAATATTATACCTGCTGAATATCTATAGACTTGTGTGTAGTTTTGGTTCTATCTGAAGGGTATTGGAGTCGATAAAATTAGGCATTCGAGGCTTTACATCTTTCCCTTATGCAAAAGGGTAGGAGAAGGAAAAGACATTGTAGGATGATAGAGGCGATGGGATTCCACTTACCATCAGGTGGACCATATGCTTCTTCCTACATTTAATATAATAAATTATTCTTATTCAGAAAGCAGTTAAAATACTCGTTCGTATACACGCGTGGAACCGCATCTCGAGCGAAGTATTTGTTAAAGCTATATGTAAATGCCCATATTAATAAACCGTCAGAGTCCCACTGCGGAACGTGTGTGAAAAGGCCTATACTCGTACATCCCTCAAATGGAATCGGAATGATATTTGAATATTTCATTGCGTTTTACTTCGTAACATGCACATAGGTGTAAAAACATCACAGGCTATGTGACACTTCGTTTTGGAGTTTGAACATAATACTGTTCAAACTGGTTTTGTAAAAGCACTGACTGCGTAAAGCATTTCATCAATCGATAAAATCTTCAATTTCTTTCCTTTATATGGACTGTTCTTCCCTGTGGGTATCGAAAGCCGTTATCGTCGCTATAAGTATGACGCTAGATAGATCTCTTGACTACTTCACTTGATTTAACGGCCGAGTGGCGCAGTGGGTAGTGACCCTGCTTCTGCGTCCTAGGCTGTGGGTTCGATTCCCACATCTGGAAAATGTTTGTGTGATGAGCATGGATGTTTTCCAGTGTCTGGGTGTTTATCTATATATTATAAGTATTTATGTATAACATTTATAAAAATATTCATCAGTTATCATAGCACCCATAACCCAAGCTACTTACGAGTACGCTTACTTTGGGGCTATATAGCGATGTGTGTAATTGTCCTATAATATTTATTTATTAATTTATTATTCAATTGACTAACCGATCTGTAATTTTATTAAAACTTGTAAAATTACAGAAATGGAAAAAAAATTGTACCAATTTAGAAGTCGGGATCATCTTCTTTAAATGCTTTGTAACTTTTCTCTGTCAATTACAACAATTCAATGTTGGAATTTAATTTTGTTTTTATTCCTTACATTCATTTCTAAATTTAATTTCAAAGACTATTAAGTTATGAATGCGATGTTTGTAATATAGTAAAAATTAAATATTGGATCAAAATCAGCATGTGATCGCGGTACTTTGTGGAAATCCATTACAAATCGTTAAATATTTTATTTATATTGCTACTTTAAAAACTAAGAATATGTAATTGCGAAGATGTTCGCAACATTGTGGATTTAACATTTTCCGAGAATGTAATGTTTCGAAATAATACGTATTTTGAGAAAATTGTCGTATTTTTTTTTTCGCGGAAAAAGTAAAATTATTTATTTACCGCGAATTTATAAACTTCGTAACTAGTAAAAAATAAATCCTCCTTTTATTAAATGATTACTTTATATTATTACATAAAACGGCTTAATGTTATGGTAGCCATGAGACACACAAACAACGGGAAAGCGTTACGATGAATAAGTGCCTTGTTTGTCGCCACAGGAAGTATTGTGACAATCAATTTGCTTCGATTATGAGCGCTGTTGTTTCGACTATTTGTTTACTTTGCTATGTACTATCATCTGTTTCCTGGAACACAAAAGAATGCCGTTAGAATCATGATGTTACTGATCAAATGGCATGCACTTTAATAATGATACTGCTTTTATATTTTGATAATACAACTATGTCTTTACCTTTTATGACTATTGTTTGCTTTTACTATATTATCATCCGTAACTTAGTTAGGCCTAATTTTAGTGACCGTTTCTATCATGTGATCAGCCTTTGATTCAATCGATGCTAGGCACTTAACGAAGTTCCTTGTTTCACGGAAAGTAGACGGTCTTCATTCGAAAACATTAGTTCTTACTACGTGATGCGATGCAAAAAAGTTACTCGTTTACCAAAAACCGCTAAAATCAGACGCATGACAAAAAGTATTTAATGACGTAATAAGACTAGAATTTAAGAGTTTTTATTAAATTAATTATTTTTATACTTAAGTATGTAAACACATAGATGATTAAATCTCTCGGGAAATCAGAAAGTCACAATGAAACTATGGGTATAACAGGTATTTGTTAACATTGGCATAAAAAATCTCGTAGCTAAACACTTGACCCAGCAGTGCATGAATGCAATTTCCCAACGGTCCCGCATTTTTATTATTTATCAGTTTGTAGTGTAGACTCCAATAAATATTTGTCTATTTTCTTTGTTCACCTACTTTTGTGTTGAAGTCTGCGCTTGATTTAAAGTTACCCCCATGACACCTTATGACCATATTTTTAAAAATCCTTCCTTAAGATTATATCTTGCTAATGTGAAAAAAGATCATCATCGTCAGTCTATGGACGTCTATTATATAGGCCTAGGAATTTCTAAACAGCGGCTGCGACACGTTTAGTTCTTTGGATCTCTATATATTTTATTTATAGAGATCCAAAGGGGTGTAAGGGGGATGATAGTTCCAGTCGGCCTCCCCAAATGTCAACCTCACCTGCTCGCGGTGCACCCTGCAGATGGACCGACGAGGCTCTGGCGACCGATGAATGGCGGTATAACCATTCCAAATAGGCTGGACTACAAAATGAGGCCAGTGTCAGGCAGCAGTGACACTGGTTCGAATATTCCAGCTCTGCGGTGACCAACCCGCCTGCCCAGCGTGGTCACTATAGGGCATTTCTTTTTATGGGAGACGGACCAACAAAACAGCCCCTAGTCCCCGGCAGCCCCGCTATTTCTGGCTCTGGCAGCGGTCATGGTAACGGCGGGGCAAGGGGTGTCAAGAATCTCCGGCAGAGATTCCGCTGCCAACCCCGACGACTGGACCTGGCAACATTCAACGCACGCACTTTGAGAACTGACGAAAAGGTGATCGAACTGGAAGAAGTATTAAGTAAGTTGCGCTGGAGCATTATAGGATTGTCTGAAGTCCGAAGAGAGGGCGAGGACTCGATAATCCTGAATTCCGGCAATTTACTATACTACCGGGAGGGCGAACATCTGTCCCAAGGTGGTGTTGGGTTTATCGTTCACAAGTCCCTCGTTAACAATGTTGTACGAGTCGAGAGTGTGTCGAGCAGGGTAGCGTTCCTTGTCCTCCGAATTACCAAACGGTATTCGTTGAAGGTTATACAGGTTTATGCACCGACCTCGACACAACCCGACGAGGAGGTAGAGGTATTGTATGAGGATATTTCAAGAGCCCTGCATGCTTCAAACTCCTACTACAATATTGTTATGGGGGATTTCAATGCAAAGCTGGGCGAGAGGAGTGGTTCAGAGTTGAGAGTGGGGCAATTTGGCTATGGGCAACGGAACCACAGGGGCCAAATGTTGGCTGACTTCATGGAGAAGGAGGGCCTCTTTATGATGAACTCCTTCTTCAAGAAGCCACCACATAGGAAATGGACCTGGTTGAGCCCCGATGGTTCCACGAGAAATGAGATTGACTTCATCTTGTCGACCAGACGGCATATATTCAACGATGTCTCTGTGATCAATAGGGTCAAAACCGGCAGTGATCACCGACTGGTAAGAGGCACGTTGAATATCAATGTACAGCTTGAACGGTACCGACTGGTGAAGTCAACGCTCCGACCTACTCGTGCCCACATCCAAAACCCCGAAAGCTTTCAACTGGAACTCCAGAACCGTTTCGATTGCCTAGCACATTGTGTTGATGTGGACGATCTGAACAACAGGCTAGTGGAAACTGTCCATTCGGTTGGGTCTAAGTTCTATAAGACCCACCGCCCAAAAACCAACAAGAAATTCTCTGACCAAACACTCAAGCTCATGGAGGAAAGACAAGGAATGCGATTACAGTCTTCAGGGGACGCTCTGAACTACCGACGTATCAATAGACGGATCTCTAAGTCGCAGAAATGTGACTTACGCCGCTATAACACCGAGCGTATCATAGATACAATAAAACACAACCGTGGCTCGAAAGTGTTCGCGAAAGATCTGTTATTGGACGCAGTCAGTTGACGCGTCTGAAGACCGATGACGGTAATCTCATCTCTTCCAAGCCCGAGATCTTGGGTGAGGTCGAGAAGTTCTATGGACAGTTATACACGTCAACTCAAAAGCCTGTTGACAATTTGGCTGAAGACCCCAGAGCCAAATTGACCCGACACTATACCGAAGATATCCCGGACGTCAGCCTAGACGAGATTAGTATGGCTCTCGAACACCTAAAGAACAACAAGGCGCCAGGTGATGACGGAATCACAGCAGAACTCCTGAAAGCGGGTGGTAAACCGATACTTGAAGTCCTTCAGCGATTGTTCAATTCCGTCATTCACGAGGGCAAGACGCCTCAGGCGTGGCACAGGAGCGTGGTTGTTCTGTTCTTCAAAAAGGGTGACAATACCTTGCTGAAGAATTACAGACCAATCTCGCTGCTGAGTCATGTCTACAAGTTGTTCTCCAGAGTCATCACGAATCGTCTCGCTCGTAGGTTTGATGACTTCCAGCCTCCCGAACAAGCCGGTTTCCGACAAGGCTTTAGTACCATAGACCACATCCATACGCTGCGGCAGGTTATACAAAAGACCGAAGAGTATAACCGGCCACTTTGCTTGGCGTTTGTGGACTATGAGAAAGCCTTTGATTCGGTGGAAACCTGGGCTGTGTTAAGGTCATTGCAGAGGTGCCGAATCGACTACCGGTACATCCAAGCGTTGCAGTGCCTGTACGAAAACGCCACCATGTCAGTCCGTATACAGGATGAGACTACGAGGCCAATCCAATTGCAGCGAGGAGTGCGACAGGGAGATGTTATCTCCCCGAAGCTATTTACCGCCGCATTGGAAGATGTCTTTAAGCTCTTGGACTGGAACGGACTTGGCATCAACATCAATGGCGAGTACCTCACTCAACTGCGGTTTGCCGACGATGTAGTGATAATGGCAGAATCTCTAGATGACCTTAATAATATGCTCAATGACCTCAGCAGAGTTTCTCAACAGGTGGGCCTTAAAATGAACATGAGCAAGACAAAGATCATGTGTAATGCTCATGTTTCGCTCCACCCAGTTATTGTTGAAAATTCTGCACTCGAAATTGTAGACGAGTATATATACCTAGGGCATATGGTCCAGTTAGGTAGGTCCAATTTCGAGAAAGAGGTGAACCGCCGAATCCAACTCGGTTGGGCAGCGTTCGGGAAACTGCGTGACATCTTTTCGTCCAAAATTCCTCAGTGCCTGAAGACGAAGGTCTTCGAACAGTGCGTGTTGCCAGTGATGACATACGGATCCGAGACTTGGTCGCTAACTGCGGGCTTCATAAGAAGGCTCAGAGTCACTCAGCGGGCGATGGAAAGAGCAATGCTCGGAGTATCTCTGCGTGATCGAATCAGAAATGAGGAGATCCGCAGAAGAACCAAAATAACCGACATAGCTCAGCGAGTCGCAGAACTGAAGTGGCAATGGGCGGGGCACGTGGTTCGAACAGCTGATGGACGTTGGGGGCCGAAGGTGCTAGAATGGCGACCCCGCACCGGAAAGCGCAGTGTTGGTCGACCCCCCACCAGGTGGACTGATGACATCAAACGCGTCGCAGGGAGCCGCTGGGCTCATGCGGCTCAGGATCGTTGTGTTTGGAAGTCCCTAAAAAAGGCCTATGTCCAGCAGTGGACGTCTATTGGCTGATAATGATGATGATATTTTATTTCGATTACAGAGATACTGAGTAACTGTATCTATACTAATGCCAAACTCGATTGAGAATGCTTGTCAACAACCAAATTTAAAATGAAGGAAGAAAATGCAACACATTTTATGCTTAATAAATTTAAAATTATGTTTTGTTTTTTTTATAATATCTTATTTAAAAGATATTGAATATATTAATTTGTTTTAAGCTTACTAATCTAATTTATTGTCATGAATTCGTCATTAACTAGTTATTTAATAAAAAATAGGTGTAAAATGACTAGTTACTACCTTCATTTTTAATTTGTTTGTTGACAAGCATTCTCAAGCGAGTTTGGCTTTAGTATAGTGAGACCTATATTTATCGTGTATTGTTGTGTGTAATAATCTTTGCAGTTGGGTAAAAGATCCCACATGTAAGTTTGAGTTGATATGTCGTTCAAAAATTTATCCCTTTATTCATAGTACATATTTAGGTCATTATTATTACATGTAACTTAGTACTAGTTACGGTTTTCTAGATATGTCCATCGTCGCTATTAGGTATTAAAGGAGTTGCTCGCGCCTGTATAAAGGGCTATTGTTAACGCTGTGAAAAGACATTTCGAGTGCCGCAAGTTCGCTGCTAAGGCTTTATGCCCTCGTAATAAATGGCGTAATGGGCCATTCATCATAACATCCACTATAAACGATTACATTAAGTACAATTTTGGATAACTTGGTAATGTAATAGGTGTTTAAATGTGTATTGATACTTTATTTATTAGTAAAGGTAGGAAGGTTGTTATATCCGAATAGATATACCCATCCATTGGATGGAACACTGACAGTAGTTCTGTAAAGAATAATATAGGTACATTAAAAAAATAGTATTTTGTAAAACCATTATTACAAAATAGATTTCGGCGTTCATCTGCCTGCAAAGGTTTTGTAAGAATTATTAATATTCAAATATTTTCAGTTAAGTTATGGCTGCTAGAAATATGAAAAGGTCAAAGCGGTTTATAGTAATAAAACAAAGTCGGCAATAATGGTTAAACCGCGTGACAGATTGCCTCAAGTGAATTGCTCTACAATATATTTCATATAAACATCTGTAGGTACCTTGTAGATAGAGGTACTTTTGCTGAATGATATTGATTACATACAATTGTCAGAAAAATCGCTTCAGTAATTTTGTTTTTAAATCAAGTACCTAGATAAATAAAACTTTATATTTTTGTTATGCAAAGCTAATGGACTGCATTTGTTTTTAGTGTGTATAAAGGTAGTAATGATTATTTTTTCAATTGTTCTAGGGTCCCCTGCAGACTTATTTGCAGTTGTCGAACCAACTTGGCGGGGACATCGCTACACATGCTAATCTGGTGAACGACGCTTTCCAGTAAGAATGATATTTAAACTTATTTATACCGCCCACATACTTATTTATACAATTAGGAAAAAGACAAAGAAAAATACCCTAATTACTTTTGGACACCACTTAAAAACATTGGACACAATAGAAGCGTCCCTAGCTGTGAGGATATTTACGACTTTCTTTTCTTCTGTGTATGATTACGAACTACACAAGCGAATAATAACACTTGTTATTTCCAGCTTTTCATTTTTAGTTCTAGTGTAAACGTGTACCCTTTATTTTAGGGAACAACTCCGCTACATACAGTTGGCAGCGTCTCGGTCCAAACCCTCAGACGGCGAACAGGTCCAGCTCCTAAAGCCTACCAGCGACAAGATATCCGCGATCCAACAATATCGCGAAAAGAATCGCGCCTCCCCCTTCTTCAACCATCTCTCTGCTATATCAGAGAGTATTCCAGCTCTCGGATGGGTGGCCGTAGCTCCCACTCCCGCGCCATACGTGAAAGAGATGAACGATGCTGGCCAGTTCTACACGAACCGTGTGCTCAAAGAGTGGAAAGAGAAAAACAAGACCCACGTAGAGTGGTGCCGCGCATGGGTGCAACTGCTGTCTGATCTTCAGGCGTTTGTGAAACAGTATCATACTACTGGGCTCGTTTGGTCTGGTAAGTGTACTTTTAATATCTAAGTATATTAACTAGATACCTCTCCGTTTGAATTCCTTGCTGTTTAACTTTTTCTGAATTTCACACCCAGCTAGAGTCTTAAGTCTTATCTCATAAATAATGCAGTTGAGATTCGACAAGTTAATATTCAAACGATTTAGCGTTCAAGATGCTGGTTAAAGCAGTCAGGTTTAGATAAGGCCAGAAAAAGTAGGTACAACTCTACCAAGTTAGCCCATTTCCATATTTGAATCCCAATATTGAATGACATTGCAATCAAGGGTCGTTCAATGCGAGTATAAGATGGAAGTAACTCGTATTAAAATCCTACAAAACATCTATAACATTTAATGTTCGATGACCTTCGTCTCAATAAAATCGTAGTAAGCACTCGTAAATTGGAAGTTTTATATGATCACAATAAAGCAAGGCTGTATTCCTAATCTTACCGCGAATAGTTGTTCAATAGTTCGGTTGACAGTCATAAAGAGTTACAAACCTACCCAATTAAAATTGATGACATACATAAAAGCTGAATCAAATGTATTCAGTTTTACTTCACACGAAGAGTAAAAAATGATTTTTAAAAAAGAAATCCTATTGATTAAGCCAACCGAAATTGTAGTAGAGTCACTAACACATTTTTTCATGATAAATGTCAAACATGGAGTCACAAATTTTGCGACTTTACATCTAGAAGATATTAAATTAAACAGCAGTTCCGAAATTAGTTTCATTTTAAATATTTTTTTTGTAATAAAATCGACATTAAATTAAATGCTTATTTGAGAAAAAAATGTTGAATAAATTATTTTTGTGAAAAATGCATATTTGAACGATTTATATTAATTTTGAATTCAAGTTTTTTATAATGTGATTTCCAAAGTGCAACAAACTAAGCCTAGGTAACAAAACGATTTCGAATTTGAATTGATATCAACTCCTCTGTCCACGCAATTAGCCTTGACACAAAACAAGGTTAAGTATGTCGTTAAGTCCGAACGATTTAATTAGCATTAAAAGCCAGTAGAAGTTTCGCGTGCTAAACCGTCTCTAAAAACGTTAATACTACGGCGGTTCATAATTTATGCGCGAGCTTTCCTTCAACATGGAGGAACGGAATTATACGACAACACCAGATTACAATGTCAAATAATATTCATATTGCTTTTAATTATCTACAATTATTACGCCTTAATATGATTCGATTCACACTAATTGGGTTAGATGTCATTTCATACCTCTTTTCTGTGTTTCTCTGTAGATATAGAGATCCCTGTGTTTTTTCCATATGGTATAATGATGTACTATGATGATGTTTGTAAACCCTCAATACAATAAAAAAAAAGTCTAGGAACTTTTTGATCTAGTTCCCCCCTCGCCCTTTTACCATAGAACTGCTAGGCATCATAGTAGTCTGCACCCATACGTAGTCGATATTCCGTGGACGCGTACAAAACGTTTCGCTTCCTCGTTCCTGATTCGAACTGCGAAAATATGGAATGCCCTTCCAGCTCACGTTTTCTCTACCACCTACAATATGGGTATCTTCAAGTCAAGAGTGAATAGGCACCTTCTAGGCAAGCGCGTTTCACCGTAGGCTGCATCTTCGCTTTCCATCAGGCGTGATCGTAGCCAAGCGCTAGCTACACTATAAAAAAAAATCCAGGTTCTTATCACACTAAGCCTGCAAACCTGTATTGGAGTACGGTGATAGATCAAAATGACACTGATACTCCTGTAAATACGGAGATTGTGATTAACATCTGTTAGTGATCATTAATACACTGACTGTGAAATCACTCTAAGCCTGCTAGCCTGCAATGTAGCAAGATGACAGATCAAAGGTCGTTACCCCCATTTCTGTAATGAGGGAGGCCTGGCCAAGTAAAAACAGGCTAATAATGATGAAGAACATTGAATCGAGAAAGGTATTCTGACATGGTTTGGTCATGGTAGAATGAAGGGAGACATACGAAAGGTGTTAGAGACTGAATGGGAATGTTGGAAGGGAAAAAAACAAGAACGTTCCTTGATCAAATCCAGGACATTCAGGCCAGGTCAAAAGTACCCTAAACGACGTGTTTTTATGAAAGGTTTATTGAAATTGGAGGATGTGAGAGATAGCAAGGATCGCGGCAACTGGAAGGACGTGATCTCTGCCTCACGTGGTCCGTGATGGTATGTATATATGTATGTAACATTTAACGTTATACTAATGGGGTCCTCCCCCGCAGGTAAGGGCGCGGGTGCTCCCCCTCCGCCCCCGCTCGGCGGCATGCCCCCGCCGCCGCCCGCGCTGCCCGAAGTCGACTTCGCGAACATGACTGCCGACGACAGGAGCGCTCTTTTCGCGGAGATTAACAAGGGTGAAGCCATTACTAGCAGTAAGTATTTTATCTGTCCGTTTAAAAACCATTTGCGAATTAATTGAAACAACGATAAACGTTTAAGCTGGCCTAACGGTGGGAGATAACCTTGTAACTCGAATACGCTTTATGATTTGAACCGCCAGTTATCTGTTCTGTTCATTCCTAATTTTCAAAGAGTTCTGTTGCTCCCTAATCTGAATGTGTTCTTTGACGCTCAACTTTTTAACACGCTTATGTATAAGTATGTCCGTTTAAAATGGGTAAAATATTAACTTAGGTTAAAATCTTGTTCTGTGTATTTTCATAATATCGAGACATTTTCAAAGAGATCTCTATCGAATAGTTCTATGCGAATATGAATTGAAAGACGAGATTCCGTTGCAAGTGACTAAGTGTTACCTAAACTATTTACATAACTTTAAGTTAAATAAATATTCTGTATATTTTGCGCGTAAACATAACGTGTCAAATAAATCTCATTGCTGTATTACATTCATGGCAACTTTCACATAGTTTAATATTTGTAGTTACACTCGAATCGAATTAATTGAAATCATAAATTAAAGGGACATCGCTTCTTGTATCCATACATATAACAATTTAGTAACTATATTGTTCATATAGTTACTAAATTGTTTTCCAAATTGGGGTCAAAGCATAAAGTATTAAGGTCATGTAACTCTTACATGACCATTAAATTATAATAATTCTATTGTCCCGAAATGGAATCTTATTTATACAAAAAGAATTACTGCTGACAAGAATAAAACAGGAAAATTGTATTTTCACTAAAAACTGTTCGTTTTGTTTTCAATTATCCGATACATAATTTATTGAACCGCACAGTAACATAATATTTTCCTCTTAATTCCCCAAATTGCTGCTGTATTCCAATTATATGGTGCGTATAGATTTTGTGCCACATTGTTGTTTGCCCATCTATCCGCTCGTCAGGCAGATATTGTTTATTCCATTCACATTTCTACACACGTCATACGTGATTGGAGTTATTCCTGAACCAAAAAAAGTTAATCGAATCGTTCTGCTTGCGAAGCATTTCATCGTGTTGAAGGCTTATGATATCGAAAATGTTCTGAATTTTGTATTTCGTTTTATTATATTGTTCGTTACATACCTATGTCGTATTTCTATTAGTCAATTGCGTGATTGAAATTTGAAAGTTTTAGCGTCAGTCGAATCTATCTGTTATGGTAGGTATGGTACATTTTCCAAACTGGACTGTAATTGGACAAACCCTACAGTACAAATATTTAACTGCTTCCTAGGTCCAGTAGTTAATCTATCTTAGGAACTTTTGAATATAGTTTCGGGCTATAAAGTTATGAGGTTTTCGGAGGTTTTGTGGTGCTATACCCTATTATCTTGGAAGCAATTTGTCCCTGTCATTATCATTAGCATCTGATACTGATAGATCATTGTCACCCGAAGCCCACCAGAACTCCATAACCCGTCTCCTATACAGAGATCTGGCATCATAATAATGAATGATTGTTCGGCAGCTCTACGCAAAGTGACGTCGGACATGCAGACGCATAAGAACCCGCAGCTGCGGCAGGGCCCCGCACCGTTTAAGGCGGCGAGCTCCACCGCTCCAGCGAAGGCGCTGCCGACACCCGGCGCCGGACTCCTCGACAAGCCGCCCGTGTTCGCCAGAGACGGCAAGAAGTGGGTTATTGTAAGTATTTGCTCAATCATTTTCCGGCTCATGTCAAGGCAATGAGCTCTACCACCGTGAAGGCGCTGCCAACACTCAGCGCCGGACTACTCGGCATGCCGCCAGTGTTAATCAGGAAAAATAGTCACGAATACGCTATAGAGGCGTCACAATTCTGCGCCAGTGTGAATATTGTCTTACCTTTCTATAATTTAGAGTGCCCATGAATTTATAAAAATAAGAATTTTATTAGGGGCTTTTCAAATCTTTATACTTGAAAACTACTATGATTTATGCAACAATTTTCGAAATGCGTCTTTGTATTACTTTCTAAAATTTAAATTAATAATATTGCCAGTTTCCAAAAGGTAACTTTTGTACCTTTTGGCAGTCATGTCGGGCAGCTTTTGTACTTATATGACCTGCACGCCATTATTCTATTATATGCGGTGAATTTAATAGCATTACTTTAATCAATATAAAGTTTAAACGCTATTAAAACTGTTTGATGACACTGTTTAGTTTATAGTATCATTTTATTGACTTTTAACGATATTAATTTTCTACTTATATACCTAGACCTAATTCCGTTTTATATGTCCAACTTGTTATGGCCTGTTTATTGTTAGTAGTTAGAAATCTACTAAGACGACGACCTACCAGTTTATAAGTTTATATCATAACTAATACTGTAAATAAAGCATATTAGTTTGTTTACTGCTCATCAGGAATTTTTAGCAATAAGTTGTCTTGTGAAATTACAGGATTAATACGTTATTCGGATGAAATACATTCAGAAAATAGTGATAGAGTTGGAAAAATATAAATATAAAAATATAATTATAAATAAAGTTAGTCGATTTGTAGACATCGGACATAGGTAAAAAATGTATGGAAGTCTGCTCCAGAGATGGTATGGATGTCATTAAATAGTACAGATCTTCTATTTAAATAGTAATAAAACTAAGTAACTGTACTATTTAATGACATATATACCATCATCATATACTTGTAGCTAAGCAGTCGCTGATAAAAGTTATGACGGTTGATAAAAGTTGACTTTTTATAGTACAACGACGGTCACGTGATTCAGAACACAAAAAATCGATTGAAATTCTTATATTTTTGATATATTTTCAAGTGATTGCTATAAAACATGGTTAGTTGTTTAAAACTCATTATGTATTTAATTAAAATAGTTAAATATGAGCACACGTTTGGACAGCCGGGGGCAAATTATGGCAATGTCCTTTATATTAACACAGACTAAGCCTGCTACTGCTAACAAAGCTGCTACCTTCAAATATATTTTTTTGAATGCTCTTGTTTTACATGCGATTTAAGCATGTAAATATATTCGGGTATGACAGGTTTGACTGTCGATGTATTTACAGGCATAGTATTACACCTGTGCTTCAGGATGACGGGCGCAGGGTAAAACATATCGCGATCTATAGTGGAACGTATCTCGTTTTTTATATCGTCAACTCTTACTACAAAAAGAAGCTTTGCCATCATTTTGACAAAAAACACAAGTTTCAGTGAAGCTTTTTGTCCTATCTTTTTAAGTTTGTTGCGGTGTAGCTTCGCCATTTAAGCGCAAACCCGGAGGCGTCGGCACTCGACACGCCGCCTGTATTAGCGAGATGGCGAAAAATGGGTCGTTGTGACTACGCTCCAGTCAGTGTACCTACGAGTACATTTGAAAACGTTATGCTCTAAATTTCGCGATTTAACATTTCGCTCTGAATAATATTACGCGATGACAAATTTAATGACAAAGATGCCTTGAAGCAATCGTTTAATTTTTATACGAAATGTGATAAAAATTGTAAATGATGAAAGATATGTTTGTAAGATGTGATAAAAAATATGAATGTTTTTTTTTAAATGACCAATTTCCAAGGTGCTTAGTGAATTAGCTCAGTAGAATTTGGTCTGCAGACTGTGAGCGTACTTATAGAAGAAATAACAGAGTGAATTTTAGCTTATTTCATTAAAAATATTTTAATTAATCGTTATCATCATTATCAGCCGGTGGACTGCTAGACATAGGCCTTTTTAAGGACTTTAATTAATTATTAAAATTATTTAAATTAATTATATAATTTTAGTTTGCATGAGATAGTTTGTTTGTGTGTGAGCATCGTTTATAAATTGTGTGTTAACTAGGTACCCTGTCTTGCAGATTGTTCCTATAGGAAGGAGTTTATTAAAACAAGCGCCCCTCTTTGCGCGCATAAATAAATACATCCCCACCGTTAAGCTACAAGCTGCGCTTAAGTAAGATCCAATTGCAGTACCATCTCTCTGGCTATCACGTCCGATAACCAAAGAGATGTGGATTCCGCAATTTCTTTGTAATCATTATGAGTAATGTCACAATTTAGTACAAGGTTCGTTAGACTTGAAACATACAAAGTGTTACTCGTATCCAATGCTGAAACCTGTCCGAAACCGGTGATTTTATATAGAATTCTAGAAAACATTAAATGCAGTTTCACTTTCTGTTCATATAAGGATTGCTGTACAGCCATAAATGACACAACAAGTTGACACGGTTACTTGTACTTAGGTACGTTTGTGGTGTGCCTAATTAACAAATGAACAAAACACTTTCTTTTTTCATATTTTGACATACTTATTTTTTAAAATTAGACATTTTAGGTTAGTCGTAAAGACTGTTAGGGTACTTGCATGTTGTGAACGGCCGACTTTAATGAAGGAAGCCTTCTTTGTGACACATTTCATAACTTTACATCGTAAAATCACATATGTAACAAGCTTTCATCGCGTCCAAACAACTTAGTGCCGCACCTGGTTACTAAGACTTTTAAAAGTTTTCTACTCCACTTTCATTTTACTCTGTTTTAGGGTTTATGAATGGAAATGAATTGAGAATAATACGAAATTTTGTTAAAATCATTTCTGTCCTTGCTTTCAAATTCTTTAAACTTGCCACGGTTCCCCAATGCGGGTTTACGGGTTTAGACTTTGGAGTGCATTTACCCCTTGTAGCCAATATTATGAAATGTTAATGATAATGAACGATACCTATGGCTTTACATGCTCTTCCAGGCACCAGGGCTTAAAATCGACAGCTGCCCTACTCAGTTCTGAGCTTGTCTTGAAAGATTGACTCAATATTTAATATATCAATCCAGGACTCGAGTTCAGGTTATAGAGATCCAAAGTCACTTTGTAACCTAACCACTAGACCAAAGGGTAAGTTTAGCCATGGCCATGGGACACAAGCACCCTCAACATTGTAATATAATCTATGATTTAAGGAAGATGTAACGTTCAATTATTTTTCTAATGAAAACATCACTTCTTTTCCTTCCTACACAAGCAAAGTATGTGAATGTGTTGAAATGCCAGGTAGGAAATGCTAATTTACATATACATTACAAATTATTAAAGTTACGACACTGTGGAAAGCCGAAGTTTTAATTTGAACCTCAAAAAGTTAGTGGCAAATGCTAACGTTGCTTTTCCAGAGCAAATATCTGATTTTCACTCTCGCAACTAAACCGCGGTAGTCATCAAACTTTACAAACTTACTCGTAGTTCTCTCTACTTGTCGCAGATTCGTGTTCAGCATCTTATAATATATACTTCCTTAGTGATAATAATAGTAATGAAAATCTAACAGGTATTTTTTTATTCACCGTAGATGCCACTATTTAAGCAAGCTGTGTACTGTAATTAAAGTAACTAAATAACAGGGGTCGAAATTAGTCAGATAAATCAGACAAGGTTTTTTTGTACGTTAGTCAGTTAGTCTGATTTTTTTTAAATTGGTCAGTTGTTTTAGATTTTTAGTTGGTTCATTCAAAAATGATTTTTGGACTTTATATATTTTATATCTTAAATAACTAAAATAAAATTCTATTGATATTTATGATAAAGTCAGATTTTTACAAATCCAAGTCACAATCATTTTGTACTGGAAACCAGTTTTGACAGCGATAATGCAGTTTTTTAAACGACTTCTTTAATTTTTAGTGCGTTTTATAGTCTGTTTTATTTTCTTATTAAAAGGTTTTAAACTTCTCTAATCATTCATACGACTGTAATAATAAAAGCTGTGTTACAAATATAATGTATGAAATGTACTTAAAATACCATTTTTTTAGTTGAGCTTACTTGTTATAAAGTCATGTAACTTTATAGTATCGAATACAACTTGAAATTTGAGTCACGTTTCATCTAATTCCGTTCATTAGAAATGAAGAGCCACGGATGAAGTTCCAAGCATACACAAGCCAAACTATAATATTGTGGTAGAGTCGGAATATCTAATAGGTACACGTTATTATTTATTAACAGTAAACTACCTTCAATCTACTTAGTTACGCAATATTTACTACACAAACATAATATTATAACGTGATTTCATTTAGAAGGTATTCCTTTGAGAATATTATGATTTATAAAGGGCGCTCTTGATACTCAAAGCAATCTCATTTCCTCATACTTGTTCTTCGACTTTGTTCAAATTGGACCGCTTTGCTAATATTTACCTATATACTCAAGTCAGGTTTAATTTATTCTTTTGGGTATTTAATTAAGTACGTGGACAATATTATAATTCTTTTTTTTTAGTTGCCGGGTCGACTCAGAACCGTTTGACATTTTCTTATGCTGACTTTGTTTCTTATTCTTATTTCTCTTTTTTTCGGTCAGCTTTCTCTTCCCTTTTCTTATCATAATAGCCCTAAATATGTCGGTATTTTTTCCATTCCGCCTCTTCGCACAGTATGCATTCCACGATGTTTTGAAAGAAAAAAAAGATTTATTTTAATAATTGTGTCACACGTTACAGTAGCATGTAGCATGAGTATAGCATCTGATGCTTTAGCCAGATTGGCACATCCGGACCAAAACTAATGTAGTAGAAGCACCAAAACACGAATTCTTTCATGCTTACCGCAACCTTGTGCTGCGAGAGCCAGGCAAGTGAAGGACATACATCGTTGATTTTCAGCCGGTTTTATGCGTATTCACCTTGTCCTCTAGGGCAGTATTCTTAGATCTGCGCCTTCTTCCCTGCATCACTCTGAATAATTCTTTACACACAAATGCGTTTGTGTAGTTATTTTACTGTATTCAAAGCGTAGCGCGTCTACCAAAAGATGAATAACTATACAACTAAAATATCTTGTTATCAGGAATACCAGAAGGGCAACTCAAACCTCGTGGTAGAGAACGCCGAGATGAACAACGTGGTGTACATGTTCCGGTGCCGCGACTCGGCGCTCACCGTCCGCGGGAAGATCAACGGCGTGGTGCTGGACTCGTGCACCAAGTGCGCCGTCGTGTTCGACAACCTCGTCTCCAGCGTCGAGTTCGTCAACTGCCAGTCGGTGCAGATGCAGGTGAGTGTGTGTCTGTATCTCATTCAGGTGCCGTGAGTCGGCGTGCATCCAGCGCGCCATTGCTTCCGACAACCTCGTGTCCAGCGTCGAGTTTATCAACTGTCAGTCAAACAATGAAGGCAAGTTTACGGCTGTATCTGATACTAGCTTCTGGCACACCATCTGCGGGACGATCAACGGCGTCGTGCTGGGGTGTGCGCCTTCGTTCGTGTTATAATTGGATTTTAGACTCGTATGTTCTGACAATATGCCCTCAAGGACATTAATATCTATGTTACGGGTATCTCTTATTTTCATTATTATTTGGACATTACACAAAGTTTACTAAATAAACCCGCGTACAAAGTTTACTAAATAAAAGTACCAATTCCAATGTAACGTCATTGCTCTTTTCCATTGTAAATATCAGATACTAGGCTTATAATAAAACAACCGTTTAGAAGTTTAAAATAAATATTGTTTAATCCTAAAAATCTTGTCTCTCAATCACAATCGCTCTCTATTTCTTTAATTTCCATTTGACTACTGGTTTCTTCTGGCACTATGTACAGAACTCCTTTATTACATTCGTGTTGATCTTCGTGGCATTTATATTTTTCGTATTCAGTGACATCGTAATAATCTCTCGCCACTGACGTTTCCCCAGCGAACTCCTGAAATTGTTAAATTTTAATATCAGTAAGCGCAGCGTGCCTGTCTCTTTTAATTTATTAATGGTTTGGGACAAGCGCATGTGGAACGTTCTGGTTTGAACGCTATTAATATATGACAAAGTGAGCAGACTTCATCTGCAGGAGAATATTTGCCCGTAATTAGCAGTAATATTCATATTGCCTTAAATAATAAATACTCGAGCGAATTGCATAACGTTATCTGTCGCATATTTTCTTTTAGAAATGTTTTCGTCAACTGAACAAAGTACTCAATGCAACGAAAGTAGTTTTACATTCACGAATTTCAATTTTACAAATGAAATGTTAAACCATTAATGAGTTTCGTGTATTACGAGCTTATGAACTGTCTCTCTAGTTCTCGTAAAATTTTCGGTATAAAAAGTAGCCTGCGTTACTACTTCCTTGTTAAGTAAGCTGTATTATTGTAACGTCTCATCAAATTCTATTCAGTACTATATACGTGAAAGCGTAACAAACATCCATACATCCATCTATACTTACGAACTTTCCCGTTTATAATGTTCATAGGATGTACTTACATCATAGTTATAAGCATAAATGGGCGAGTATTGACCCTGTGCCCAGCTAACGCTGTAGTTATCATGGAAGTTGTCGGCACTGTTTATAAAGTCACTGTCCGAGTCCGAAGTGTTATAAAAATGGGGCTTGGAACAGTCGCCCATCGCTTCCTGAGACGCCAGCTTTACAGCAGACAATTTACTGTTGATCACCATGCTTAATGTTTTTTGCCAGTCTTCTAGTAGTTTCTTGATGTTATCCATCTAAAATAACGTATGCCACAAATAAGTTATACGAATAAAGTTGTATTGTGTAACTTTTGCCAACTTGCCAAAATGTTAATAAGAAACATGTTTCGTCAGCAGTCTTTAAAAACTGTAATAGATTAAATTTCTGCAAAGTGCAGAACATTTAGAATTTTGAAAAACCTTTCAAGAAAAGTCATAATTTTGTTTTAATGATCATTTTGTGTCAAAAATTCCATTTCTGTAATGCTTATGTTATATACTTTCGGATTCGAATTTTCCTCTTCGTTCATTTAACACAGTGTTCGTTTAATATAATAATAACAAGGACAGACACACAGATATACATTTTAAACTTGCAACACAAACCTTTTTCCTCAAAATTGCTTGTCTATTAGCGCGCCTCAATCGCCTCTGTTTAATAAAGTGTCGCAGGTACGCGACTCTATATACGTTCGTTATTTTGACTATCTTCACGTGGCAGTCCTGTTTGCCATCACCCTCTAATGCGGATGAGTAGGCGCTGTTCTCAGAAGACGCAGACTCTTGTGAGGGTTCCCCACAACTTAGCATCTCGTGGTCCAACCTTGGCATCACAAGTTGATCGTATTTCAGTTCCCTCAGCAATTCCATTATGAATTTACTCTCTGGGCTCACTGAAACAGGCAAAACTTTGGTATAGTTGTTCATCAGTATAGTTCGTCATCGTTTTAGATTATTTAAATATATTTTTACAGCATTATCGCTTTTATGTGTGTAATGTAAAAAGACGTCGACACAGCTAGCTTCTTCACTTTACACACCTATGGGCCTGTCAAACACTTGTCTATCCGTCTTACAACTTCATCCAAAGTCAAACCCCAAAAAGTGTAATAATTTATAATAATAAATACCTTCTTCATATGTGTGATTGGTGTTTGTTAAAGGGTTTTCATCCCATAGCGCGTTGCTATAAAGAAGAGCGTTTTTAAGTTCGTCGTCATCGGCGATAACTTCTCTAACTCGTGCGCGGATTTTGCGAAGATTTTCCGCTTTTCTTCTCAATAACTCTTCTCCCTCAGAAAACTCCGAATCGCGTAAACTTAGTTTCGTTTCCACTATTTGAATCTATAAACAACAGATTTGCTCTATCACACTCATCAGTTAGGAAATATTCTTTTTTTTGTAAATATGACCAACATTTCCCGAGTCCTAAAAACATGCGAGAAACATAGTATGTTATATTAGTGGGTACGACAACAGTCGCAACAGTCTGAGATAAAACTCTAAAACTTTTAGATTTGAGTCCTGTCCATGAACGGTAAAGCTGTTGAGTTGTGGATTATTGTTTTTTTTTCAAAACAATTTAAAAAATACCTGAAGTTGCAGCTCTTCTAATTCCAATTGCTTCATTCTTATCTTTTCCTGAGAAGTTGCGTAAAGGTGTTTTATAAATCTTTGCACGAAGATGACCGTCGGTACATATTTAATTAAAAATAACGTCTGTGTAGAAATTGACAAGAATTAACAAAATGGGTAAAAAGAGTTCCACATTCTTTAACTTCAAAGACAACGTACCGCATTTAGGACATTTACATGTTCATAAATTTCATACAAAAGTTGTACGGAATATTCGCCGAATGGTATCCCGTATTGATCTATAAAATGCTCCCAGTACTTTAGAAATAATGATTTAGCACCGTTGGTTATCTCTTTCAACGTTTTGTGTTGAATATCTGCATTCATGGTAGTTTAAATTTAAAGAAATATCTTTCGTGGTACATCGGATTTTCCGATTGTAATATATAAAACCAATTCGAAAACTCGGAAAAGTAAATATATCAAATCATAACAAACGTTAGATAGACAGTGACATTATTCTTTTTTAAATTATTCTGTGATCTCCTTTTCAACTATACTTCAAGAGGTTGTTATGTGCTCGTGAATTATTTAAGTGTTACTTAATTTATCTGACCTCGTCTTCACAGGCGTGAATTTCGGATCGTATTTCGACCCCCAAGTAAAATTGATTACGTGCGAGAGTTAATTACCTACCTGGATCACACTATGTTCTCAACGAATTCCAGTCTAATGGACGAGAGGTAAAGTTGGTCAAGTTGTTGCTAATGGAGTAAATAATCGGGCGTTAAATGTTTTTAACTATGTATTCTTATTTAAGAACTTGTATAAAACTAATATTCGTTATTTTATTAGATGTGTGATTTTAGATGCCTACACAGACAGATTAATTTGAGTTATATTGTCACTCTTTTACCAACTTCTAAAAAGAAGAGGTTCCCAATTCGACGTGTATTTTTTAAAATGTTTGTTATCTCTTAACTCCGCAATTTCTCAATCGATTTTAAAAAGTTGTTTTTTATTGGTCCCATTGGATTGGAGCCATAAAAATCCAATGGTTTTCAGTTCAAAATAACTGAAAATCCTTTGTCGTAAACAAATTTTGTGTTCATGCTTTTATGTGACTTTGTAGTGGTGCCACTGTTCACTACAAAAGTCCCAATGAACTTTGTCATCAGATAATGATGAAATCGAAAGGCTGGAGAACTTCGTGAGATTTTGGTAGAGACTTTTAAGTAGTGAAGTGACCCTAGGACGCACCAAAAATGAAAAAATAAACTGTTTTAAAAGATTTAACTTTAACTGGTTACTTATTTCTTTATTCTTTTAGTTATCATATCCATAGTATTATTTCTATCAAATCTTTAACTTCCCTAGGCATCTGTTATTACGTTAGATCGCAGGTTGAGATTTGGTTTTGAGGGCGTATCTTAATAGGATCTTAACGTGTAGACAGAAATGTGGTTATTAAATTGACGGCTGTCTGTACAATTTAATTAAATTCGTACAAGGGCTTACAAGCTCGGCGGAGGGTAAAAGTTAGTAGCCCAATTTGATATACATTATAAGAGGGCAGAATGGAAGTTAAATCTATATTCATAAATAAAATTATACCTTTCAATAACTGCGTTTAAAAGAAATATGTGCAACCATAGTTGATTATCGAACACGTTGCGTAAGTATAATTGATTATTCTTGTAACTGCATGTGATAGTTTCTGACATGTACAGAAACCCTACAAGGGTTGGAAAGAAATTTTTTTGGAAATTAAAACTGAATTCCTAACTAAAATTAATGTAAATATTTATTTTCTTATCTCGCAGGGCTCAAAAGATATGAAAGAAATATTTTAAAAGCCTATAAATGTTTATCCAACCTATATATTGCGCAAAAACCGATTGAAATCTCTTTCACAAATTCATCAAACGTTATTGACATCACAAAGTTTTTGTTTTTTTTTATCGACAAAGTATATCAGGTTTTTTGTGAAAAATATGTATCGGTTTGTAAAAAATATAAGATACTGTCAAGCCAAGGATTCTAGGATGTAATTTTTGCAAAGACTTTATTATATTAGCCTGTACAATTCTCTGTAGGATTTCAAGCAGCTGCGGAAATAGAGATCAGAGTTCAGGCGTTCGTTAATGTAACACCTGTCTTAGCTTTCATTTTTAATTGATCTTCCCTAAAATTTTAACAAAAAGTACACCTCAAAAATTGAGAATATCTTCAATACATATCTAATAAAAAATTAAAAATATACTTTATTTTACCTTAATTCCCTAAGGAACTGCTTTTCCTGCTCCTTGAAATATTTTTCTTATACCGGCCTAATAAATTGTAATATCATGTTCCGTTAGTATTTACCTATATAAAATATTAAGATATGGTTTGTTGTCCAGGTGCTAGGCAAGGTGCCGACGATCTCCATCGACAAGACGGACGGGTGTCAGATCTACCTGTCTCAAGAGTCGCTCGATGTGGAGATCGTCTCCTCCAAGTCCTCCGAGATGAACGTGCTGGTGCCGAAGAGTAACGGCGATTACGTGAGTATTATATTGTATTACGTATTCACCTTACAGATATTCGATAACAGAAATTTTATATTGAAGTGTTTTTATAATATTCTCTTACACACTTTGACAAAAGAGTTAAATGTTTTTAAGAAGTTTTTGTCTCTTGCTCTCTCTTAACTTAACTTTAATCAGGTTAGTCTTTGTGGCTACGGATTACGAGGTCGTGGGTTCGATTCTTAGTGGCGGACCTAGTCATTCACTATCAGATATAATGTAATGTTTACTAAGTCAAATAAATTATCAAACTTAGACCCTCATACGGTGCACAGCGTAGTGGGTCTAAGTACCAAATACAGAGGTATTATTAGAGGTACACCAAGAAAGGAGTATGGAATCCTCCTGCCCAATAGTCGGTTAATAAAAGTATCTGCAGGCAAATAAGGTATTTGTTATCAACTCTCTATAACCTAGTATTACAAAGAATTGGCAATAAAGTCCAGCACACTGGATTCCAATTACCATACATAGAAAGCTATTTTCCATTCAAACCCTCGATATTAACATCGAAGCTGTATGATATTGCGTGGTACACGTCCTTTGTGCACACAAAACAATTTGTCCGTAGGCGGAGCATCCAATACCGGAGCAATTCAAGACGGTGCTGAACAAGCCGCCGACCGGCCTCACCACGTCGCCCGTCGAGAGCACGGGCTAGATCTCAACGACCCTTCATCCGACGCTCGGGAACGCGCTTTACTTTATTTTCGACATTTATATATATGTAACATAAAGGTTTCCACTTACTTATCATGTCCGTAAAAACGTTTTTTTCCGGTTTCCAAAACGGAAGAGGTTCTATGTTCGGCTGTATGTTTATTTTTGACTGATTTTGTATGTTTACCGATCTTATTTGTTATCTCGACATCTTTTATACATTAAGTATTGATTGAATATGCTGGATTGTTTTTACAACATCAATATTACTATAACTAATAAGGTTTTCGTTAAATTATCGCGTCCGTAAAACCGTTTTGGGATCGTTGTAAGAATAAATGTTGCAATTAAACACTGTATTTGCGTTATTATGATCTCGTAATCTACTTCTACTTTTTTAAAATTGGTTGGACATGCTGTAATTATTTTCAATTATTTATTTTTATATAACTAAAAGTTTATACTAATATACCGTATCCGTAAAACCGTTTTGAGATTGCTATAAAAATATTGTAATCTAACATTGTATTTGTTTAATTTGTGGTCTCAAATTCTACTTTAAGTATTGGTTAAGAATTTAAGCTAATTATAAAATGTACGTTGTATATTTTGTAACTAGTCAAATATTTAATGCCTAATGTAATAACATATTGTAAATGTCAATATATATAATGGTGTTTTAATAAATCATGATTTTTTATTGCTCACGAATATTAGTTATTTATTAATCAATATTTTATATATATCAATATTCACAAAATTTGGAACTAACAAGACCAGGTATTAGTCTCGTATAGTTCCATATTACGGTCCTCTACGGTTAATATACGGTACTGTGTAGTGGGCTGTTAACTTAATGTGATCTAACATTTTATAGGAAAATATTACGTACATTTTACACCAGTTAGATCAATTAGTCAACGAGAATATCTCACATAATAATCGATGCACAAAATTTCACCATAATAAATTGTGTAAAAAATAATGCTATAACGTTCCCGATGCTCATAAATAAATAATCATTAATCAGTCTTAATTCCTTCATACGAGGTCTATCATAAATAATAATTTCTTGCTCATTGCTCTCGATCCTAGCATAAGGTATACATAAATCAATATGACGTAGAAATAACTATCATTCAAGTATTTACTGGCCTTTATGTGAATGTAAAGATGTTCCTTGTTCGTGTATTTGATATTTTTTTTAGACTTGACATGTATTGTGAAAGAACACGGAGTACCGCTTGGTACGGGCAGAATATAGCGATAGATTAGATGTTAAGCCCTTTGGGACCGAATACGAAATCTTTTCATGTGCAAATATGGTTGTATTTTTACGCGGTGCAAAAGAAAGAACTAATAAAAATCTTTTTGTATTCAACGAATAATTGAATTGAATTTTACTAAAGAATTGCACTCGTGAGTTATATTCAATTCATTTCAGCTTTTACTGAAGTAAACTGGATAATATAAATTTTATTATATTGTATTTTTCTTTTCAAATTAATTTTTTCATTACTATTTCAAGACTAAAATTTTTGTTGGTAACAATTATATTATTGTAATTTTTATTCTATAATAAAACTTTATTTTTGTTTCCGATAACAATTCGGTCCCTCGATGTTAAGGTGTGTGTGTCTCGATAATATCTTGTAAGTTTGCATTTTCTATTTGGCTATTAACTTATAGAGTGATTCTAAAACCCCGATTCGTCGACCGTGTAAGAGCTTTCTCTAACTTTACTTTCTAAGTAACTGATATCATTTTTGTTGTAATATTCTCGATGGATCTGTTAGTGTTTGACAACTTTGTTTATTGTTTTCAACGTTTTTATTTAAATTAATTATTATAAAGTTACTGATCAAAGTGGATAGCTGAAGTCAACACTCTGAATAAATAGTTTTCGTAAAATTATTAAGTTACTTTTATGTTTTATACTGAGGTAAATTACTTTGTGTCATTTTGAATAGACTAAACATTATACTGTTGACCTAAACATTAAAATGATGAATAAAAATTGCAACGTAGTCTGTTTTACTAATCACGGTCTCGGAAAACTAAAAAAGTTTGTAATGTACATTTACGGAAGCAAATTAACGGAAGCATTTACTTCCATCGAGAATATTATGTAATTGTATTAAATGAATATTTTATATTAGTACATTTTATAATTTGAATATCGTAATAAATTAATGATTGTATTAATCGAAGTATTGTAATAGAAAACGACATTGTTATGTTATTCAGTGTTTCTTGAAGTTGTGTCTTCGCTAATAAGAATTGTAATTATTATGCCATTCTTATTTTGAAGATTTTAATTTATTTTGTCTGATTAAAATAATTTATAAGCATACAAAATTATACTTTTATTATATATAATTTATATCCCATTTAGAGAAATTATGCATATGCAATTATTAATGATTTTCAGTTTGAGGGTTTCCTTAAGTAGTTCACATTTTCATGAAAACTGTTCGTAAATATCCCTCTTATAATTAACTTATTTTCGATAGTTATATAAGATTTCTAGTAGATTAATAGAACTATCGACTTTCATAACCAGAGTGTATTATTCCCGTAGGAAGATTTGCTCTAATAACGAGTATCGACTCCGTCGTTGTGGGTGAATAAATAAAAAGATGTAGGAAATATTTTCACATTTTTATTTTAAAACATGGCCTACATCGTCCATTTAAAGTTATGATGAAAATTTCAAACGAAAAAGGCAGTCCATGTACTCAATAAATAGTTTATAATAGCCGTAACAGACATAGGGGCTATAAATATTTAAAGCTATTATGTACAAAGCCCAAGTTTTACTATGGCATAGAAAGTTAAATTAAAAAAATAAAATAAAGTAAAACTTCTAAACTCACTCAAGATTTACATTCGACACAGACAAACTTACAACTACTTATACAGTATCAGTCGAAATCGAATAATTTTAATCTAGCATTACTGGCTTATAAATACGAAGAGCTAGGTTTATAAATACAAAGGTCTATCATAAAACATAAACCTTTTTATTACTACTGTCTGTAATTTTGGGTCACTCCTTGAATTTAGTCGAATTCGTAGCAAATCTGTTGCAATTCCGTTCGTCACTGCCGTCTGAACATTCTAGAAATCCGTTGCAAATACTGGAGGCGGGCAAGCATTCGCCGAGCGGGCATCTGAAGCCGCGGCAAGTGTCGTATGGCTTGTGCACTCTCTTGTTCTCGGCTGCCTCTAAGTCCGTGTAAAAGTCTTCATTGGATTCCTCATCGGAGGACGGTGAGGTGTCGTTGTGCTTTGGGGTGAAGGTATCCATCACACTGTCTATCCAGTCTATGTAGTGCGACACTTTGGTATAAACGCCAGGTCTGTTGGCCCGCGCGCAGCCGTAGCCGTTGCTGGTGACGCCGTAGATGTACCATTTGTCTGCCTCCTGAAAATACAATTGGAACTCTTTTAAAGACATCTTTGCAATATAAGTATAAACTGTTTAGAGATTAACTATTTAAGTACTCTTTAATAGAGCATTATTCAATTTGATTCTGCTGCCATTATTTTGATCTGATGAAGTGGCCGGTATAATTGATAGGCTCATGCAGCGCAATATAAGATGTGTGCATTGCGAAGTAATTTAGACGATCTGTCTACTTTTCAAGGTGGGTCATCTAATTGTACTCTTAACAATTTGTATAATAAAGAATATCTTACTTGACACATGAGCGGTCCGCCCGAGTCCCCGAGGCAGGCGTCGCGGCCGCCGCGCTCGTAGCCCGCACAGAACATGTCGTCGGTGACGCGGTACAGCGGCAGGAGGCGCGTGCGCCGCCGGCATTCCGCCGTCGAGATCACCGGCAGTTCCACCTCTTGTAGTGTATCCGCTGCAATTGAAAACATTCAACATTACAATTTAAAATATTGCAATTAAAACTCACAAAAACCTCACTCAAAAACTCACGTTATTATTGTCAGAGTATGCTCGACTAGTTTAAAACCCATATCAGTTTGATTCACATGCGTTGCATGAACAAGCAAGATCATGACTAAGGACTCCGTTTGTTTCGAAACTAGTACATATTGCGACAATAATAACGTGAGTTTTGGCCGTTTCCTATTTAAATAACATTCCAACATTATTGTACCTATGAGCTACTATTTTAAAGGTAAGGCAAGGTATATATAGGAGCAGACGTAAATTATGGGCTTCATTGTAGGCATACCTTTCTCCTCATTATGCGGTTTTACCTTCATTATAATATACACTACACTACTAATATACACTACATTATAATATACACTATACGCTATATCTTTATGAAATTGTATATTTACAGGTGCCTATTGTATAATTACTTTAGGTCCTGCTGAGGTTTCGGGGGTTTTGTTTGTTTAAATTTTGATTTTACGAAAATGGAATGTGATATTTCTTGATCTAATTGAATCCAGCGGCTCTCTTTAACCCGCTTGGCAGTCTCCCAACTGGGGGCTCTACCAACTTTGCGTTTTCCGGTGCCAGGTTGAATTTCAGGAACCTTGCAACCTCATCGTCTTACACCTGCAGCTAGTGGTTATAGAATGATAACGGTAGTAAACTTACGGAATACTCGTTCATGCTCGTACAGTTGTCCCCAACCCACGACAGTGCAGTGGTGTCCAGCAGGCGGCTGCGCTCGCGGCGGCGGGAGGCAGGCTGGCCGCAGCCGAGCGTGCAGGGGCAGAGCCTCCACGCGCAGCAACGCGATGTCGTTCCGAAAGCCGCGAGGCGCGTATCGCGGGTGTAACACTATCTGTCGCACGCGCGTAATTCGCTCCCATGGCCCCCGCGGCCACGCGCCTCGGCGTAACGCTCCTAGTCGGGCAACCCAGTGAGCCTCTGTCGCTCTGGAATATAGTAAAGTGTCAACATTATTATTTGGAATAAAAGCACGCATTACTTACTATTCTTATCTTGATACTCTATTTAGGTATTTTAACATTTTCTTCGAAACACAGGCCCAAACCTGACAGAAAATCCTCAACGTAAGTTAAATTCCAAAACCGGAGTATTCTCAGAACAGAACTTTATAGGCTGTGCTCTTTACCTACGTGCCCGGCGACGTTTTCTCTGTTTATAGGCGATTATTATCCACTTACCACACACACACACACAGGTGGGGACATCTGCTTAATTTATAGCTGTAAAGAATATATGAATTTGGGTTCGTGATAATAATCGCGACAATATTTATGTAGTATTTCTTCAAACAATATACCTAGTATTTCTTCGCCCCAAGTATTTGTGAATCACCATAACCGAAATACTGGAATTAACGCGACGTTTGCCCAAAGCATAAAGTATATGAGGCATAAAATTAAAAAAAAAAACAAACGACTCACTCATAGAAGCAATGACTGGCGGAGAGCAACCACTGCGGCGCGATGAGCGTAGCGCCGCACTGGAAGTCGCCGTCCCGGTACAGCGCCGCCTGCCACGGCCACGCGCCCGCCGCCGCGCCGCCGCCGCCCACCACCCTGCCCCACCGCCGGGAGTGAGTTACTGCCCTAACCAACACCAACACCGATACCGATACCCGTATGCCCTACCTCGCTATTCGTCATCATCTGCCTATTTAAATGGTCCACAACAGGTCATGGCCCCTCTCCTTATTAATTCATGTTCCGACTAGAAGTCGGCTAACGTTTACAGATCCCTTTCACCTACATCTGCGGCCCGAGTGATTAAAAGATATAAGGTGTAGTAGGGCTTAGATCTACCACGCTGCTCTTATGTTGGACTCTAGTAGATAATGACGGGAACCAACGGCTTAATGAGCTTTTTAAGGTAAGGGCTTGTAATACCACCAGTTCCTCAACTCAATGAGGAGATTGTTTAATAAAACTTTCTTGAAAGAAAGAAAAACACAAAAGCAATTTCCTTGTAAATTAATGAAATTTTACTAAAAAGCGTCAGCCATGACAATGCTCTTTCAAAAAAGGGGAGTGCTTTTATACAGTATTGTTATAACGTAAAATCTGATATCCCACAGTTTTCCATCATAGGCTTGGTAAAAATAACACATGTCCAACCATGTAACTTCTATCGATCGCAAATTTGTCCACAAAATTTAAAATTTTGTCTTCGTAGCGACCAAGCATTAGATCAGTTTCCTTACCACTATACAGATTTCAGGTAAAAAAAAAAAAACTTAATACACTTTTTCGTAACTTTTGCCTCTATTTACTGAACAAGTATCTAATTCAAATATTTTAGTTGGCATGCCAAAAATGAGGTTTTATTTATCTCGTCCAAGGGGCTCTATGCTACTAAGGCCACTGACAATAGTAACACAGAATACATAATAGTAAAATAAGTACATTATACTCTCATTACCTAGGCTGCTGAGCATCAGCATGGGGTCGTATACCACAATCCAGATCTTTACACCGTATCCTCAGAGCGCGGTGGCGGGCGCACGACGAGCGGCGAAACGTCAGCCGCGTGTCGGCCGCGCGTGCGTGGGCGTTGTGGGATACCTCCCAGTAGCCCACCGAACTTACTTGCCGACCTTCACGCGCCTCGCGCACCCAGGGTGAATCTCTGGAAACAGAGGGTGTGAAGGTAGTGCGTAACTTGTGATGTGAAAGCCAAAATAATAATTAGTTTATTGAAATGAAAGAATACCCACAATCATGTTATACGTGACATACTCGAATGGTAGGATGGAAATCCTTTTCAAACTCTTCTCTCAGGTTTTCTTTGGAGAAGTATGATAGTTGGAAAATAGCTTATGGCCATGGACATGGACACAATGTTTTAGAAGGACAATAATTCTACTTATTCTTCATGAACTAAGAAATTAAATGAAAAAAAGTTACTTACTGGAAAGTCATAGCTCGACACACAGCCCTCCCTAAGTCCGGTAACTTGAGAGTGCTATGCGCCTGCTCAACTACGTCATTGAAGCTTTCTACACACAACCTGCCCCATACGCCACGTTTTCTCACCATGACAAAACCTGTAAAAATCTTTTATTTTCAAAAATCTCAAGTTCTATGTACAAATTGTTGTTTTATTGTTATGAGCTGTTTTATTTAATTACCTTCCTCGTTGTAAGGTATCACTTCGTTATCTTCTATACTGTCTCCCAAAGCGACGCAGCTTTTTTCGTCATCACCAAGAGGACAGTCTGGGGTGCCGTCGCAGACTTTGCTCATCTCTACACACTGCCTAGCGTTTGCACACACAAACTGGCCTTCTCCACACCATTCTGTTGATAGTTCAAACATGTTCAATTAAAATGAGGTGAAATGACTCGTGGATTCAATAGGAAACTTATAAATGTTTCACAGAATAGAAAGTGTATAAGAAAGTGGTTTCGGAAATGTAACAGGTGAATTTTTATTCTATTGTTGTGTTAAAATTGACAGACTATTTTTCACCACTTACCACATTTATTTTCATCAGAATAGTCCCAACAGTCAACGAAACCATCACAAATTTTGGATTGGGAAAACTCAGCGCGTAGATAATCTGCGCAGGAACATTCGTGTTCATCGTCGCCTCCCGGACAGTCGAGCAGTTTGTTACAACGAGACGTCAAAGGAATACACGCACCACTTGCACATAAAAATGAAGTGGAGTTGTTACAGTCATCTGGTAAAAGACGTATCAGCAATTAACAAAGACAGACCTTTCAATTAACAATTGGGAATTAGTGTAAACTATATAAAATCCTTACCAATAGCCACCTTAGTTGTTTCTTTGGCAATTTCTTTTTCTTTCTTAGTTTTCATGTACTTATTTGTTTCGGGTTTACTATATATTTTTTCAGGAATGTCAAGACTATTTTCCTCTTGTTTCGAAGATTGTGCTTTGTTGAATGTTTTAGTCAATATTTTAAATCCTGCCTGGTTTAAAGTATAACTAGACGGAATTGCTTTTGTAGAAATTACGCTCCCAGGTGCTCGAAATGGTTCAAAACTATTATTACTATAATCGGATATAGTAGCAAGACTAGCCAGTTGTTTTAATTTATCTATAGTTAAAGTAGTTGTTTGATTTGCTGGAATTTCTAATATAACATCAGGTTCCAACGCTAATTTATATGTTGGTAAGTTTTGTATTTTATCCGCTTGTTTACTGCTAACGCTTCCAGTAACGTGGTAAGAGACTCTATAAGTACCTTCTGGAATATTTGATTTATTTGATATCTTGAAAACGTTACTATCACCGGAGGAGTAATTCTCATTTGATTTTGGTAGCCTATTACCACTTGACGGGATATATACCGTAAGTTCCTCTGCACTGTATGGTGCCTTTAAGTAATCAGCAAGATGAGATGGTCTAGGATCGTTAGCTCGGTCATTATTAATGTGTGTAGCTGATGTTACAACTTCTGAAGCCTCTGGAATATTTTCAGCTAAACTATGTAAGACTTCATCAATATTGTCATTTGAATGAATCTTATCAGATTCTATATTGCTGCTTAAAAAACTTCTTTTACTTTCCTTGTTTGTGTGCGATTCAATTTTCGGTCTGGGTCGAAGCGGTCGATTTACCCCTAAATTAGACTTTGCTGGCATTAACGTTATTATTTTGGCTGTAGTGATTTCAATTTCTTCATCGGAAACTACTTCAACAGATCCTGTCATTTCATTTCGTGTTTGGCGATACTCTTCTTCTGTATCATCTGTTGTAATATTTGGCTTTAATGTTGTTCGCACTGTGGAAATTTCCGTCTGTTTTTCTGACGTATTATGGGAATATCGCTTAATTATATCTGTCAAATTTCTTAGTATTGAGACCTTACTAGGAAATTTTGGAGTTGTATTTGGAGTTGCATCATTCCTTGTGATGATAGCTTGTAAAGTATCGTTATAGTATTTCTGCGGGGAAACTTTATTTAAAGTACCATTATTATTCGTTGAAGTATTGACTAATTCCCAAGTGTGATGTGGTAGACCAGTCGGAGGCATAATTGATACCTTATTGTTTGGACGCTTTGTAGTATTTTCTTTTCTATGTTCATCTGTGCTATTTTTAGCCGGTAGTTTGGTAGAAACCTCAATCATTGGAATATTTGAAGTTGTAATTATTTTTTCACTTTCAGTGGTCGTGGTTATTTGTGATGGTTTACTTGTAGAGGACATATTTTGTTTCTTGACTATCGAAGCTCCCTCTATAGATACTTGTTCCGTGTTATTATCGAGTTGATCAAATTGAAGAACATTGATCGTTACCGAAGTTTGTTTATCTTTTGGAGGCCTTTCAAAAGGTCTACCATCGTTATCATCGGTATTAGAAATTGTTTCAGGTATGACTTCTACTACACCGCTTATTTTATCAACAGGTAATGGATGTGGTTTAGGATAACTAGACCCTAGAGTTTCCATATTCTTGACAGGTGGTGCATAAGTAGGAACTGTAAAACTTGTGTATACAGGACTAGGAATGTATACATCAGCAGCCAAATGAGGGTCTATATTATAAAGTCCTACAGGTCGCCGTGTTGTTTTCTCTCTAATCTTTGGTGGTGGCTGGGAGCTTAGCATACTTTCTAATAAGGATATATCTTCAACAACTTCCGCCACGCCTATTCTATCTTCTGGACCTTGTTCAAATTTTTGTTCATCAGGTAACGCAGGTTGTCTACTTGTGGTTTCATAGTATGGCCTTGTTATAGGCCTCCATGGCTCATTATCCATTACGTGGGGAACTGTGAATAAGGTATCAATTTTTGGCAAATCTTTATCATGGTTTTCATTTGTAAGAAGATCGAATAAAATTTGGGATACGTTATTTGTTGTCGTTCCAATAGTTGTAGTTGAAGTTGTTGTGGGCTTTGTAGTTACAGTTGTTCTAGTTGTTGTAGGAGTTGTAATTATAGTTTTACGAGTACTTGTAACTCTATCTTTGTTAGCATTTGTATCGCTCTTTGGTTTTATACTTAAAACTGATTTAATAGTAAGCGGTCGACTTTTCTGTGTTGTTGTGACGATTTTTCTTGTACTAGCTGTCCTCATAGTAGATAATTTTGTCGTTGAAGATTTAGTAGTTGTAGTTCTTACAGTAGAAGTTTGTTTATGATTAGCTTTCTCTTCAGTCCGGGTTGGATTTGAATTATGTTTATTTTCTGTTATATCTGCTTCTGTTTTAGTTATTTGAAAGGATCCTTGTAATACTGGTATATTTTCAGTGTCAATATCTGGTTCATCTGAATCATCTTTTTTCATAGGTCTATTTGGTTTCACTGTAGTTTTGCGAACAACGCCTATCCTACTTTCTAAAATTTTATCCTTTGCATTTTGAGATGTAGAAGTCTTCATATTATTTTGAGCCATACTTTCATTTAAAGCTTCTCTTACGTATTGTTCAGAATGATATGTGTGTTCTAAATCTCTTTTTATCACAATACTTGTCGTGTCTATCTTAATTTGTCCGAATGCCGGATGCTTCGATAACATATCTTGTATTAATATATTTTTTAATGTTTCTTCTATATTCGTTACGGAACTGTAAATATAAAAAAAATAGATAAATTAAAGTGTGCGTTGTAGGTAGGTATGTGTTTACGCAACTTCATACATATAATGAAATATAATATTTTTGTTGCTTATTGTTTATACTTTATAGGAGATGAGTTTTGGAGTTTAAACCAGTAGCCAGCAAACAGCTACAATATGGATTGCCGAGCTAATGATGATTATGTTAGCCTCTTTCACGACGAGTAAAAACCACCTGTCGCTAGCCACGAAATTTATATCATAGAGCTCCAGTAGTGTCTCGACGACATGACGCCCGCAACTACTGTGTGGGCTAGTGGGCTACGAACTTACACCTTAAAACCTTTAGAAAACCAAATATTTACCTGGGGATTTTTCGTCTATCTAAATACAATTTGAAATTAACATCTAGTCTTCGGTCTCCGAAGCCGGTGACGAGCGCACCCGCGAAGGCGTGTCGTAGAGGAGAAGGCGCTGCGAAGGCCTGCCTTAGCGACGCACCGTACCGCCGAGCGCGCTCACGCCACGCGGGGCTGCCTGGCGCACCACCGTACACGTCCCCGCGCGTTACTCGGAACGTGCCCTCAAACGTCATTATAGCTGTAAACAGAGAAAATTTTCTTGTTATTATTTTAATTATACACATAGATCAACGAGTATTTAAGCTAGAGTGTTGGGCTCAGAAATGGCGGACCATCACTGGAAAGCGCAGTATTGGTCAACCTTCCAATGGGTGGACTGAAGACATTAAACGTGACACGGAACCGCTGGTCACAGGCACAGACAGCTTAGAATTCCCTACAAAAGTAATAAAAGAGCTCATGCCACACTAAGCATTCCTGCGCTAATCCAATAAGAATAATTCGGCATGATGGCAAGAGACCTTATGGTTCCCTAGAAAGTGGTGCGTTCCCTAATGTATGACTCTACTTGCGTTGACGCATTGGCTTCGTGCAGCAGAAACGGCAGAAATTAGTAAGATACACACTTGAGGCACTTACCGGTGTCAGCTTTTTGTACGGGCCCAATTGTGCCTCTCTGACCGAGAGTTGCATAATTCTTCCTTTTGTCGTGAAGGCCCTGGGGCCATGGTGTCGCTTACGTTTGCCGTTAATCAGCTGCAGCGATTCTATCTAGAAGGCCATCGCATTAACAGCGAGCACAGCGACCGCTGCCAGCAGCACTCCGCCGACCAGCGCCGCGGAGCACAGCCCGCTACTGCGACTGCTGCTCCGTATGTGAGATATTGAGAGTGTTCTACATACGTTCACCATTATCCGGCCGCAACGCTCCCATGTAGAAGGCCAGTGCAGCCACAGCGAGTACAGCGACCACTGCCAACAGCGCTCCGCCCACCAGCGTTGCGGAACACAGCCCGCTGCTGCGACTGCTGCTCTGTATGTGAGGTATAGAGAGTGTTCCACATACGTTCACCATTATCCGGCCGCAACGCTCCCATGTAGAAGGCCAGTGCAGCCACAGCAAGTACAGCGACCGCTGCCAACAGCGCTCCGCCCACCAGCGCCGCGGAACACAGCCCGCTGCTGCGACTGCTGCTCGGCGCGCGCGTGTATCCTCCGCCCGCAAAGCGATATTCACTCTGAAAAGAAAAACACATTCTTTTATAATTTTTATAGATATTTTCCGTTTAACATTAATGGAAAACTATTGCCTTTTTACCCGACTGCGTCAGGAGGAGGGTAATGTTTTTCGAGCGATGTATGTATGTCCATTTCTTTGGCACGCGCTACAGCCTAAACGGCTGGACGGATTTTCACACATGAGGTATCGTTGAATTTGACAGAATTGTGTTAGTGACATAGGCTATATAAATTTTCAAAATGGCGGCTGTATGTGGGGAAAACAGAGGGGGAATTGTATATATTTTTTTCTTATATTAACAATATGGGTACCATATGAAAGTTCGTAAAAAGACCATTTCAAAAATATATATATCATATCACCTTTATGATATATCTTTATCTTTATCAACAAACGTATATTTAGTTTTTTGACCGTAGTAAAAAGTATTGTTTGTCTCCGCCTACAGCACCATAAAGTATAAAAAAATTTATATCTATCTATATAAAATTTTATATACTTTATGGTGCTTCTTTTTCTCTTTTCAGTTCATTAGTTCTAAGCAGTCGGGTTTTTTGTTTTTATAATAATATTTTTTACAAGGCAAAATACTGACATGTTAAAAAAACATGCATCCTGGCTTCTAGATAAAGAATTTGGGAGGAATTCTGTACGATACGGAATTCAAGTATTTTTATATTCTTTTAAGATTGACATATTGAACCAGTATCCTTTAAAAAATGGTAGATATAGAGTTGAAAGATACAAATAACTGCCAATTTATGCTAATCAATCGATTCCCACAGCACTCAACTAAGTTGCTTTTACATTAAATATCTTCTTACATAAGTGTTGTGTAGAGATTAATAAACGAGAACTACAGACCTACAGCCTACGCGATGGTAATGGTTACTCTATACTATCACAGATACGTTAAGGATTTTTTATTTCACAAATATATCTACTATTAGTATATATTTAATACAACGTCCGCAACTTTGTCTTTGAGAAAATCAGGCTAGTATTCTAAACCTTCCTCAGTTATCACTCTAGCTATCAGCGATGATGAAACCATAAGAAATTCTGTTCAGTTTGTAGACAGACAGACGTGGCGGAGGACTTTGATTTATCATATGTAGTGATTATAACGCTTGTTAATCTACAAAGAAATAAAAAATTCTACGTCAATCTATCACTGCAAACATAGGACGATGTAAGATTTTTTATTTTTTTTATAGGCTAGTTGGCATTGGTCAGTGACGATTTACCACCTATCTAATCTACGTATAAGTTTTAACCATTTTTAACAGTACCTGACAACGGTATCCGTCAAAAATGTGTAATTACGAGCAGTCTCTTGTTGTTGACAAAAAACAAACCTCAAAAGAAATACCTAAGCACTAAAGTAATCATATCAAAAATTATACTCGGACATGTTTTAGAACATAACTCAAGGAGGTTCGTAGTAAATCTTAAAATACTTAAATTCGGGCTCGTCAAATACCGACGTCGAAAATTGGCAGCGTTTCGCTCGGTCATTACCGCGCGGCCCGATGGGAACAAGCGCGAGCCGTGTCTCCGCGCTTGGGAATCGCCTACGGTGGGCCATCCATTGCCACAACCACTAATCATGTCTGTCATTTAGTGTCGTTTATCATTCAAAGTAGGTTCTATACAAATGTGAGGTATTTTATATTAGTTCACATTATTCCATAATGCAAATACGGTTAGTCGTAAGAATAAACTCATAGCTTCGTAGAATTATTATTGTTCATGAGCTCATAATTAGTCGAGCAAAATCTAACGGAATATTAGGCAAAAATGAAGTTAACATTTACAAGTTTTATTAGAATATGGGTGAAAATAGCAGGATAAAAAAATATACGCGTCAAATTTAGAACCTCCGCCATTTTTTCACCGGTTAAAAATAGCTGAAGAAACTTTTTCAAATCAATTCAAAAACGATCTTACTTAGGTAGTAGTAGTAAGTGTCCACGACTGCCAAAATCATACAGTGTAGTAATAAAATGCAGAACATACAGTCCTGCCGGTAAAATGCGGAGTATCATAATTAAGTTAATTACCCAAGTAAGAAAGTTACATGAAAAGCGAAGCCGATGTGGCGTGCTCGCAATACTTGTGAATTCCTACACTTTTTGGTATATCACCGTAACATTTCAAGAACAAGACCAGAATTAACGATGAGACAAACATTTGCGGTTATTTAGTTTTTAGGAGGAATAATTACACGATGTCCATCATGAGATGATTAGTGTTTTTGTCGGAACACGGAATGCGCAACAGGGAATACCTCCACGTCAGACGTAATAAAGTAACAAAGAAAAATTTCATTTTGGTTTTCTTTTCTAGTTTATTAAAATTGTAATGTATACGTGTAGCATCTCTCATTCAATTCGTCAAGGCTTTTATCTTGATTAGGCATTGAGCAGACTGATAATACAAAATCATTAGATACAGTAACTGTCTACCTTAGATAGCCCTAGGCTAGAAGAAGTTCTGCAGCATTACTTGTCGTTGGTACCTTCCAGGTAAGATAAAGTACCGTGGCATCTAAGCTACATATAAAGAAGTTTTAAGTTGAGGCGTTTTAGATAGAGCATTTCTTGGATATGAATATAAATTCGTTATTAAATTATTCGGTATATCTTAAAAATTAAAATGTAAAGAGTTTTATAGCATTTTCAAAAACTTTTTTTTTATTAAAACATAGGTAAAGCAACGAAAGAATCTTATTAAAATGAGGTAAGTATTTACTACTTCTGCTCTATTTGTTATAGATTTTGGTAACTTGGAGATGTTAGTAAACTAGCGGACAGGTCAAAACAATAAACATCTCAATGTATTCATCCAGATTATACAAGTTAAATAACCGTGTGATACCTAAACCCGTTCAGCTGTTCTTGCATATTTAATTCACATTCAAAGTGTTAACATTGTAGTATTATTAAAGGATTAATTAATGTAAGTAGAGAGACACTTACGCCCAATTACCCAAACAAACGTAATTACGCACATTTCTACATGTTAACATTATAAACGCCGCTTTGTATAAGGCGGCGCGTCTCATGTAGGTAATTGATGATATTTTTTTTTGCTGACACTACCGATATCCTCAGAATAATTGTACCTCACACGAAAGTATTATATAATAAGGACATTCACCTTCAACGGTAAATTATACTGGGACGTGTATTTATTTTAGTAATTAAAAAAGTAAATTAAATAAAAACATTTCTTTGAAATTAACATTTAAACATGTTTCACTATATCATTACTATGAATTAAAATTAACCAGCTTTTCTTGTAATGAAAAAGTAAGTTGAGTAATTAAAACTCTGCTGCTGAAAAATCACGCTCTAAAAATAATTATGAAACGAGAAAATATATGAAATGAATATGTACAACTTATCGTTCAAATTAGAAACAACTAAGTATTTTAGATATTTACTGCACACTTGGCATAGTAATCGTCATAATCGTCAGAGAACAGAATGTGCTTTGTTACTTTGAGAGATTTATGTTATTTTGCCTAAAGTTTACTTCTTTCCAAAACCAAAACCAGCTAAAACTTTTATCTAAATTAAGTAGATCAATAATACAAAGTTACTCGTATTCAACACATTAGATATAATATTTATTTCGTAAACAAGCCAAGTGCCAGCTTTCTTAGTATTAGGTGACAGAGTATGCGTAGGCTGGAGTAGATACCGTATTATGTACCTTCACATAAATATGCGATAAAAAGTTTTTGACTCAGACAAATCGTTGAAATCGTGATCACCTGTCACAAATCTACGTCCATAATCATTTTCCCTCCATTCCGAATAGAAAAACAACAGCTATGAGTGTAAGTATTATCTACCTACTTTGCGTAGTTTACTTCTCTTCTTTCTCTTTTTTATTTGAAAAGGAAAAGTCCAACTAACACCGATGTTATAAGTCTACCTGCCTACCGAGTCGGCAGTAGAGTCATTACAAACAGTCAAACTTGCCGTTCCAAAAGTGCTTGTAAACAAAGCCTGCTTGAAGGAAACTAATTAAGATTTTTTTAATGACGGTTACGCTTGACATTTCTAAAGTATGTATTATTGTCTGTAGACTGACATATGTGGTATGATAACAACTTTTAAGAACTGCATCCTATTTTAACGACAAAAGGTTGAAATTTATTTGAGCTACGATCTTACATTCCTAAGAGCGCACATCTTCCTTTTTATGAATAGGTACCTACTCATTACTGCTATATAAGTACTTCAAAATGTCAATGAACTTGCGAAACAGTTCCTTATGTTAGGCTACGTTGGTCAGTAATTTCGGTCTAGCTATGAATTAAGAAATTCGTTAGAATAGAATAGCCCAGATCCTATTGTTAATAACTACCTAATTTTATAGTACAAAAACAAGTAAAGAAATTAATCTTAAAATATTAATGTCAAAATAAATAAAAGTTAACGTTAAAAAGACAGGTCCCACCGAGATTTGAACTCGGATCGCTGGATTCAGAGTCCAGAGTGCTAACCATTACACCATGGAACCGTTGACGAGGATAGCGAATTATAAGAATTTAATATGAATTACCCTTAAAATACATAATTTAATTCTGGAAACTTATAACAATGAATTAATTTATTTGTTCTAATTAGGTTTAAAAACAAAATAACAAGCAGCGCTTTGGTATGTATTATGCATTTTAATATATTTATCGAGAATAACACAAGGGGCTCAAAGAGTTTTTGTAAAAATAGAGATCTTTTTTGTAAAGGATCTGTAATAAATAATTATTTTATTTTACAATGTGAATCATCTACCTTTTAAAAAGTGTGGTACTTTTTAAAAGGTAGATGATTCACATTCATCACATCATATAAATAACGTATTAAAAATATATTTTATTATATAAATAGGTAAAATGTCTTATATGAAAGTGTTTCAACCTACGTACGTTTTACCGCTCCGGGCACTTTGCCAACAGTCCGCTCTTTTCGAGATAGTAATGTAGGTAGGTAGGTCACCAAAATAAACATATAGCTACTACTTCCATTCACTATGCAAATATGTACCTTTATCTAAGCCTCAATTGACCAATGAAGTTAAACCGTATTACTATATTACTAACCGTAATACCGTATACCTATTGTTAGTTTGAAACTTACCATATGTACCTAACGCGCAAAAGATTCATAAGCTTTAAAGCTTCATAAGAACGAGCATAAGTTGTAGAAAAGCTGCATATATAAGCAATTCTCCATAAATAAGCAATATTATAGGCCATCGCATTATTTTTTTTAGTTTTTTAAACGTACGTAAAAAGGAGGTTTAGTGTACCACCTGTATGTCTTTATGTCGCTATTTATTTAAAAGCTGATGTTAAAAGCTTTTAAAAGTTATCGTTATTTCGTTGTGTTTTTTGTCATTTTAGTTACTTATAATTTGCAAGCTATTCTTTTTGTCTAAGAAAATGTTTTATACTTAGTATTAATTATTAATCATTTGTGTCAAATAAATACACGATTTCAATTATGATTATAAAAGCATTTGTTTTGCGCGCGTTAAAAAATTATAACGAAATGAGACAGGATCTGTCCTATGAATTCTAGAATATGTCTAAGACGACGGAACCTCATAGACCAATTAATACAGTACAGTTCAGTCTTGTTCGTAGTTGTTATGTGCAGACTTATACTTATCTAGAATTCGCATTTTCATGAATTTGTATAAAGTAAAAAAAAAATTCAATCTTCACGCGTCGCTAGAAAATAACAGTGATATAATATGATGTTGTGACGTGTTGCCAGTAGCCAAAATTTCGTTGCGTTGTAGGCTGGAGCAAAAGAGAGATTTCTCTACTCTTCAAGCGCGTTTTACACCTATAGTAAAAACAACTGTCGGTCTTCTAAATGCTTCTAAAATGTATTATGCCAAAAACCAATGAATAAATCGATTCAAAAATTAAAATATGACCTAGTCTAAAGTAGGAGCGCGACAAAAAAGCGTTACGCAATAAACTTTGGTGTCTAGCTATATAAAGGTTATCTCAGGTGAACTATTCTCATTGTCTATCTAACAAATCTAGGTATGTATGCATGTCCAATTTAAAAGTCATGCGCACTATGTATTCTAGGCAACCGTTAATTATTACACAGATAAACAAGGACAGCTAATTACTCTGTACTCCTTACGTACATACATTCCTACCTGTATACTTGAGCATGTGTTGTGTTCCAGTAACTTGAATCTTAGGCCCTTTGTTCTACTCATAGCTGTATTTACTTAGGTCGATAAAACAAATTTCATCCTACACAACTACCTACCCTATACGTGTACGTTTAGTTGTAAGTAGACTACACTTAATATTAATACTGTAAGGTTGACCGTACGTTGTTACTGACATTATAAAGGTAACATTTAAGTAAGTTCTTTTAATGTCTTCTTTCAACGTAATTATGTAAAGTTAAATACGTGCATACCTAATTAAATTATATTTCGAATGAAAATATTGCCTTTTTAATAGAATAACTTTTTTAATATTTTATAAACTGTGGGATTTAGAATTTTTCAAGAATTAGGCATGTTTATAGTTCGTGCACTATTTAAGTAATCTAGTAAAGATCACTTCCAAAATACAACTATGTTATATAATTGACGGCCTCCGTGGCACAGTGGTATGCGCAGTGGATTTATAATACGGGGGTCCTAGATTCGATTCCCGGCGGGGCAGATTGAGATTTTTCTTAATTTGTCTGGGTCTGGCTGGTGGGAGGCTTTCGCCGTGGCTAGTTACCATCCTACCAACAAAGACGTACCGCCATACGATTGAGCGTTCCGGTTCGATGTCTTGTAGAAACCGTTAGGGGTGTGGATTTCATCCTACTCCTAACAAGTTAGTCCGCTTCAAGATTGACATCATTAACATCAGGTGTGTCAAGGGCCAACTTGTAAAAAAAAAATAATAAAATACAAAGGCCCACATATAGTCTACATTCAGAACTTTTAATATTTTCCATGAAAAAAGTTCGTTATAAGTTTTGTGTTGGACGAGCTCAAGACCATAGTTAAAGTTTCAAGTTTACCTAATGATTCACTGTAAACTATTAAATAATTATAATACCTAAAGGAAAATAAGTCCTAAAGTCCATAATAAGATTTAATGTAAAGAGATTTTGGCTCAAAATTATTAAAAATATTGAATTGCAATGTAACTAACTATCCAGTATACCATTTTATGAGTATGGCCATTGCATCATAGCGAGGAAAAATGTAAAAAAAACAAACAACGAAGAACTTTTAATATTTCGCCCTTTGTACAAAAAGTCCGTTATTATAAGTTTTGTTGTTTGTTTGACGAGTTCAAATACTTAGTAAAATTTTCAAGTTTACTTGACAATAATCTTACAATTATTATTAGATAACCGTAATAAAAGACTTGTTTGTGTAAAGAGAACTTTAGTGTAATTTATTTAAAATAACAAATCAAATTAAAGTGTCGGACTTAAAATCTACCAAGCTTTTTTATGAGTAACACCAACGCACCTTTGTAAGGGGAAATGTACAAGTGGCGCCATATCCTCTTAGTTATCTAGCAATAAACCCGATATCCCTGCATAACATTATGCTAGTTATTTCAAAAGGTACATAATACCTAGGTAGTGCATAATAAAGTACATAATACACAGGACAGTATAACAAGACGGCCTTGCGGTGTATGACCTCAGGCTGGACCTCGCAGCTACCTGATGTCCAATGACCGAGACAACCCTTATCTATATCCGGACTAACTACCTCGTCTATTCGACTTTGCTGCAATAAGCAGGGTTTATTCAACGTCATATTTGTTTCTTCTATTTTTGCTGTTATAAAATTCAAGCCAGTCTGTTATTAATTCTTTTTTATTTTGTTACCTCTGGCATACTGCGGTAAGTTAGACTGTGACTTGGGGTCTAAAGAAAACGAAATCTAAAGAAAAGCAAATGAATCGAAATGAAATTGTAATTTTATTGAAAATTCCTGTAACTTCGGAATACCTTTTACTTTTAATAGATAGTGTCGGAAAGTACTTGGGGTAAAAAATATAACCATCCACGTCTAAAATAGGTATCAATAAAAGTATAATTTTTGAAAGACTTATCTAACGAAACCCCTTACAATGGACTATTTAGGAGTGTAAAAATTGTTCTAACTTTACAGTATCTACCTTTATTACAGTTTCATAATTTTATTAAAACAACTTTAACTTGCAAAACTATAACAATTTAAAGCTAAGCTTTTAGTAGTAAAAATTTCTTAATGCATAGAGACGGAGTTTTATAAACAGTAAGATCTTAACCTTGTTTGGATTACCTCCTTGGTCGTGAGATTAGCCTATGTGGCTTCGAATATGAGGTCCTGGGTTCGATACCTGAGTTACATTGTAGTATAATTCTGAACCTTCCTTTCCTTTGAAGAAATTTTTGACAAATTCGAATTCTTCTGATTCCGGTTACTCATAAACGTCTGACAGTGATGGTTAAGCGGAGCTGCGTGGTGGGTCTACGCTCCATAACCCCTCTCCTACTAGAAAGGAGGCCTGGCCTTGTAGTGGGCCGCAATTAGGCTGATAATGATGAAGGGCTAAAACAAGTTGTAGTACGAATTCCAAAAACCAGAGAAGCTAACAGTCTTCAAAAGTTTCTCGGTGAATTTTAACAAGTTCAAGCGTTGTTTACCTCGCAAATTCCTAATGAGTTTTCGTCAATTAAAACTCTGTTTACACGTGCAATTACTGGGCAAGGCTCGGCGGCGGGTCATGGGTGAGCACGTAATAGTTTTGACGGCAACTAACACGTTAGTCATGGTAGCATTGAAAATTGTTTCATCGCTGAGATACATCATTTACAGGGTTACCATATTTTTTAGTATTCACTTCATAAATACAACAATCAAACCCTTTATCTATACTTGGATTTTCTGCTTTATTTTACTCTCGTTATCTCGTTAGATCTGACAGATTCGTCATAGTCTACCATTTTATCACCCCACTATTATATAGAGCCAGACTTCCGTCCTTTTAGGAGATGAGATCCATATCTTCCGTTATTTCATTAAGTCGCACCACACTTCATCAGTGCTTCTCAGTGGGCTTAGGGTGATAATGTTTGGCTTGGTAATGATCACTAACCGATGTTAATTATAATGACCAGATTGAACTTGCTCTCCACGTTCTCTGGCACATGGGTGTAACGATACCATAAATGAGGCATATTCTATGACTACACTTTATTTAGTTATTTTTGATTTGTTTTCCTAAATAAAAAATAAATAGTAGCCATCGATACCATCCATTTTCATTTACAACTGTTGTGCCCGTTTCAGAACCAAATCCTAGGCATCACCTATCAACAGCATGGTGAGTCTAAGGTTCTTCATCCTATCTAATATAAGGAAAAGTTCCTGGTTCTGGCGCAAGATAATTGCGAGTTTAAGATTAATTCTATGAAATTAAAACGGTTGGATACCCTACTCTTCATGCAACATGGAAATATAATGCTTAATTAGTTTTAATTTATTACCTACATGCCGGTATCAAAATACAATGACGTCTAATTATGAAATGAATTGAGTATGAATACAAAATGTTAATAGTTGTCGTGACATCCTACAAATACAGATGTACGCAGCTTTTTATCTGCTGTAGTACTATTCTGTGACGATGTTTTTAAATGGATAGTGTGAGTCTCGAATTCGTCTCTATCTCGCTCTGAGATAACTAAAGATAGAGACGAATTGGAAACTCGTATCGTCGTCGTAAAAACGTCGTTACAAAACGTTACTGTATTTATATTTTAAGGCAACTAATTTGTATATTATGTAGGTACGCACGTTAGTATTTAACTCCAATTTGATGCCATTTAGATAATCGATCTCATTTTAAAAAACTAAACATCGCCATCGTGACTACTAAATTCTTGTTAAAGACATTCATCAAAAAAAATTGCAAGTTGTTTCGACTACTATAAGCACAATGCTAGTTATTATTTGAGAATATTGTAAAAAAACATACAACAATACAAATATTTTTCATATCGGTTATTTTTTATGGAACAAAACATCGATCTACCGACGAACATGGGAACTTAATGAATCATAGCATACCTTTTGTGTAATACGTCTTAACAATGAGCTTTATCTCTTATCAGGAAAATGAGCGTGTCTACACATCATTGTTCGTTTTTGTTCTACATGAAATTATTTAGTACATTATTTTATACATAGCTATTCTATAAATCTATATATAATATACAGTAGTAGTTATACTACTGTATATGGCTTGTTGGTTAAGTGGTTAGTTCATGTGGCTTCGGCTCACGAGGTTCGAGGTTTGATTGGCCATGGTAATTGTCATTAAGTAATAGTGGTTTTGTGGTAGGAAGTACTACCGCCACACTTATCACTGATGCCAAGCAGCATAACTATATTCCGGTAAATAATTACAGGCACATGAGGCATAACTCTTATGCTTTGCATTTTGTAGGACATGTTCCTTGTATGCCCTGCTCCTTTACTTAAGCGATAGTGATACATTTACGCTTAGTCACTTACGAAGCTTGCGAGGCTTACGAAGATACATCCGGAGGGCCAGCTGCTTGGACCGACACTAAAAACAACTCACGACATCAGCACCAAAGCTATACTTACATATGTTCCAAATTATCTGAGATACTAACACTGCACAAAATTATTAATGAGTATAATTTACCGATAATAAATGCAAAAGAACCATAATACCTACCTACGTGATACATTCAAGGTGTGTTAATTGTTTTTACACAAAAACTTTACATTTGTTTGTCTGTCATCTGTACATTGTAATAAACTGTAATAAAAAATGTACTTAGCTAATACACTATAACAAAGGCTTTGAACCATATCAAGGCTGCTAAGCTATTATCCTTGTGTTGCAGGCACTTATTTAGTTACTAACAGAAGCCTCGGTTCGCATGTAATCTTGAACCCTTTGTATTCCTTGTGTATCTACCATGTTTATAATGAGTAGTTTTAGATATTGCTTTAATACTATCTAGTTTCTTATCCTATTAAGCAGCTTATTTTAGGAACTTCCATTACAAATAGTGAATTAATTATTTATCGTGCTGTTATCTGTGATAAATCGTCAAATGAACATTAGTAGAGTTCACAGGTTAGATCAGTTGTCAATCAAGTTTTGAAGCTTTAATTTCTACTAAACGAACAGCGACCCAACTAATGCATAAATCTACAATAACCATGTAGTTGTCACACATCTATGATTAAATAAATAAGTACTTAAACAATATTATAAGTACTGTAACATGCTTATGAGCTAAATTGCCGTATACTTGTAAATAACTAAAACGGTTTTTGGCAAGAATAGTCTTGGCAACAACTATGTTAAGGAAAATATAAAAATGTTCTTGATTAGTAGAAAAATGTTTATTTGCATACATGTGACTGAAGTATGTAAGACCTGAAGAGATGGCAGTTTCAGATCATTATCATTTACACCTTTAGGTATAATAACGACTACAGTGATAGCGTAACGATCGATTGAAACAAAGATATAGATAGATTTAATTGTTCTAATCTCCAAAAGATATTTATTATTTATTTAAAGTCCTAGTGTATGTTTTTAATTTACAGTTAAATATGTACATTGAATTAAATATTTACAATTAAATAAATAAAAAAGTAAAAGCTTAAACACTACAATATCCTAAACTATATATAATATATTAAACAATAAAAATAAAAAAACAGTAAAAAACTTAGGCGCCATACTATTCTGATGCTCCGAATTGGTGTCGAGCGGTAATTCTTAAAGTGTCACCCAGAAGGCTGGCAGCATTGCCACGTTGAATGGCAATGCTGATGCCTTGTTGTCTTTAGTGTTCGAGAGCCTAAAAAGAGACCAGCCTTCTGGTCACGGGAGGCGTCGATTAAACGCTTTGGGATTTCTCTATAAAAAAGCGTGTATCTCAGACCGCACGGTGTTATAGCGGCGTAAGTCACATTTCTGCGACTTAGAGTCCCAGCGTTTCAACTCCAAACGGCTCAAATACATAATCACCGACGAGGTTACTGTACTTGCGCCGTTTGAGAGTGTCCGCTGATGCAGCAGCAGCGCCCGCACAACCCATCGAATATATGCTAGGAAGTCAATCTATTTCTCGTGGATGTAACCAGGTCCAAGGCGCAAGGGTGTCCACGCAAGTTGCGTCCCACACCAAAGGCCTTCCCATCTTCCATGGCATCAATGACATGCCGTCTGGTCTCTGTAAACCTGTATAACCTTCAACGAATACCGTTTGGTAATTCGCGCGCCAAGCCGTTTGGTTCTAAAACAGCTGGCACGCCGGCGTTGACGACGTATGATGTCATATCTAATCTCCTACACTTTCTTCGTTAGTGAGTCACTAAATACGCCGATGATTATGAAACATACTGTATTTGTATAAACACTGTAAAAATTGTTACATACTTGTTCGTTACAAATTTTATTCTATATCTTATCATAATAAGTAATTTATCTGTGCATAAAGTAAAGCACTATCAAGTACTTAAGTTTATTGAACAAGTTACTTTTGTTCGAGACGACTCAACGCTGTCAAAGGGATAAATAAGCACTTCATAATAAATCAATGAAGGATCTGTTAATCTAAAATAACTAATAATCAGCAGTTTAGGAAATATTAAAAAATAATAAAGCTTATATGGACAATTTAAATTTGGAGAAAATTTAAATTTGTTTGATCGAGCCTTGCTCGGTTTTGTTTTTGGAAATTATACATTTTGTAAAGGTATAACATGTATTTATTTTGTGATGGATTCACGCTAGGAGTTTAATTGTTCTTTGGTTAATTTAATACAATATAATTTATTATGACATATGATTAGGGTTCATTATTTAGCAAAAATTAACTTTTTTTGTACAATACAAAATATTTATTTGTTTTAAGAATTATAAAAATATCATAAATAAGTCGTGATCATCACTGTCAGCCTATTTTAAGGCCCACTTAAGGGACAGGCTGCCCTCCTTATAACATAAATATTAAAAATATATGGTGTTGACAACATCATTGAGCTTTTGAAAGCAAAATGGTGAAGAAAATATTTTTAGTAACATTTATACTTCACCTGTTTTTAAGATGAATTTTTTACGTAATATTTATCGAATATATGGTGTACGGAGTCAATATTGTCTGGGTTTCAAACACTCCAAAAGGTCGATAAAACCTTTTGTTAAAACGCGAAATTGTATACAAAAGTACCATTGAGAACTGTTTGCTTATAAGCACCGTTCAGATTTGCATGAAGTGCTTTATTTATTCAAAGGCAAAGGCGGCCACTGGCCACTGACGTTACTTACGAAAAATAAATTCACGAACCATACCTACAATTTATACTACTGGCTCGTTGATCGAATACTTAGCCTAAGGGGATTAAGAGGTCCTAGAAAGGGATATAAAGTACTGAACTTTTCTGTTCGATCAGTTTTCAGGAACAATTCCTATTAGAGCAGCGATATTTCCACTCTCCTATAAGAAGGGAGGTCTGGGCCTGTACCTACTTGGCCGTTATAATAATATGCTGGTAATGATGATGAGGGGCCAGTTTAAGTGGCCAAGATCTGGAGTACTTATAAGATCCACTTCATAGAACACATACTTGTATACTTCCACTGTTATTACGCTACCTTTCCACGAAGGATCAGCGAGAAAGTTAAACGGTGCTGAGAAAACCTATCATCTAATACTTTATGTTAATAAGTTCAAAAGTAAGTCAGTCTGCCTGTTACCTTTTTGTGATAATATCTACAGCTAAATTTTCGATAACTTTTTTGCCTAGTAAAATTTGTTCTAACTGTAGTTTAAGCTAAAAAATTCACAAGAAAATATACAACTTCCCACGAACATACGCTTTCGCTAGTATATTTATATTTTTTCCTTCTAAAGTTTTAAACTATTTTATTCATATTAGCAATGTAAAATTGCATACAAGTAATATTGTTACACAAATTTTAGACACTTCACCGCCCAGCAGGGAGATTTTTTTAGCAATAAATTGAACTCAACTTTACAAAACACCCAAGTTTTTATTGTGAAACTCATTTAGTACATAAAATCCTCACTACATACACATTCTAGAACATCTAGATACAAATGTAAGTATTTACAATATGGTAATCTATTCCAATAAATGTAAAGTACGGTGTTCAACACGTCTTAACACAACGGTTGTCACTCGCGAAGAATGTAGCTGCATAAAAATGTGGAATGCAACACAAAAGCCCATCACACCATTGAAGATAGCCACTGATTGCTATAATGACGTGGCTATTTCTTCGCATTGACATTCCTGATAGATTATGACTTCATGTGTTACATCCATTGACCGACTCGTAACTGTACCAATAATTCTAAAGCTCCACGTCGTTTTATTCTACGCATCATTTAGTTCTATATCGTTTCTGTCCATTGTTATGTACTAACTGTATTTTAACTGTACTTAATAGTTAATAGGCGATGTATTCAATTCGATGTACTACGTTCAGGTATAATTACGTTTGCCAATATTTTTATTGAAGCAATAATTTCGTAAAATTTTAAAGGTAATTATTGCCTAGGTCCTCTAAACACGGATTCAGCCCGGACCCTTTGCACAACTACTAACGATCTTTACGACTATGTAATTGGAGGGGAACTATAATATAAATCTATATTAATAATTTCGTCAAGGGGTACGGTAGACTCGATCGAAACCTAAGATGAATAACAAAACATGAAAAAATATTGATTTCGAGTCGACAACATAATTATATCCGTAAAATTCGGTTTAAGAAGAAAATAAATTAAAATGATACTGACAAACAAATCGTAGTTGCTATCCAAACAAACTGCAGACGCCATCTTAGATGCGCCTCGCTAATCAACACATCATGTGTCAAACGAAACGTCTAGACTATGGAGAGTAGAGGTAAGGAGGACAATCTTATATGGGAGAAAAGTTGAAAAAGTGTCCAGTTGTATGCGTTAAATAACAGTTCAAAAATCCTCCACAATGGCGCTGGTGGATGCACAGGGTATGGTATGAATGTAGCAATCGTAGATGAATTGAAGTATGCCGAGTTAAAAAATTTAATGTCATTATCGACTAAAAGTAGTTAATTATTGAGAACTTCAACAACTTACGTTGTACAAAATATTGTGGTAAATATAACCTTACAGAATTATAACCAATTTCAAAAAAAATGATTTCAAAAGTTTTATTTTGTATTTGGCGCTTCTTTTGAAAGTTACTTTGATGCAACTGTGGCGCCATCCTAATTTAATACATTTTCACGGACACTTTTTATATACAGAGATTGTCCTCCTTACCTCTACTCTCCATAGTCTAGACGGAAACATTGAGTCATAGATTAAAGACTACTAGATGGAGTCATAACGCGGCTGTAGGTTCAAGAGCGTGACAGACTTATTTCATTCGGCCTTTATTAGAAAGTGATACAAGATTATTTTTTGTCCCTTTCAGCGTGTTCGTTTTTATTGTTTGTCAAGAGTGGAGTTTGTGACAGACAAGGGACATATCTGAGCAATTATTAGCTTTTTATTAAATTTGCTGATAAATAATATAACTTTGCGGTTACGATATTAATTTATCGTGCTATGGTGGGTTGTAATATTTTCGGCCGCAACAGTCGCAGCGAACAGAAAATCGAAGGAATTACGTTTCATACGTAAGTAGGCATAAACTTCATTGATTGATGATTTAAAGCTTAGATATGTTATTTTTAAGCAAATTTCATGTATTATGTGTTTACTAAACTATCTTATATAAAGTAATATTCGTATTTTACGATATTTTAAAACATAACGTTTTATGATGTACTTTAAATGTTGACATGTCATGTCAATAAGGCTGATTTGCTGTCTCACGAGTGGACACGCTATGGGCTCTATCTAGTTGTCTTTAATCTATGCATTGAGTAAATCCAGTGTTGTCAGAAGCAGACATAGAGAGCAATAGGTAAGAAAATTTGTATGGAAGTCCAAGTGGTTTCCACTGCTAGTATTTTATATTACCGCATACTTTAAAAAGATAACGTCGGCCTAATGGAGGTCCTAGGTTTGTTTCGAGGCTGTTTTAATTAAGATTTTCTAAATTGGTCCAGGTCTGACCAGTCGACGGCTTCGGCCGTGATTAACACCATACCGACAAAGACATACCGCCAAGCGATTTCACGTTGAATAGAAACCGAAAGGGGTGTCGACTTCATCTTACTCCTGACAAGTTAGCCCGCTTCCATCTTACAATCGATTAACTCGGACTTGGATCACTTACCATCCATCAGATGTGATTCCAGGGTCATTTGAATGAATAATAAAATAAGTTTAATATTCTTTTAAAAAATAGCATTAGCAGCAGGCAAGTAGGGAGGAGAGGTTAGCGACTTAAACACAACTATTCAGCTAAGGTTTTTCGCATGAATAAATAGAAGCTCTTTCAATGAAGTTAATCAAGTATTGTTGGGGTAATTTTTAAGAGCAAACATTGAAAAAGGGTTTATTTTATGTATATAGAATAGTAATGTGGAAGGAATAGTAGACGTAATGGCCAGTGGATATTTAAATACTAAGTTTAACATTCGTATATTTTAAAATTTTCTCAACAGTTTAGAGAGTTCTCCAACTTAAATGAAAATATGATAATTTTTTATTTCATCGACGTATTTGGTTGGTACGGGTTTGGTTGATTATGAGGAATTGTATATGCATTGGCATATAAAAAAAAATAGTTTATTTCAGCAACAAAAGTAGAACACAACAAACAGTAAGGCAAGGCATATACAATTCCTAATAGTTATTCAAACCCTAAATCGGTGCATAAAATAACGGAAACCTGAAAATATTTTTAAAAACTTAAAAACCATTACTTATTGTAGATTACAGGAAACATCTAATAGCCCCGGAAATTATTCATTAGACCTGATAACAGACAGTTGCGTCCATTCATAAAAAAAACTTAGTTGCAATGGGTTTTCGACGCCATGATTGCAAAGACAGTGACTTCCGATTGGCGATCACAAGTAGGTCCTGCCTAGCGATTTGGAAACTTTGGTTGCCTCCGGCGGTGCCGTGCACGGCAGCGGCAGCGAGCCAGCGCCACTGTGTCGAGTAACGGGACTCTGTGCGTCGCACGCCGCGCCTGCACTGCTGTACGCGTCTCTTTACCGCGGCGTTGGTAGCAGTGCCTCACTTTTGTGCGATACCTACCTATCATCATCATAATTATCTGTATATCCACTGCCTACTACAGGCCTACCTCCTTATAGGAGAACCCTATAAGGAGGAGGGAGGGAGCGTGATGGATAAACCTATCACGTTACTCCAATGCGGGTTGGCGGACTGAGGGTGATAATATTTGATTATTTGACGATCTCTATCAGATGTTCATGGTAATGACTGGGACTGGACTTAACATATTTTCCGAGGCACGTCGGTATATCATCATCAATTGATCGACTCCGGGTTTAGAATTTCACTGGAAATTTCTTAGATTTAAAAAACTCAGTGTTATTCCATTGTCTGACCCAGGATTCGAACGCAAAAAAAATGGATTAACGAGGCAGACATGTTAACAACCTATGCCTAATAGAAATATTAAGCTTTTTTATGAGAAACAGCTATTCCCTTCCTCGACGGTAAACTTTACTTAAATGCTAAACTTTACTTTTATGTATTACTAGCAGATATCCGCAATTTCGTCTGCGTGAAATTTAGGGTAAATTTAAGTCATGAATTGTACAAAAAATAAAAAATACCATTTTGGATAATGACACCCTTATCACCTAGGGATATTTATAAATAGTCTAGGATCTATTCTCAAACCTGAAACTGCACTGATATAATTGGTTCCGTAGAACTGGCTGGCTAAATTATTTTACGTACATAACTCATATTGGAAAAAGATTTCTCATTTTGTATTACCCTTGTCAATATCTAGCGCAGGCTTCTGCTATGTTCAGATAAATTGTACGTGCGGGCAAAGATATACCATTCTGTATTAAATCACATACTTATTGTAGACTTAGGTATAAAGCTTGATAAACTTGTTTATCGAACCTAGCCAACTTTAAATTTAAGTATGCGAAAGTTATAACAAATTTCTATGCTAAGAAAGCATTTCTACGTATCTCAGAGATAATGTGTTTTTTTAGAAAATTTTATGTGATTAATAAATAAGGTTATCAAATTATGGATCCAAAGCAGTAGTCAGGTGTTAAAGGTGGGTTTGTCGACAAAAAACAGTTTGTTTATGACTACGACCGGGTTTTTATAAATAGGTAAAGCCAAATCTAGCCACTTCATAGTTTCTGTAATACAGCTAGAGATATACCAATGTAGCATACGACTGAGTTTTTTACTTTAATTTCGACCAAGATAAGGATAGACTTTGCAAGCACGAAATAGAAAAGCAAGATCAATGTAGGTACTTAATTAGTTTAATGTTTGAAAATATCTTAATATACTAAGTAAAGTAATGTGATGATAAGTATACTCAATTATTAGGTACTGAGATGCAATAACATGAATGTTATATTCCACATACCTACATATATAACAAAGCGTGGCATTCAGACTATAGGTATACAAATTCAGACTTTCATTCATCCGGCCACTTTCTCCGCCAATCGCCAAGTCACCCATAAACAATTTAGGTTTAAATCTAGGTCGTCTTCATACGCACAAGGTGACGAGAGTGGTGACAGCAATCGACTCGTCTTTGCTCTACCGAGAATGAGCGAAAAACGAGCTTATTGTCTTTGAAATTCGGTCATCGGCACCACAAAACTACGTGATCCTATTATGGCAATTTGTTATTTATCTTTTTACGAAGAATCATTTCGATTTCATTAGTTCTAAATCTAAATGTTATTTCTTGGTTTGGTTAAAAATAATCTTCTTTTAACCTCACAATATCTCAGAACAAGTTTATATTATGAGCAGTAACATCAATTTTCCGTACTTTCGTAGAGTCAAATTAGTTAATGAGAAATAACATTAATCAATAATATAATCGTTGACGAACTTGAACACTCCACTGTTGGTAGCACTGAGCCCTGTCCGAGAGTCTTATTTTCCGTCCTACTCGTTTCAATGTTGCTATAGTTTGTAACGAAATATAGATTAAAATAAACGATCGATTATAAATAATGATCTAATTATGTAACACCGTGTATACCGGTTAGAAAATATTTTATGCTTCAATACAAAAAAACGATATCTAAAGAGGCCTTGGTCAAGCGTGTGTAGGTCAAGGACTCGGTCAACGACCTTGCAGCCGCCCACAGAACTTCGTTCTTTTTGGAACATTTCGGTGCGCTTGTTAAGGACCAATGAGGCAGGAAGTAATCAAATACAGGGTGAATGATCGGTAAACAATTCTAAGATGATCATGATACTGTTAAATACAGCGATATGTTTTATTGATTCACTAGCTGGGTCCTGCGGTTTTACGCGCGTAAATCAATTTGGGTGAGGAATAAAGGCCCATTTACAAATCCAGACTACAATCTATCTTTGTGCCAAATTTTATCTATTCGTAGATCCGTTCAGTCGGTTTAATGTGATTAAGGAACAAACATCCATTCAGTCTAATTATAATATTCTTTAGATACCTTATAAATTAACACTATATTTATTTATTATGTAAGTATTATTTGGAGAAAACATAAAACCGAAGTGGTTTCGTAAAGCAATTAGAAACTAATATTGTCTGATTAAGTGTCAACGTCGTCCGAAATTGCAGGTTTGCTCAGATATTCAACGTGATCCAATGTAATATCGGTTTTATTATGCATCAAACTCATAAGTCAATTTCAGAGTTGAACCGAGTCGGACCCAATTATTTATACCAAAAATATACCATACTGTTAGCAACATTTAATACCGCGCTTCAAAGAGCTAGAGTCTACGACGATGATTAGACGAAAATCATAAAAAAAGAATGTACTCTGCGGCATTTTTGGCTTATATAAAAGGACGGTTTATTAAATTGCGGACATTATCAATTCCAGTTCTAGCATAAGCAGTTATGCTGCCTCAATTATATTGTAAAAGTAATTAGATTAGTGTTCAAGGAAAGATTGTTTCATTTTGATTTGATTTAAAGAAATTTTGTAATAAAAAACTGTTGATATTTTGATTAATACTCTTTTGCTGCTTGTCTTTTGACCGCTTTTGCTGATGTTCCTAAAAATACATAATTATGTAAATTATTTTTTCCAGGCACCTCATAATATTCTCACTCTGAACTTTTTTAGTGTTTATGAAGCGTAAGACATCGCATTGAAATGTTACTGAAAATAATATCAGAACACGCCCAGGTGAAAATAAATAAGATATGCGATATATACTCACAATTGAAATAATTTAACAATCAGATTGCATATAACTACTACCTTGCCTGATGTAATCATCTTCATCATTATAATGGCCCACTACAGGGCCAGGCCTCCCTCCTTATAGGAGAGGGGATTTATGCTCCATATCCCCTCTCCTATAAGGAGGATAGACCCACCACCCTGCTCTAATGCGAGATGGCCGGCTAAGCTAAGGCTAAGCTTAAGGTGCTCTCCGAGGCACCTAATGTAAGAATGTAGTCAAATCATTGGTTGGGACTTAAAGGCGCGTACAGTTCGTTGTATACAAACCATGCACCTAACTTTGTACTTAATATTATATCCGAAGTCAACATGTGTTTTTTCACGCACGTGGGCTCGATACGTCACTCTCAATAAAACCAACAGACGACTCAGTTTAAAATGCGCCAACTATAGATGATATTGAAGACGTAGATATCCGCACAAATACTATCTAACAAGCGGAAGATAACAATAATTAAAATGACTGACACACTAGAAGGCATAAACATAATATATTAAATAAAATATCCTAATACAATAAAATGGTGGCTAATGAAAATTTACGACCTATTGTGTGAGGCTTCATTTTATACCCTCAACAAAAAAGGCAAAAACGAATTCGATTTGCGTTCCAACATTTTATTTTGCAGCTTGTTTCTTGTAAGATGAATGGCGACTCAAAGTTGGCATGTTATTACGGAGAAATATACTTAAAGCGGATATTACTGAAGTAAATTATGAAATTTATCTTTATTTGATTTATTATATTTTATACTGATGCCTACGTTACCACTGCTGCTTAAATAATAGGTAATAGTAGTAGAATGCTGAAGGGACAAGCAGACTTGTAGAAAAATAACACCTCTACCAGAGCAACACTTTGTACCCATGCAAAAAACACATCTGTTATTTATAATGTGTTTTGTCTATTGTTCATTACAAGTTAGCCTTTGACTGCAATCACACCTGATGCTAAGTGATGATACAATCTATGATGGAAGCGGGCTAACTTGTTACGCGTAGAAATCCACACCAATAAAAACTGATAGGTATTTCTTGGGCCTAAAAAGAAATCTTTGTTTTTGTCGCGCAAGACTGCAAAAATCTGTTATATCGCCTTTATGCGCTTGCGCTGCGTTAGCTATTGAGAATATTTGAAAGCAATGTATGGGGACTTTATGTATCTTAAAAAGTTCTAAAAAAATCCGCGACAGCATATATATATCTTTTATATTTTAACAGATATAGAACTTTTTGTGTTTTAAAAAACCATTTAATTCATATGCTTACGTTTTCGACATAATTTTACAAATAAACTTATCAAAACAAATTATTTAATAATTACAAGGATATTAAATCCTATAAGTTTATTGCCAATATTATCCAAATTGTTTGAAAAAGCCTTATTGGAAAGATTAAGACCTATACTTAACAGAAATAATCTCATTCCCTCACATCAGTTTGGCTTTAGGCGATATCATTCGACAGTCGAAAGTTGCAACTCAAATCGGTTTTACCTCAAGCTACATACCACTTCTTGGTCTTACTGATAGGATATTCCAGTAAAAGAGAGAAAATCTTTGTTATTTATTTGCAGATGACACGGCCATATTTGGAGAATCAACTACGCAACAAATCTGTAGTGACCTTTGCTTTAAGAAAAGGATTGTCCTTCAGTTTACCTAGGTGAAATGCATTGCCCCACAAAGACCATGTCAAATACAACTGCTTCATTCGAAGACTGAGGAACAAGCACATAAAGAGAAAGCTGAACATATAAAACTTACCATGACTATGGGCAGAAATTCCAAACTGTCATAGACAACAAGCTTCTCATTTAGTCTGGGTGATCGCAGTAGCACAAGGAAAAAAAAAAAAAAATATTTTAACAGATATAGAACTTTTTGTGTTTTAAAAAATCATTTAATTCATATGCTTACGTTTTCGACATAATTTATACAAATAAACTTATCAAAACAAATTATTTAATAATTACAAGGATATTATAAAGATAAGATTTGCCTTTTACAGAATGTTAATTAGTTATATAGTTTCAGAGATATTAAAAATTTCTAAAAAGCCTAACACTGCCGTTATATCGTCCTAATTAAGTTGACCTCCTCCGTGTTACGTGCTGAAAAGGGGTCAACATTTTGGTACTGATATTCTTTAAGAATTCGATCTTTGTTCAATTTATTTGGCATGTCAGACCATATTTTTATAATACACGAAAAAGTTTGTTCGTTTGTTTAAACTTCCTTCAATTTCATTAATCCTTTCGACTTTAAATTATTTTAATTACAACTTTTTATTTGTATATTCAGTTGGGTAAACAAGACATTATAGAATATTAAAGTTCAAATATGTGTATATTTGTTAACGTGAGAACATCTTGTCATTCGGTTGGTGGTCCATGTTCGTGTAACAAAACATATGAGAACGTAATAATTTAATGCTCAAAAAGTGCTAAATAAAAAACTTTCCGTTACAGCTAAAGCGGAAGTTGCAGACCAACGAGTTAAGGTTTACAGTAATACCACAGTAAACGCACGCTCGACACGTAAATAAGATAATATGTTAATTCACACGCTGTCGTGTCCACTTCAAGTCATGTAATCCGAAATTTATTTGATACCAATTACCAATACACGCATCATTGTATTTTTTTATATTTTATTATATAATATACTAACTTCCGAACGAATTCCGTTCGAAAAAATCCAAAAATTGTTATAGTGAATAAGAACATCTTAAGAATTAATTCCCTTACCGTAGTGTCGAGCTTATAGCTTCTGGTAAATGCGAAACGTTTGAGTGAGTTATATTCGATACAGCGCCATCTAGTAATATACATAGAGACACATTGTAAAACAAATATATGGACAACTAACAGTTAACGTGATCTACTAATCCCTAAGTAAACAGTATCTTTCGTTGTGTTCTCATTTTGTTTTTATTAAAATACGTTCTGCCTAAAGTCATTAACTTCGTTAATTGTAAATAATACATTCAAACTTACTTTTCAATTTAAAAATTTTGAAAAGTGGTGAGGAGGCATTCAATAACAGATTTTTACTTAAGTATTCTACATTGACTGCCTCGTTGGCGTAGTGGTTAGTCTATATGGCAACGGCCACGAGATCCTGTGTTGGGGGTCGCGAAATAATTCTGTTTTTCATTCTTTCTATGAAATTTTCAGCTAATTCCATGCTCGGAGTGGGGAAGTTGGTGGTGGTACACCCCGTACCTCGGAGAGCAAGTGAGTCTCGATCGTTATCATCAAAATGTCAAAGTGATGGTTAATGAATTAATTATTCAGGAAGCCCGCCAACCTGCACTGGAGCAATGTGATAGATCTGCACTCCATATCTTCTCTCATACAAGGAGGGAAGCCTGGCCCCGTAGTTGGAGATTAATAAGCTGGTAATGATGATGATTCTACTTTCTCTCTCCCTTCCCTCCTAATAGCAGATACTATTTAGAACTTAGACCCACCACTCTACTAGCTGGTACTGGCAGGTGACGGTGATAATCTTTGACTCAGTAACATTCATGTCTGACGGCTTATTGCTTTCTCAAAAGCTGTACGATCAGTCTTAACATCTCTGAATAGTTACTGAGAATTTTATGAAAGAAAGAATTTCAATATTTCGCCCAGGATTCGAGACCTCGGAATCCTAAAACGCATAGGATAAACACTGAACCAACGTGCAGTTACTCGTTATTTTACGAGTATTTAACGATAAATACTTTAGTTTAACACGCTATGTAACTTATTTAAATAATAACAGTAAATGTCAACATTCATCGACAACAATTATCAGATATTAAAGTAATATGTCTATTAATAATATAAACTATTTTCCTTATGATGACTATGAGTCCTATACAACTCTGACACATAAAAATTCTGAATTATATTGTTTATATACAGGTATAAACGTAAAATATCTTTAGTTAGAATCAAGTAAATAAGAACTATTACGCAGCTACCTAGTTATAGCCACATAAAGCATTATAACTCAGGTGTATTACCGAAGGCGTATAATTGTATGTAACGTGTAATTTGTTAACATAAAGAATCACCATCGCATTGTTCATTGATTCCCTTTTATAACATTCATCCTTGATCTTCAATTGAACGTTGCCTAGGTATGGACCATACTTCCATAATCAATGTTTGAAATCTTGTAAATTCTTGATAAAATTAAAGTGTCTCTGTTTGTAATTTTAAATTTACAGCTTTTGACTAATTGATATGAAAGTACGTAAGTAGTATACGGTAAAATAAAAGCAAAAATATTTTTGCAATTTTATTTTAATTTAATGTTGTTATTTTTGTTTGTTCAGGCTAATCTCTTAAACTACCAGTAGGATTGTAACAATTCTGAGTGGAACAGACTCATGAGGAGTGGCAAAGGCTAATTTTAATTTGTATCCTATAAGGCTGGAATCTACGGGAATGGAAACTACGAGGATACTACCGCGGGCGTCCGAAAGTTTATACATATATTACACACACATATTACAATTGGATAAAATACCTACATAATCTATCTCGGGTAGAAAGTGTAAATGCTTGTGCTGCTGTGAACTTACAAACTTTTTGTGTATTATTTTATTCTCACGCTTTATTATTTAAAAAGCTTTTTGTTATAAAAAAGCAGAAAAAGATTATATATTCTGAACCGCATTTTTCAAAACAATAAATCATTTAGGCTCAGAACTCACCGATTACTTAGTTCTGTGATCACACATCATTGTAGCCAAAAGTTTAAAAAATCGAAATGTATATTTTGTTATTCTCAATTAAGGGGTGGTTCAAGCTGACTCAGTCTACCCCATTAATATTAAATTCCGATTGATCGTAATTTGAATTTGTGAATAATCGCTCAAATTATAACCGCGAAAGTGAATAGAATAGCTGAATGGAAGAAATGGTTTTGTGAAATGAGACAAAGACTTTTAGGAAAATCACAGTTTGATATAAAAAATCGGCAGTTTTCTATCTCTAGGTCCGGAATTACTTACACTCTCGTGTCTTGGACAGCACGTTAAGCCCTCGGTCCTGGACATTATCACATTGATAGTGATCGTTAAAAGAATCAAGCATAATGACAATAAACCTGCCATATTTGGTGAAGCGTAGTGGGACTAAGCTAGATGTCTCCTCTCAAATATAAGCCTGGCCGTGTATTAGACTGACAATGATGGTAACGATAATATCTCTAGAAGTGTTGCCAAAGCGACGCAAATATATTGAGGTCTGCACAATAGCAGACAATTTCATGCCAGTGAATTGCGATTACGTTTTGTACACTTTATACTCGTAGTAGCGACGGTCGACAGCAACGAGCCTCATGAGAATCGACCAGTGTATTTGGTGTAGAGTTTCTGTTTTACAAATATTTTTCCGACCGAAATGTTTTTTTTATTTCAAAAATATTACTTATTTGAATTACGAAATGAAAATGTAGGATACCTACTGCGACAAAATTAAGTAAAATAAATAATTAATTAATAAAATTTTAATTATTTATTTATTTATATTTATTTATTTTTTCAATATAATTTTAATTACTTATTTATTTCATTAATAAATTAAATAATAAAAATAAGTAATTAATTAACATTTTCAAGGAAATATATAAACATTTCCTTCAAAATGTGACTTAGCTTAATTTTGTTGAAGTAAAATTCAGTGCGTCAGCGCACTACATTAACAGTGGTGCCAAATGTATAACTACGCATTTACTTGTATTAGTAATTCGGTCCGAAACCACCTCAACCTGACACTACCTTCAGGTTAAACGTCAACGCGCGTATAGTCTACCAATCTTACCACCGGCTCTAGAGTTGGACCCATTTGTCCAATTCACATCTATTTAAATTTACTTTTTTATATATATTCGCAATCACTGGGAGGGATCTCGAGCTAACAATTGCGTTAATACTTAAGTAAATGAGGTAATTGAACGAGGATGAACGCCGTCTTGTTTATTTGGGCAATGTAAGCAGTAAAAATCCCAATATTTTTTTTATATGACGTACATTTTTAAATTTTATTCTTAGAAATATTATGCGGTTTATTGTTTTGTCAGTCGGTATCAGTTATTAAAATATTTGTGGTGTTTTTGCTCACAATTCACAGTTTTTACGGTATTCAAAAAAAGGGGTTCTCTGAATAAGAACCGTATTCGATCAAGAAGAGCATGTTTTTTACTTTCATAAAGTTTTGATTCAATGTTGTTTTGTTTATTTATTTACACCATAGTTTTCAGGGGAGGTTATACAAAAAAATTATTAGAGAATTAATTTTGAAATATACATAGAGTAGGTATTAAAAACAACACACGACAGAAAACCTTGCCTTTTCATACAAAATAAATGGGTTAATATAGTGGGCGTTGCCTGGGGGTTCCGGATTGTAATATTGTTTAGCATTTTCGTAAAAGTCATATTTGTCCCTCTAGGGCAATAGAGACGTTGACAAGTCACACTAATAAAAATGTTAGTAGGTAGTAGGTACACAATAATATAATTTAGGTATGTTTTCGAAAAGAAAAATATAACAGATATAGTAGAACGTAGCGTTCTTAAATACCTGGTTTATACTCGTACAGTTACACCTACTGAAAGTCAATTAGACATTTATTAAGTTTAGTTGTAAAGTTAACATGTTACAAAGATTTAAAAAGTAGAAGGAATGATATAAAAATCATGTCCACAAGTAACTAGTTGGTCGCAAAGGACTATATTAGGGGTGGTCCCTGATTACGCATCAAAAAGCGGATTAGAAGCTATTGCAGCTTAATTTGTAACCGGGCAACTTGTTGTGTAAGTGTAGATCATATCAGGCTACTTTTCAAAAGCTATCCTTAATATAACAGGTATGTACGAATACGTCTACTACCAATATATCAATTCGCAGCAGATTCTCCTGAGCGAATGTCTAATTAACGTGGTTCTATCCGCGACCAATGAACCCAGATCGGTCAAAGCCTCCCATTGCCTGCCTGCACGCTCATTATTATTTGCTCCTTACACATTTTATTTCTCAACTTTATGGCAGTCTCGAGTCCTAACTCCCTTTCTTGCAATTTTCTTTTATTCGCACTTTTTATGTCTGCAGTTTGAGTATTACATTTCTGAGTGAAGTAAGCAATTTGGTGCATTCATTTCAAGTTTATCTTGGTTTGTTATAAATTCATGGCAAACAATATTTTTTATAACTAGACTGGCGACTTTGTCCGCGTGGAACACTCTTTAACTATCCTTTTTTTAAAATACTCAAATTCTAAGCCAGATTTACATAACATAATATCTTATAATATAATATAGATTTTCATAATTACAACGTTCCCAACTGTAACGATGTAGATTTTAATAACAAATTAAAGAAAAATAACAAACAGTGACATTTAGTGGTAGCAAGAAGACGTGGGGTAAGCGGTAGCTCTCCTACTTTCAATAGAAGGCATAAGAAGTTTTTCTTTGCCAAAATTTAAGTATATATTTTTCGAAGAAAATAAAAGTGTTTCGCATCAAAGAAGATAGTTATTAATTTTGCTGTACCCAAATCAAAAGGATTTTTGCTAAATTAACATAAACTAAGTACCTAAAGAATTTTGATGTAGGTAAAAAATCATACAAAGAGGTCTGGTAATAATTAAAGTAAACGAAATTAATAATGTACTTACTACAAAAACTAATTGCACGCGGACGAAGTCGCGCGTGTCTGCTAGCATACAATATAGTTAATACTTATGTTATGTATTATGTGTGTAGATATTGATTTGCTTAGTAATTACTATGAATATTCAAGCCAAACTATTCCATTCTTACGTCTTTTGCTTATCGCCTTTGATATCAGCTGAGATTTCCGATCGAACTTGTTTTAAATTAAAAGTTTTAATAATATCAACTGGTTCAGTTGGAGATATTTTTTCAAATCCAACATTGTAAAGAGAAAGGGGCACACTGACACACTTGGAGATCACTTTCCTTATGACCATTGTTAGGAAGTACTTGCTAATTATGGAGACACATTGTTTTGTTAACACCGTAATTCATTATTACAGAACTAGATAATTTATTTGACACTTTAGAGCTTTTATTTAGAGTAACTATCGTCTTGTGTCTGTGGTCTAATAAGTCTGTTAATGTTCTTTGCTGAAGGAGGGTTATGTTTTTCGACGGTATGTAGGTATGTAAAGATTTAAATTATGCGCCCGGCAATCTTAAATTATTATAATCATTATCCTCATTATAACATTTGGGGGCCAATGATCTTAACATGACACCCGTGGTCAGTTCGACGAATTAAAACTTTTAAATATTTTTAAAATAACATGCCTCCATGTTTACTTTGCGCGATGCACATCATAATTATTGAGAGAAATCAAAGTTACCGGGCACGTCTCTTGAGAGGATGATGTGAATTTATTTATTAAATGTATAAAGCAAAAAATGTATGGCATTTTAAATTGCTATCTACCGAAAATCTGTACGTGAGACTATATTTGTAAAGGATCCATTAATTTGTTACTCGTACATGTTGGAATACATTTTAAAAGCATTTTCTGTTTAAAAAGCTTTAGGTGAATGAATTATACACGTAGTCATAAGGTGATGCATGCTACAGACAAATTGGATTTTGTTAGACTATGTTTAGATCGAAATGTACTGTACTCTACAAACCTACAGATGAGCCATCGATCGACAGAAAACAAATGATCATTCTTGAAAATATGACATCATTTTTGCTTACTCTCATAAGGACAGAGATAATACTTTGTTTACGTTTATTCTTTTAATAAAATGAACAAGTACAAATATACCTATTTGTTAGAGCAATTAGGTATATTTGTACTACAGTTAGTACTAGTAGAGTTCTCGTTCTCAAAAAAATGTTCTTTAATTTTTTCAAATAGTTATATTTGTAATATTGTTTCACGGTTAATCTAATTAAAAAAAGCTTTTCTAGGTCTTTTACAGACGGAAAAATTAATATTGTATGGGATAGTTTATTTTTTCGCATTGCATGTGATAACTGGAATGTAACATGGCACTAAAAACATTTAAAGCTTGTGAAAAAAAAACACCAAGTATATGATCATTTTAACACATAGCGTTACATTGAACTGAATTCAATAAAAATATTAAAGTTCATATTTCATTATACGTTATTGAAAAGTAACGGTAAAACTTAACTTTTAGTTACTAGAGTACCAAGCGCCAGTCTGAAAAGAAACTTACAAGACACAACAAACAGCTATGATAGAAGAGATCATGAATGTAGCGACAAAGTGTAAACAAAGCTATGCTCGTAAATGCCACATAGCCTCGAGCGAGTTGTTTACAGGCCAGACCGGCTCGCCACGGCCACAGTCGGCTATTGCACTGAAGACGCGCCAAGTGCAAGGCAAACCTGGGCCTGCACGTAATACTGCATTGCGATTACAAAAGCTAGACTCTGTATAATCTTACACGTATCGCGAGACAAAAATAGACCGTATGAAAGAACTCGTACTGTACGAATGCATACCTATGGGTGCTAGTTCGTAGCTAACATCAAGCGACGGGTTGCAACTTCACTACTGGTTTACTTTTATGCGACACGTCGTTCCCGTAGAAATATATAGAAATCAGTAGTGTCGCTGCGACATGTCGTCTGCGGTCTGCTACGAACCCCCAACCTATCTCGTTAACTCATTTTTAAGCTTTTTATTGAGGTTGCTTTTCGGAGGAGCTAATTTTTAAACGGTGATCTAAATAGATCTTTACTTTTCTAAAGTAGGTATCATAAAATTTTGACGATTCAATGCGACAACTGCAGGATTGTAAAATAACTAACGAAAGTGCACGGCTAACCTGGACGCAAGTATTACTGCATCACGACTACAAAAGCTAGACTATATAATCTTAGTCGTATCGCGAGAGTAGGTAAAAATAGACCGTATAAACGAACTCCTACTGCACGAACGCAGATCTCGTTAGCTTATGTGCTCGTTAAGTTAAAATATTTTTTTTCGAGCTTTTTATATGCGAAAGTTAAGCTTGCGTTTCAGCGTTTTTTTTAATGATGTTTATTTTGATCACGTCTTTTGTTATTTAAAGTTAAGTATAATTAAATATAAAATTCGTATGCGTGCTGAGCCTTAATAACTAGGACTGAAGTTGGAGAGGTTCTAGACTCAATTCCCTTTGCTTCCCTTCACAGCTTTTCATTGATTGGAATAAGTAGAAGAAATAAGGTATTTCTTAAAAAAACGTATTAGCTAATTAATCTAGTAAGTAAAGATAAGTTAATCTAGTATTAACCAAATTAAAAATTAATAATATGATTAACAACTTGGGTATAGGTTGTTAAGATTCTAATAAATTAAAATCTTAAGCTAAGGAATATTGTCAGCTTTAGGTCAAATTTTTGAGGTCCGAGTTAATCCACCAAACACCGACAATTTTTCCTTACAAACTGGGGTAAAAGTAACGGCGTTTTGTGCCGTTTCTTACGTTAACGACCTTAATGAAAGTCGAAACTAATACCTGTTTCTACTAACAGTCTATTTTAACGCAAGTTTATTATACACGCTGTCGGATTAGTATACGACCGTTAGATATAGGAGAAAAATAATTAACTAACAAAAAGTCTCGTTTGTTCCGTTTTACCGTTAGGTGGCACTTGACCCGGGGCGTCTTTGGTTTCGACAAAGATTTTGCTAGTTTTCTCGGAAATTGACTACAAATCTTATTGAAGATACGAGTAGAAACGATAAATCCTTACATACAGTCGAAAGATACAAGCACAGAAAGGCTCCTACTTATTATGTGGCTTCTGATTTAAGGTACTATGGTTTTAATATGATGAAATACTAACTAGGTGAGAATCTACAACAGCCACTTATTGTTATAACGTATTTTGGATATATTTTTTGTGTGGTTAATTTTTTGTTCCTGATAGTAAAATCTTTCATATCGAGTGTAGTCATTTATACAACAAAATAGCTGCAAATAATAACTGAAGTTGTCAGAGTCAGCTTAATTGTGGAATACTCATCTCAGTCTCGATACAATGTTAAAATGTTACCTATCCTATCAGCTATATCATCAGTATGTGAGACTTTTACATGACTACGTAGAACCAACATTTTATCTAACACTAAGGGTGCCGGTTCGTAGCCGATCGCAGAAGACAATTGCAGGCGACGTGTCGTTGCAACTCTACCGGCTTGTTTGCATTTCTATGAGATATGTTTTTTGACGACACATCGTTTCCTGTTGTCATCTGTGGTCGACTACGGACCGGTACCTACCCTAATCAATTTCGAAATCCAAGTAAATTCAAACATCCAATGTACCGTTATGTATAATAAAGCTGCATCTACATTAATCACTTACCAATGCAATTGCATTACAATTACATATCACCATTAAAAGCTCGAGCCTTTCCGGTCAGTCGCGTATGTGCATCTCTGTTGTAGTATCGTTGTTTAATGAGCAAAACACGCGGAAGCACATTATTCATATTCATTAGCAGCATCAGGCACGAGGCGAGCTTCCTTAGTTTTTAGCTGCGGACTCGAGCCGGCCGCACCATCGCGTGACGAGGAGCAACGCTTGCGCGCTTAAGGCGATGCAGCGAAATATCTCATGTTCTATTCATTTCCATAGAGTTCTGGAGTCCATATTGTGATTAATTCCTCCGGAGTATATATAATGTGGACATGAGTATTTAATAGTAAGGAAGCTAATCTATACATTAAATATGGTATGGTGGGATTATGGTGGTATATAAAAATATGTTTCTACCAGACGTTAAAATTGATCAATTCATAAATAACTAGAAGGACACATAAGTTACAATTTAGTGTACAAGTTACAACTTTGTTATGTGCCTGATCAGTATAAAAGAAATCTGCTGTAGTGTAATCGAAACCAAGGAACCGTATTTCTTCAGAAGTCTCTGATTTATTTTTATATTCAGAAACACTTCGCCGGTCGACCGGAAACCTTCAAAAGTATACTGTTACGTAAGGTATAACCACCCAACCGGCATTTAACGCTTTGAGACCAATCAGGAATATAGAATTCCATGTTATAGGTACACAGAATTAATTTAATTTATTTTGGTTTTATGTAACTTCTTTTCCCCAAATAAACTTCCTTTTGTTCTTTTCATGTTAAAAAATTGTCGTCTCCATTACATCATCAGTCACCATTAAATGATTATTATATTTATTGCGATTTATTTTCGCGGTAGCCTCTTAACGTATCTCATATGTACATGACGTCACTGCTCTGCTTATTTTGAGTCGTATAACGTGCACTTCGTTGCGCTCTGTGATTCTAATTGTTCTGTAACTGTATTGTATATTAACTACGTGATCACTATAATCTATTACAATTGTGTCTGGAATATGAATTGCGAATCCATTGCCCTTGATAAAATCTTATTTTATTGTAGCTTTCTTTACAAGGCTGCAAAGAAAGCCTGTTATTTATAGATACAAGTAAACTGTAAAATAAATAAAGTGAATAACTTACAGTTATGATACAGCTATGAAAATATCTTACCTGTCTCATAACAAAATTATCGCAGGGAATAAAACATACTAATACGAGACTTTCAAAACACGATTACTTTTTGTAGTTTCTGAGATTAGTAGGGGCTTTGTTCACTTTAAATGCACTATACTCGGAATACTTCTGAACGTAGCAAAAAAATCTGACTGGGTTTATTCGATTCACAAATCGTAAATAAATTACTGTCTGGTAGTAGTTTTTGATCGTAGGTAGTTTTCACTTGCCGCGAGACTTAGGGCTCTTACGGTACGGTACAGCACTATACCACCATATCGGCTATCACAGGGGAATAATATAACCCCTTTATAAGTTTGCGCGACATTACAGACTGCATCGTCACTAAATAGGTCTCTGAATTTTCAATGTTAAGGTTTCATTTCCTGAATTTTTAATGTTAAGAATGTCTTGCGGGTACATTAATTTTAAGCTTATTATTTATCAAAGGCCAATATTATTTAAAATTTTATTAATTAATTAATTTAAAATCTGCCGGAGCCCATCAAGCAACAAGCTAACGCCTGCGTTTTTAACAACTAATATTGTTACTACTGATGATTTTATTCACGAATTCATCATAACGCTTAAGATTACCGGTAATAAGGAAATGTTTAGTTAGATATCTTTACTTTAAATAAAATATTTATATTATACAATATACGCCTTGTTGTCTTGTTAGCAACTAATTATTTTAATGTCTGTTAGAAAAACTCTTCTAAATGGTAGATGTGTTTTTGTGAAGGAAGCGCGATTTTATCTTTCAATTGCGTCATTCTTAAAAACTTAACCAGGCTTATTAATTTCTCAATGCTGAGCCTTTACTGAAGACTTTTGAAGCTGAGACTTTCCGCACATCTTTGATGCTATTTGGCGGGCTTTTTAATAGCCGTTATCAGATGTTAGTGTAAATTACCGACGACTAAACTTGTACTTTGAAGCACAGAAGTATAACATTCTGACTGCTACGGTTTTTTCAACCTAACCAATAGTAATAAAATAATTATGGTAGTTTTTTCCTAACCTCTAGAATACCAGATGATATAGAGGCAATTTTAAAAGATCTATTGATCACTCAAAACGCAGACGTGACTGAAATGTACGTGAAAGCGGTAGCTTCGATCCTTGACGATTTAAGAGCCTTTTATGAAAATAACATAAAAATATGCATTAATTGTGTTTGGAAGTTCCTAAAAGATGATTTTATGATATGTCCAGCATTCGACGTCCATTGGCTGATATAATAAAGGTATAAAGAGTGACCTAGCAGTGAAGTGGCGGGCGCCCGCGAGGAATTCTGCCTTACCTACGTCCTTTCCCAGGCTTCAGACTATATCTGTACCAAACTTCATTTAAATTGGTTTAGTAGTTTAGGCCTGATTGAGTAAGAAACAAACAGAATTACTTACAAATTTATACTATTAGTATAGATCACTTTAAAGTTTCAAGCACGTATAAATAACCAAGTAGTAAGTATCTAGTTCTTATCCGTTACTTCTATAAGCGCTAGTTATATTACGAGGCCACTGTAGCGGTAAAAATTCCTCATAATATGAAATGCTAATATAGATCACTGGCGCATGAATACTTTTTGTATATTTTTTGTAAGATTTTGACTTATGGCTATAATATTGTTCTTTATGCAAAAAATTAGCAACGTACCTACACGTTTAAAACTTTTTCAATTCAGTATACACGAATACCTAATTTTATAAGTCAATTATTAGTTAATTTTGTTCTGATAAAATAATTAAGGACTATCAGATTGCGTTTCTGTTTTTTAAACCGGTGATAGAGTCATTTTACACTGACAGACTTGACTTAATGAAATCTTAAATCGTTATAGTACTGCGTTTTCATAAAAAGCGCATTAAAATCCGAAATCTTTTAACATCTGCCCTATTTCTAAGAGAATGATAGTGAGTGGCTTTATTCAGTTTACGATCATTGTTGGATTAACCGTTGTTCTAACGGGACCGTTCCGTTGGCCCTAAGGTTCACTACGAAATCTATTTGAAACATCTCAAATTTTCAAGCATGAAGACAGTGCACTTAACTAAGACTTTATTTTTTAACTAGCTGATGCCCGCTAATTCGTCTGAATTTAGAACTTTCTCAAGGAAACTTTTTAGTTTTCGCTAAAAGTAGCATGTGTATTAGACAGGGCAAAACGTATCTCAATACCGAATCTTCTTTTAATCCGTTCGATGGTTGCGGCTTTGGGAGTAAGAAATATACAAAATCGACTTTTTTTATCTCGTAAATAGCTTGTGTTATGGGTAATAACTGATGAATATTTTTATATATACTATATATAAATACTTATAATATATAGATAAACCCAGACACTGGAAAACATCCATGCTCATCACACAAACATTTTCCAGACGTGGGAATCGAACCCACAGCCTAGGACGCAGAAGCAGGGTCACTACCCACCGCGCCACTCGGCGTGCGTTTTCCTTTATAGTACCTATTAGTGTGATAAAATACGACAAAACATAAAACTATGGCTGGAATTTCACTAGACGAGACTCACCTTACCGAGAAATGGTGATTAACTTATCGTAAATGTATGCCGCCCGGACAGAAAACATAAATTTGTGATTCTCACCGACTAGGAAAACAGGTGGTAACCTTAATTTGTTATTATATTTGTTAATTTCTCCAATCAATTTGTGCAATAATTATTTTATAGACATGCGATAAAATTTCTCTTTAATTTTAATACACTATCGTACTAGTCAGGTTCTAAAACACATTTTATATAACGCAGTTATAATATGCGGTTTTTTCATTATAATCATCTTTTAAGGAATTTTAGAAGGCCACTAATGGGACTAAAAATTATTAACTAATATTTTTTATATATATTATACATAAATACTTATAATACACAGATAAACACCCAGACACTAGAAAACATCCATGCTCATCACATATACATTTTCCAGATGTGGGAATCGAACCCACAGCCTAGGACGCAGAAGCAGGGTCACTACCCACTGCGCCACTCGGCCGTCAATAGACTTGAGGATATTGAGTTTAGATCAACTTCGGCACTCCAATTCGAGTTAATGGGCTTAAGGGAAAATAGGGGCTGAAAGCTTACTAGTTACGTGCTCACCGACACTAACACCTCAGAATTTCCTTAAAAAAGTTAAATCTCAATATATCGTAGCCTCTCCAGGCTAACAATTGGCCGGGCTATTAGTCAGTCTCTCATAGTTTATTTTAATTTTTGCATAGAAAATCATTCACAATGATAGAAAGACCCAGAGTCATGCCTTCAAAAACATAAAAAGCAAGTATTTGACTACAATAAACATTCTTCCACGTTCTCGGTCATATTGTTCGAAGCCATCAGTTCATCGAACTTTTTAGTTGACGACGTAACAAGCTGGAGTGATTTGCAAATATTCAACATCGTGCTCTTAAAATGCAGCGAACATCTTACTTTAAAAAAGATATTCGATCTACAAAATACCCAAACAATAAGAACTTTTCAAACAAGTTTGACGTTCAATAATAAACTACTCTTCTCCCCAAAAAGATCATTGAAATAATTTCCATTATTGAAATAAATAAATGTACTTATAATAGTAATTCATTTAATAATAGTATTGCAAAAAGATCCGACAAGTGAAAGCTACTAAAGCTTCGTTTGTGTTAGGTCAAGGGTTAAAGTGGAAGACTTCTTAAGCCGGCACAGTAAGTATTTATTAAGAGGAGGTTCCTCACTCTGGACCCATAACCACCATTTGATAGTCTTATCAAGCATACGCCCTAAAGCTTCAAACCAGCCGTATTTTTTATATTCATATATATCACTTACATGCGTATATAGCTATATCAGGCATGATTAAAAAATTAAAAGTAATTACAATTACAATAACATAGAGTACGGCGATACAGCAGGCGTGCAAGCGTTCCTTCACGATCGTGGCCTAATCAGGACATCACTAAACGCATGCATATGTTTGACATATTGTCCTGAACCGCTGACATGACCGCTACACGTTCCATCCGAGCGTTAAATTGAGCGCATTCTGGCCGTGAACAGCTATCAAACTAACTAACTAACGAGACACCTATACATGTTATGCTTAGATGCAGCAGTGTGTCGGAGCAACGAGCGACTTACATTGTTTCCTCAGCGACACTCCATGAGGCGAACGACGACCTGGGCGGCCTTTTAAGCTTCTGGAGCGGCTGGTTGGAATAAACCATAGGGGACCTACACCGAAGGAATCACGCATAACTGCCAACATCGTGGCCAAGTCCGGAAAAAGCCCGGGAAGAAAGAAGAAGAAGAAGCTGAGCTCTTCAAACCTGAACACAACAATGCTTTTTTGGTATCTATAAATAAACACGACAGTAGTATTTCCCCGGAGGAGCTATGAGTCACAAAAAGCTCTACTACTACTACTAGGGTTCTGACCACCACTACTCTGGTAATCTGGTAAAAATATATTCAGTTAATTTATAAATTAGCATTACACACAAAACAAATTCAAAAATTAGTCAACTAAAGACAAATAACAACACAAAGTTCTTCGACACCAATATCGGTGGACGGTGTATCATCAAATATAAAAAAAACACGAAACCTGGGATGAGTAAAGTAAGTGCATGCAGTTAAGCGGTAAATTATTTATGAAACACAAAGACTCACCTGTGGTCGAAGAGTAGTGTGTCTGGAGTAGTAGTCATGGTGGTAGAAACTGGTGGGAGAGATCGGAGGCCGATATTTCTTATGGCCGTAACCTAAAGTGTCCATTGTATGCATTTTTAAGTCACTAGTCCATCACCTCATTCCGTAGCGTGACCCACGTATGGAAACTACTTCGTCACATGATATTTTAACTGAAACAAGGAAAAAAAGGATTAAGTCAAAAACATCTTAAAAGGTGAAACCATACGACAGCGGTGTGCTCTTGAATTCGATCTCATATTGATCCCGAATACCTAAGTATTGATGTATATTTTCTCAGTACATATAGGTTCCCTTAGAGAGAAAAGGAGGATAGATATGTATAATATAAAATATGGTTAATATCATTTAAAAAAAAATTATAATTGTAAAAACTTCGTGAGTGTACTGAAATTGAAGGAAATGGAGAGAATACCGTTAAAGAAATTTATGTATTCTCATACATAAATCTTGAAAATAATGTAATGAATTCATGTCCTCAATCGCCAAATACTTGCTGCCTGGCGAAGTATTATCAAAACACCAGGCACCCTTAGGTTCTTAAATCACTAAGAGTAAATAATACACAAAAGAATTAAGCTTTAGCAATAGGTATTATTAAAATATTGGACTGTTGTTATCTGCTATTCTATAACCTAAAACTGCTATAATATAAACTACATAATTAAGTATGATAGAAGCAAGGCCTAAAATTTACATCTATACTAATATTATAAAGAGGTTAAGTTTGTAAGTTTGTAAATGGGGCATCTGTTGGGGCTAATCTACGGAACTACTGATCCGATTTAAAATATTCTTTAACCATTAGAATGCTACACTATCGGGGAGTGTCATAGGCTATATTTTATTTTTATATTATATATATTAGCCAAGTTATCACAGTTTTTGTCGCGCGAGTCGGACCGTGAAATTTATCAAATCGGCTTTATGCGTGTGCGCTGCCTTGACTATTGGATATATGTAATTGAAAACATTGTATGAAAATTTTATGTATCTTTAAAAGTTCTACAAAAAAGTCCGCGATAGCATATATCTATCTTTTTTATTATGACAGATATAGAACTTTTGTGTTTTAAAAAATCATTTAATTCATATGCTTACGTTTACTTCATTGTTTATACAACTAAACTTAAATCCTTATCAAAATAATAATTATATATATTATTTAATTATAGAGATAAGATTTGCCTTTTACAGTATGTTAATTAGTTACATAGTTTAGGAGATAATACAAAATTTCTAAAAAGCGCGATACTGCCGCTATTAAGTCCAAATTAAATTGAACTCTACGTACGTACGAGTACGCACTGAATAGGGATCAGCAATTTGGTAAGGATATTCATTCAGTGATGGGGTTGAGAATTTGATCTTTTTTTTAATTTATTTGGCATAGCAAACTATAAAGCGGATGAGTTTTTTCGTCTGTTTAAACGGGCTAATCTCTAGATCTGCATGTCGGATTGTAAAATTATTTTTGTTTATTTTGTAAGCTATATATATCAACTTACCATAAATATGTATTGTTAATGTTAATGTAGGTACTGTAACGTCGTACAATGTTGAACAAAAATCAAATCTTTAGTACACGGGACGGGACGGAGGATATTGCTTCACGGGAAACTATAAAAAAATTAAATTGAGAGGGGGAGCGGGGAATGAGCACTTTTTATATGAAAGTATGTCTTTAAAATCAGAAGGGTACCTAAAAGGTTTTCACGCGGACGGAGTCGCGGGCGATTGTTAGTATTTTATAAAATGACTATGACTATCACAGGCTCCTTTAAAGTACCTATTTATCATTTCATCCCCGTTTGTGGACGCTGAGACGTACCCATGCCTTGCATTGCTAATATAAACAGAGGACGTGTGGTGCATTGGAAATAACGTAATAATTCAATGAATGGCATTGATTTATATTTATCAGAAAAAGGATGTGTAATAAAACTTTCACTGGGCAGGATGGATACGTTATTATCTTTTTATACTGTTAGCGGAATCATCAGACATTGTCCTGACCGGAAGTTTGACTTGGTCGTATCCCATAAAAGTTCCCGAGATATCTACAGAAAACCGAAAATTTACATGGAAAGCACACCATCTACCTGTTTACCCATGGGCAAGGTGCCCGGGCGCTATCTCTAGTACCCTTTTTAATGGGAATGCGTATGCATAAGGCCAAATAAGCACCAGATCTTAGGATCTGGTGCTTCACTCACAGGACACATAGTTTTTCGGACACCGTAATTAAAACTTTTGGTATATTAGCGAAGGGTCTCAAAAGCCAAGCACCACAAACACATAACCCTCAGATCCCAAATCATTCGATAGTGTTACAAAGCTTCTAACGGGTCTCATCTTAGACGCTGCGCCCAGTACGAGTTGGTCCGGTTGTCCCCCTATTTGTTGCATTTACATAAATAAGTAACAATCGAAGCTTGATAACCGGTTCCGATTTGATCGGTCGTGTACCCCGCGCTAATAAAATACGAGTAACAAGGACGCTTTTACAAGTGGATAACTGTACTTAACAGCTTTGAGCTTAGTGGTTTGTACCTTCGGCATTTGTGCTCCTTAATTGGAATTTGTTTAATCAAAATTTAACGTAGTAGCACAGTATATGTATTCAGATTAGAAGATTCTTTGTGTGCTAGTAGGTATGGGTCGGTAAACCTGCTAGGGTATCATTTTTATCAAACCTGTGGATCTAAATTAAACCACTATTCGTTATATATTGAAAATAGATACAACAACTGAGTATAGCTACAATAAATAGTGATCGGAAGTTACTGAAACATAGAGATTGAAGTAGATGAAAAACTTTCTCCTTAAATTTACAATGTTGATCACGTTAACTTATACATAATGAGATAGGAGCTTTGGACGAAATTACAATTTATACTTTTGTACTAATATAATTAATGCGAAAATCAATCACGCCTAAACTACTAAACTGATTTACATGAAATGTGATAAAGAGATAGTCGAGAGCCTGAGAAAGGATATAGGCTACTTTTTTCGAACTCTAACAAAACAGATTTTCTCGCGGTCGAAGTCGCGGGCGTCTGCTAGTCATCAATAAAATAAAGGTAAACTTTAATGATTGAGAACTTAAAATAGACAACAATGGATTTCATTTATACAATATCACATATAAAAAATGTTTAAATAAACTAAATCTTTATTCATTATCTTGTTTAAATTCATGTCTATTGAAATTGTTCATTTCGTTCGCATTCAAATGGATATTTTTTTAAAAGTGAATAATTTACTATCAATTGAATGAATAAAATAAAAAATGCTTTCAGACATTTTTGCAATATTTCCCACTAAAAAATATATTTGACCTTAAATGTTCATGGCCTATTTTTTCAACGATAATATTTCAATGGCACTTCAATGGATATTTTTTCAATCTATCGTCGTCGACGCAGGTTTTCGTTTTATTAAATAGACATAAAAAGTTATGTACGAATTAATTGTTGATTGCTATCAGGAATGTTCGTTGAGGTTATTGGATCATAAAAATACCTATAACCTCATGGCTGTCTTTGTATCTAGGTACGTATTAGTACAGTATGAGCAATTCCAGTATATGAACGACGAAATCTTAAATCCGAGATTTTTTTTAATATAAATTGTAATTCTGACTACAATTCGTGTTTAAAATATGTACATCAAGGGTAAGTTATGTGTGTCCCTAACGAGAATAACGCCGCCTTGACTACGCCGGCCTATAGCCAAATCGCGCGGCTGTTTTATTTTTAAGAAAAATTATATTGTACCTGCACCTTATATTGTACCGGGACCTTATTATAAAACAGTAAACCCAATCCAACGAAAGATTTTTGCACTTTAAGCAGGCGATAAGCTAATACCACCAACCTATGTCCGTTTTTAGTAAGGCGATTGTTAAGACTGACTGATTGTTAAGACCTTGTTTTTGATCATGGGTGTTGAAATTTTTCACGTAATTTTTATTTATTTATTGATCGTGTTGCTCTTTTTGCAGTGTATTTATATCAGCCGCCCTGCCCAACAATAAAATCTCATAAGACATAAAACACTATAGCTAGTGGAAGGCTTCGACTAACGGCCATGGCTTATTGTCATCCTGCGGGCAAAAACGTATAGCCAAACAACTTAGCATTCCGAAACGATGTCGTGTAGAAACCGAAGAGTGAGGATTTCAGCTGACAAGTAAGCCCATCTTAGATTGCATCTTTAAGTACCATCATATGTGATTGCTACTAGTAGTTCTACAAGTAGCTCTAACTTCAAAGCATAACGTCCTTGTAGTTAAATGATTATAGCGGGTAGTTTACATCGTTAGCACGTATCGTTACTGAAGCAAACGGAACCTTGCTCTGGGCAATGAGTTAGCAACTTATAGAGTTTGACTCACGCACCGTGAGAATAAACGCTGATTGTCCATCAGACCTTCGCGACTAGGTACAGAGGATACGTACATTGTACTTCTGATATACTAATTAATTGATACGTCACTAGGCACATCCATAGCCGGTACAAAATTTATCGCAGTTTCTTGAATTTCGAATCGCTAGTTAATGAATTGCATTTTGCCAGTAAATTTTTCTAAATTGTTACAACTCCAATCGTGTTGCTAGTATATGCTCTGGTAGATATAGAAATTGGCTACACCAGAGTCTTTTGTATCTACACCATGAACTTACCAGTACTAGCCCTTCAAAAATAATCCAACAATTTTTCCAAGGAAAATTTAGGAAAATATTACCCTTTTTTTGATTGAGTAGAGTTCGACCTCTATTGGTTCAACCAGAGGTCGAACTGTACTCAATCAAAACCTAACCTAATCTGTAAAAAAAAAACAGAATAGCATATTTTTTTTTACCCTAGTTTTCGTCATTATTTTCATTTTTCTGGAAAAACTAAAGGTTAAAGTTTTAAACACTTTACTGATTTAAATCTTATTCTCAATTTAATAACTACATGTTCTACGTGATTGCTAAACGAAATTGGCGAAAAACTTGTCAACTAGGGTAATACTCTATCAGTGTTAGTAAACAATGATACAGAGGTCAATGATTTCAGGGTCGTAGACATGCTGTAGGTACTATCGTTAAGCGTTCAAAGTCAATGTCATTTCCACTCGACGACCTTTCTCGGCTAATTGATTCGGCTCTACTAAGTCGATCGATATTAATTACGTAATTAATCGCTTACGCCTACGAGTATTTATTCTCTTTATAACCGAGAGGTACTATCGGGTTCAATTTCTGGCACGTGAAATAAGGAAAGTCGTCCTTATTTTGAATTATGTTCTCGATGAGGCCTTAGAATTCAGGCCTGATGTAATGTTTGATTTGGTTGTATGCGATTTTTTACCGTCCGATCAGTAAAAAGTCCTCCGTTGACGACATCCGTGGCGTAATGGTATGCACGGTGCATTTATAAGGCGGAGGTCCTGGGTTCGAATCCCGGCGGGGCAGATTGAGATTTTACCGACAAAGACGTACCGCCAAGCGATTTAGCGTTCCGGTACGATGTCGTTTAGAAACCGATACGGGTGTGGATTTTCATTCTACTCCTATCAAGTTAGCCCGTTTCCGTATTTAATCTTAGATTGCATCATCACTTAAAATCAGGTGTGATAGCAGTCAAGGGCCAACTTGTAGGCATTAAAAAATAAAAAATAAAAATAAAAAAGTATCTACAAAGTAGATGCTGCATAAAGACCAGCTGGGTAGATACTAGGTATACGGTAAGAATGCTTCTGACTTATGCTGTATCATCACCTAATCAGACAGTCAAGAGCTAAATTTTCGTTGAATAAAAATACATTTTGACGCTTATTTACTTAGTATGCTTCATGTTTAAGCACTTAGTTTTAAAATATAAGCATAGCCGTTCGTTTAATCAAGAAAAACTTATGAACTTTAAACCATTCATCGTTTTTATACATTTTTCTTCCATAATATTTGCATACATCGAGTAAGTAGGTCAGGCAGGCGCGGCGTATACTCGGCTGAGTGTTGATCCGTAGCGTATAAATAAATCTATGTAGGTGAAGTAACGCGAATTCTTGCGGAATTCGGACCACTACGGTGCTTCAAGCATGTAGAAGCATTAGTAATGGAGTAAAAGTAAATAATACATCTATCGTAAAAAATTTGCATGTTAATAGCCCATATTTTTTATTATATATAAAAATGTTTTTTTATATATAAATACTGTTCTTTTTATAGTCATGTTTGTCAGACTAGACCCGGCTTAGATAAAACTATGTTAACATTGTTGACTTTCAACAGAGGCGTTCTTGGAAGATGCCCTACAAAGAGAATTTGCCAAGCGAAGAAGCATAGAACTTCAGCCTCTTGTGCCTATATTTGTACCGGCATACCCTTAAAAATTAAACGCAGCAATGCTACCTAGCAGCAGAGAAAACTTTATAAATTTAATGAACTACTGGTGTATTATCCATACACCTATATTTTCCTGCAGTAGCAACAAACTAAAAATTATAACGATATATTAAAGATATCATAATCATTCCATTGTTAAATGAGACGCATTACGAAGCCAGTTAGAATACGGTCGGATAAAAACCAACAAGCTTCGAGTCGTTACGTCGAACTACATAATAAACTATAATAAAGAACGGCACAGGCACATACCGTGAAGCATAAAACATAATCGTCAAGTAATCTACGCCGACATACATTACAAGAGGAACTTTGCCTAGTTACGTTCTGCACAAAAACCATAATACAATCCTTTATACAGATTATACATTGTAGATAATTATATGGCCAGGACTAGCGCGAAAAGTAAATGATAGTGTAAAAGCTATTAAAGCTCTATTGTGGAATGGAAAAAGCTATTGAAGAGCGATGCGTTCAAGCTTTGGTTATGTCCACTGCATAACAAGCAAACATGCAAAGATATTCTACGACATACTGATTTTAATGGTATTTGGTTTTATAGCTAGGACTCCTTTGCATTCTCACTTACTATCAGTAATTCAATACCTGCTAAATTTGCTAACCTTTAAAATAACAAGTACAAAATAACTTAAGCTCGGCACTGGAACTAGAGGAATGCCAGCAGAGCAGAGCAGTGAAATGGCGCAAAAATCAGGACCACATACAAGCAATACCTAATAATTTACAGACTCAGTTCAAGTCTGTAGGACATAGTTATGATGCTCGCACAAGGTGCATAAATGCTAGTTACGCTACTGTTTAAGCTAGTTATTCGCATTTGCCAAAGTTTCAGATTTGTCAGTTATTTTTACAGAATTAGCTTTCAAGGTCTAACTCAAGTATCGATGTGTGCGCAACTTAATCAAGTTTTAGAGACATCAAAACTGTAATCGTAAGCATTTCCTATAGCTCTCCGATCACGAACAGATGTGGATATCACGAAGTCAGACGTCCTCACGGTGGCTCAAGCCGCATTGACCTTGCTGTGACGTCACGCTGTAATTCTATAGCTGCAGGTTGTTATGTCAATTACCAAGTGATGTAACTACACGGTGTTTACCGCATGCTTTGGTTGCACGAGCGTTCTTAACAAGAAATAAAATGTTTTAACTTAATAATATTTTAAGTTTGATGATATCAAACAGGTGACTTTTTATTTATTTTTACCCGACATGCAGTTGGCAGAAGGAGGGTAGTGTTTTTCGAGCATATGTATGTGTGTATGTATATGTGTATGCTCATTTCTTCGGCATGCGCTACAGCCCAAACGGCTAAAAGAATTTTAACAATGAGGTGTTGTTGAATTTGTCAGAACTGTGGTAGTGACAAAAGCCATATAAATTTTGAAAATGGCGACTGTAAATGAGAACAAAAGGGTAATATATTTTTTCTCTTATCTTAGCAATATGGGTATCAAATAAAAGACCGTGAAAAGGCCATTTCCAAAATGTATATATCATTACATGTTTATATAACTATTTCAGCAAGAATCACAAAAAGGGAACCTTTGATCACTTCAGTACCACAAACTAAAACAAAAATCCCAACTGCTTAGAAGTAATGAATAAATTTGACCCAAGAATAAATAATAAATAAAACAAACGGGGTGAGCTAAATAAAACCGTTTAAAAACAAGGATCACTATAATTATACAAAATTCTAAATACTTTATGGTTCTGCAGAAGGCAGAATTTTACTGTAAGTTATATTGGACCAAGAGGTTTGAGCTTAAATCCATTTCATAAAATATCAATCATATTTAAACCTGTGAGGTTTTAATGCACTTCTATTTTATTTCAAATCTTGCAAGTGATTATTTCTCAGCCTCTATAATAATATTATATCTCTAGCTCAAATGTAGGAAATAATTTCCAAATAGACTACCAGTACATAAAAACATGAACAGGTAGATATTTTTGGAATTTTACACAATGTATTGTTTGGAATAAAATGTGAGAAATATTATTCAAACAGTTTCCTTTGAATTTAAAACAAAATTTAAACAGAATTAATACTAATTACGGGTACGGGAGTCTTAATTGTATGACTAAATTAGCAGTACAGTTTTTTACATACCTACTACCGAAAACTTTTTAAAGTTCATTTTAATTCAATACAAAACAACAATCTACTTTAGAAAGATATAAACAGCACATGTTATATAATTATGTATGTATAATGTATATACCTATAAAAATAGTATAACTAAAAAAGAGAAAGAAAAATCGTTTCGAACATTGTGCTGTATTCTATGTAGTGTCTGATGCTTCGACCACGTAGGCTTATCAAAGTCATCAACAAGCGGAAAAACAAAAAAATACTTTTTTAGTTTTTATTGAAAAGTGTTACCCACACTTTAGGGTTTATTTATATTTAAGAATAAACATCAAAAATTGCAAAAATATCAAAAATTGCGGAACCGACGGGAATCGAACCCGCGTCTCTCTCGCAATCCGGGCACTTAGAGCGCCTTACCGCTAGGCCACGATCCTGATGACGTCGGTTTTTACTATTATTTTTATTCTTAAATGTAAAAATACTTTTGCACCAAACCATTATGCATGGTTTGGAAGTAAATAGATAAAATAACGGAGGTACTCATTCGTTCCTACTTAAATTAACGATGCCCAAATATGTACGCACGTCTTACATGTAGAACAGTAGATGGTCCCGTGTAAAGAAACTATTTAACAACCATACAGAATCATATTCATCACGGCAATGACATGACAGATTGCTTGCAAGTGCCAGTAACTGTACATTATGATCCATTCAATGAGATACCCATGACGCAAGAGAAAATACTCTTTATATCGCTTGTAGAGAAGTCATGGTAGGGACATTGACATTAACATTGAATAGAGTTATAATACGCAATATTACTTGAACTTGCTATTCCTGAGCGCAAAAGATGGAATCTTTACTGACTGATGACCGACACTGAAACTGAGATTCATTTTTAGAGATAGACATTTTGGTATCAAAAGAAGTTGATCCTAAGCTTCTTTCGATCTCTATCGTTGCCGTACTCACGTATGGACCAACGGACAAGGTTCGATCCCTGGATTCCTCGGTGAAGACTTTCTTAATTGAGGAGCCATTGAAACTTTGAGGCTTATAATCAGATTCTTAGAGTATTTATTTAGATTTTTTTTTATTGACTACAAGTTGGCCCTTGACTGCTATCACACCTGTTAAGTGATAATGCAATCTAAGATGGAAGCGGACTAACTTTTTAGGAGTAGGATTTAAATCCACAGCACACCCCTTGCGGTTTCGACATCGTACCGGAACTCTAAATCGCTTGGCGTTACGTCTTTGTCGGTAGGGTGGTAAAAAGCCTGGCCTCCCACCAGACTGGCTGGTGGGTGGCTGCGCCGCCGGGAATCGAACCCGGGACCTCCGTCTTATAAATCCACCGCACATACCACTGCGCCACGGAGGCCATCGAAATTTTTTAATGTGTGAAAAAATATCTATAACGAGGACAGAACGGATGCTACGAGAATATTACTAATCTCAATTTAGAATCGTTCACGGTAAACCAGGGACATTTAAATTACTGTCATTAATATAGCGTGTCTAACGTGTAAATACCTATTACAAATTAATAATCGCATATCGATTAGCAGCATTGGTTTGTTATTGTTTGCTTTAAAATCTTTGACTAGTGGAAATTCGCAAATTAATTTAGTTCTGTAACTTACCCTTGTTTAAACTAATAGTTGATTGTTGACGGAACGAGCAAACAATCCTCTGATGTGAGGTGAAAAACTAGCGATAGTTTTTCACCTCACATCAGAGGATTGTTTTTACACTCACATCAAATCATTGGAAAAAGTGCTAAAGCGCTCTGCCTTATACCCATAAACCTGCAAAGAGGTCTTGTCCACGACCACCAGCAATCACACATTAAGCCTTTCAACACAGTAATACTGCTTTACAGCATACATAAGTGTGACGGAAATACTTCTCTGGACAAGTTCTATCACTAACAGCTCTCGCTTGCTACTGCTTTCACTGTTTTTAAAAATCTCGAGAGAAAAAAGGCTAAAAACAGGTTTCAATGAAAATTTAAGTAATGACCTTTTTGTTAAGTATATGTACCTACCTGCTATTTCGATATCTTGCATCTAATTCGAAATACTTGGATATAAAGAATATAATAGGTACACGGTAAGGTACCTTCTCGCCACCTGTGAATATAATGGCTCAGATAGACGAAGTACTTACCTAAGAGTGTTTTTAACTGGGAAAACCTAGAAATTTTGTTTAAATATTTTAGTGTTACGTAAAATATTCCATGCGGCATCTTCGTGCCACTTAAACAACAAAAAAAAAATGGTTCATTTCGCATCGCAAAAAGGAATGAAGAAGCTCAAGAATTTCTTTCGCCAAGGTCGGCGATAAAACGAACCGATGCGATGCAGCGTTACTTATACTCTTTCGATATTGGATGAGACATTTGAATGGGACCAGTTGATTAAACATTAAATTAACCCTTTTACAAATACCTGCCTCAGAGATAAGATTGCGCGGTAAGTGATACATTTTTACACACTGTACATTCGGAATGTGCTTGGCATTAGAAATGGACGACAAATAATAAAAAAGTAGAAGGATCATTATACAGCTTGTCGTGTCATCGTTCTTTTTTATGGAGATATCACGTATGCGCTTTACTAAATACATTCTGATCTGATGATGTATTGGAAGTGGATTCTGAAAGCTTGTTTATTTAAATAGGAGCATATTATATTGCAGGAGTACGTTATGTTTGTTTATATTTTTCTAGTTAATTAATATTTAACATCTTAGAATTAAGATGTACTGAGAATGCCTCGGTTTCGGTGTAAAACCAAGACTAGACTAGAGGTATAAAATCTTAGTAGACGATATTTGACTGATTGGTTTTTCATGAAGCTTAGCAAAATACTATTAATACCATACCATATATTATTATTTTTCGTAAAAATTCTGATAACTATACTAAAGCCAAACTCTATTGAGAATGCTTGTCAACAAACAAATTTAAAACGAAGGTAGAAAATGCAACATATTTTATGCTTAATAAATTTAAAATTATGTTTTGTTATTGTATAAAATCTTATTTAAAAGATATTAAATATACTAATTAGTTTTAAGCTTACTAATCTAATTTATTGTCATGAATTCGTCATTAACTATTTAATAAAAAAAAATAGTTGTTATTTAATATTATAGTTATTTAAGTTAGTAGATAATTTAATGGCACATTAAACTGCATACCGGAACATCGTCAGTTGTTGACATCACAAACTCAATTACAAAGTTTGATTAAGTTCAAAACTCAACTGTTCTTTTTGCAATTAAACCCCGTGCACTGAATTATGGTCATTACTTATAGAAACTGTAGCTTGAGCAGTTACTCTTATATGTAAATTATATCTGTTTATTATCTACATTTAATATTTGAATAAGTACTTCCTTTATGTAAGCTCCTTATATAGGTAACATGATGCCTTAACAACCTGCATATTAACTGATTACCTTGTATATTGACCTAGATTATGTATTATAATAAGATGTGTGACTGATTTAAAATCACCAAAATAAACTTGACCTTATTATTTTGAAATGTCATTTTTATACGTGTTTCCCTACGGAAGTGCTAATCGGCTAAGACAAACACAGTTACTTAGTTATTTTTTTTAAGTTTTTACTTATACATACATAATATTTACAATTTTACGAGTATATATAAAAATCTCGTGACAGACTGTGCCGAGATCTAACTTTTTTTATCGACTACAAGTTGGCCCTTGACTGCTAACACACCTGATGTTAAGTGATGATGCAGTCTAAGATGGAAGCGGGCTAACTTGTTAGGAGTGGGACGAAAATCCACACCCCTTTCGGTTGAATTAAACTCAAAAACAGCTTGACCGATTTTATGAAACTTGTTGTGTAGGTAAATTTGATAGGTCTGAGAATAAGCTATTTTTACAAACCATTGGTTCCAATTACTATCATCATCATCTGATAGTAATCACTAATGAATTAAACATTAAGCTCGCCATTCCTTACTGGAGCAGCGAAGCGGCTCTATATCTCATCTCCTACAAGGTGGAAAGCCTGACTCTTTAGTGAGCCTTTAATAAACTAAATAAAATGACAGATTCTACAAATAACGACATACTTAAATACACACACGCTAGAGTAAAAATGTTTATAGTTAATTGTGGTTGTTTTTGTCGATATCTTCATCTATGCTACTAGATACATTATCCGGTGTGCTTGGAACAGGATATCCTTACGACACGTTTGTATGCATTAAATTTACAATTGGATATCATAAATTGAATTAATAAGTACGTAAAATACTAAATTTAAATTAAGACTACCCATATACCCATTCTAATCAACCTCACAGGCCAAGCCTCCTTTCTGCTGCATTGCTAGTTGCGCGCTTAGAGTGATGTTTCAGACTATAAGATGATCAGTCAATGTTAATGTCTAGAATAGACTGATTTACTAGCGGGAAGTTGGTAGTATGACAACCCCGTGCCATGCGGGGTTGTCATACTACCAACTTCCCATCTCCGGGCTAAATCTTTAAACATTTTGACGGCATTCGTGGCGCAGTGGTATGCGCGGTGGATTTATAAGACGGAGGTCCTGTGTTCAATTCCTGGCAGGGCCGATTGAGATTATTTGCATTGGTCTGGCCGAGAGACTTCGGTCGAGATTAGTTAGTATCCTGCCGACAAATACGTACTGTCAAGGGATTTAGCGTTCCGGTACGATGTGATATAAATCCGAAGGGCAGTAGATTTCATTCTACACCTAACAAGATGGCCCGCATTCATCTTAGATTACATCATCATCCTCATCGCCCCTGATCCAGCACGCCTTGGTCCAAAGCCACGTAGGCTGACCACTGAACCTATGAGACCACTTTAGTACTAATGTAGTTTGTAAAAATTCTAAATATCAAGTTTCCGTAAATACAGTGGCTGTAATACTTTAACTGAAGACTCAAAATAGCGAAAAACCTAGGTATTTTTCATGTATTTGCTTATAATAACAGCTGTGGGTACGTACAGTATCTTGTTGTATCTTGTTGTAATATATCTTTAAGATTAATTGTTAGTGGGACTTATATACGTAATAAAGTCAGCAGAGGAATGAGTCACCGGAAGAACTTAATTTAACCGGTCTGTAAATATAATAATTTGCTGGCTGTCTTATAACGGATTCAAGTTGATATAAATACCTACATACAGAAGCAACCAATTATTTTTTTATATTTATATATATTATGTAGAAAAATAAACATTTTATTTTTTTTGTGTTACAATCTGTATCCGTGAAGATATTTATGTACTCAAAATTTGTGGATATTGGATATTTGTGGCATTGTCAGTCTTGAATTTTTTTCTTTTAGTCACTTTTTAACCGGCAATAGAGTCACTCACAGACTTGGCTTTTTTATATTGACTATAGTGATGATGCAATCTAAGACGGGTTAACTTGTTAGGAGTAGGATGAATCGCTAGGCGGTACGTCTTTGTCGGTAGGGTGGTAACTAGCCAGGCAAAAGCATCCCACCAGCAAAAAAGCTTTTTAACAAATTGAATAGAATCACTAACTCAATCCAATGCAAGGGTTGAATCCTTTGAAACCTGCCACTTCCCACAGCAGTCACTCCGTAGTTGCATATCGTACTTACCTATTACTTAACAAATTTTGAGCTTTTGTGTAATGAAAAAGGTCTACCTCTCATAGGCTGTTAATCCATAAAAGAAAATAAAATTGTAAAAAAATCTCTTTAATTTCATTTTAATATATTCAACTTGTACAATCGCTGATCTAAGATAATATAACAGTAAGATGAATAATTATCATGGCATAGAGTGTATGTTTAATTATACATATACACACACATAAACCTGTTTGATAACACGCACATCGATATCTAGTTATACCGCATGCCCGGTGCGATAGTTCGTTGATGTCTTTTCTAAGGGAAATTAAACGCGTGTTTCCAATTTACTGTATTTTACTATTTTATCTCTAGCGGTACTTTTTTACAGTAATATATTTTATGATTTTTTTTTGTATTAAATATTAGTGGGCTTATATTTTGTAGTTATATTCAAATTGGCGTTTTACTGCTCAGGCTTAAAAAGTACCTATTATAGTTTCAGCAGTATTGTTTAAATCTTCATCATAATTTGCTAGGTGTCATAAAGTAGTTTGATGTATAATTATGAAACTACTTATTTCTCTTTAATTCATTAAATCGTTCTGGCTCCTTTATATGACGTAAGGTAGAGTCACACTAACGCTCCTTTTGCACCTGTATATAATATACATCAATGCCATTAAAAATACCTACAGCTTTAAAATACCTTATTGCACAATTAACTGTTTAATACTCACGAATTTAAGTTAACATTAATTAATACCAACGTGATGTTTGAATTAGCCGCTTAGCTGAACTTTTAGCATATAATTAATCGTTGTTTTAATTCTTCATGGATTAACGTAACAACAATTAAATATTTATTATTTTTTTCTCACAAACCTTAGAGTTCTCTACCAAAACTACCAATACCTCTACTATATTTGGTAAAACTGTGTAGGTACTATTAACTGTGTAAATATTAATTTATTATACATATTATACTTACTATATCTATAGACTATACTAATAACTCTTTCAATTTCATGAATGTATATAAACTTAGTAGACCATTTCTGACCTAGTAAACATAGGACTGTTATGTTCAAGAATATCAAAATTATAATTATAGAATTACTCACCTATAAAACAGAACAGTTCAGTCCCAGGAAGTTCTTTTAATACAAAACAAACACTGTTCACTTAGTCCGTTTATTTGTACGAAACAACTGTGTGCCAGTTAATCGCGTAGGGGTACTGTTTGAACAATTGCAAGACAACCGCGCGGTATAACTGCCTCAAAGGCTGTGCGTTTGCGCAGCGCATGAGCGTTGAACTGGCGCGGCAACCCGTCTAAAACAAAGTGCACCGACAACCTCAACTCCTCCGTAGCGATAGACGACTCTCGTACATAATGGATGCGCCACAGCCAAGAGAAGCGCACGCAGAGCGATAGGAACCGCACAAATACGGAAACTGTTGTGGTTTACCGCTGAGGCGTGAGATAGCCTAATTGATCGCGCGATAATCGGCCGCGATTTGGTGCCTTATCGGTTTGCGGATTGCTTATCTGAAAACTGATACTAATGCATATTTTCCTTATAAAAAGTTTTCATTGTCAATTCATCAAGCAATTCATAAGATTTTAAAAGAATTTTTTTTTCCTAATAAGTGTAGTTTATATGAATGCTATTTCTGCTATAGGATAAGTATCATAGCCGTTACAAAATATGACGTTTTTTTTACTAGATACTTCTAAGATGCGTAACCTAGTGATCCCAAAAAGTTAAATATCTTAAAAAACTGTTTTTCGTTAACAGTTTATGATGGCTTTTGGTTTCCACGAATTCCTTTAAGAATTTAAAAATAAAATAAGTAATAAAATATTACTGGTATGTTGAAATGTCCAATTACTAGTAAATAATGAGCCATGAATAAATAGGCTGATAAAGATGATGATGTATGAGCCATGAAATGCTAGTACCAAAACTAAAAAAAATTGTAAAACCAGTTTTTATGTTAAATTTGTAAAACCAGCGAGACAGCAACTCATTATTATAATAATTCTTATTAAAAAAAAGATTAAAGTGAAGATAAAAATTATGATTCACAACATATTACAGTTAGAGGAAAGGTAAATAACAATGGTCGGTAATATTACGGTGCGGAGTGGCGGGCGGAGTTAGCGACATCCTGTGAATATCCTAGAGCGGTCCGAGCGACCGGCCATCGAACCCTCGACCGCTGCCTGCGTAAGGCTGCCTTTACACTACATGTCTTAGGCAACGCTGCTAGCAATGTGTCCTACTAGCCACATATCATTAAATGTAAATTTGATTGTACTTTATATCAAGTCTTAATACAGTTTCAGATCTAATCACTAGATAACTTATCTGAACTTAAACATATTTGAAAAAAAAGATTGTTATTTCAATAAGAAAGCTCCTTGTTATAAAAAGGGTCAAATTATGAAACACATAATTCGCTTATTTGAAATACTTATACCTATTTAGCTTTACTTAAAAATGTAAACGTCTGATTCAATTCAATTCTGATTTGTAATAAGTCAAAATAGATATTCAGAAGTTTTATTAACTAATTATAGCAGTAATTTTGGTGAAAACGCAACTTAACTAACCAAAGTAAAGTTGTTTGTTACAAGTATTTTCCCTGGTGATAACTCTTTTCAAACAGCGTCAGTTGGTCTGAAAACTGTTGTTGGAACTTTCGCAAGACTTTAAAGAAGTCGTAAAAGTTTGAACAAAACAACGCAAACATTCGCTTTGAAAGAAACTGGAATTCCTTATCGGTCCTGTTTTATGCTTCCTGCTCTATGACATAGGCAGTTAACAATAGGAACATTATGCAATAATTTCTGACGGACCTAATCTATTCTATATAGCCTACCGTAAATGTATCCAATATATGCAATTTTGAAAATTTAAACCTCAAAAACAATATTAAGGAAAAAACTATTTATTAAAGTAACTAATTTTAATACCAATTTAGTAATAAAAACAATTTGCCTTAAATTATTTATAACCAGATAAAATCTAGGAACTAGATTTGAGCATATATCAATTATCTATTAAAACGCTTGAGCAAATGACTACAAACTATGCTATACATATTTGTCTAATTATTTAATTCACGAAACAAGTGACTTAAATCTTAAAATTAAAAAACGTGATCACAAGTTTCTTCATAGAATCGAATCGGTTCAATAAAGGGTAACAAAAGCCAATAATTAAATGTTGTCGTTTCCCTTTATAGAACGCTACTGCATTAATTACTTACGTATAACCCTATATAATCCCCCAAAAGAGAAATTTAAATGTCTTTATACTCCAGTTAAAATTTCCGTTAATTTATGAATCCCAATTTACATTTTAAGTTTAAATTTTTTCTGCCGACTATGCGATTTCGATGATTACAATAATTGAGTAGGTATGTAAAGATTAGTTTAATGAATTCTGACTACATAGTCAGCAGAAAAATCTAAAACTTTTGAATGCAGACATAGGTTTTTGAGACCCTATTTTGAGAACTAATTCATGTTACATACTCAATTATTATAAAATAAAAACTTTATTAATATTTTATGTTTGACTAACTATTTTAGTAGAGTATTCTTTCAACTTTGCTGTATTATCATTGATCTTCGTAATGTTTTGATATTGCGTCCAAAATAAACTGAAACGTTGTCGGAGTTATCCAACTAAGTCCTGATGGGGTCTCTGATGCATCAACGCTTCTAGCTTTTCTGCCAGTAGAGCGTTCTAAGAAGTAGTCGTCGTATTCTAAGCTGTAGTCAGGGATGATAGGGTTGAATTTGGCGTAGTAGATGGCAGATAGACACGCGTAGAGTAGCACTGCGGCAGTGAAGAGCTGAAATAAAAAGATATTATTCAAAACCATTGCATTATGCAATAACTGATCTGATAGACCATCTTCATCATTACCGTATTATTTATTCAGCAAAATAAAAAATATATAAAACTTCGTGCACGCCAAGCTTTTAACATTTCGCTATCATGCTGGGTAATGAAAACTGTGATAGATAAAAGACGATAAGAATAAACTTTAGTTAGCCCACTACCGTCACTTAACATCAGATGATAATGTAGGCAAGGGCTACCTAGTACCTTGTCATAAAAAAACAACCATGCCCATTCTAAACATTGGAATTAATTGGATGCTTTCGGACAATAGAGTATCAACAATTCAGAAATTAGTCACTATTTATTAGTATTTGAACATGTCAATATTTACTTAGTTAATAAATAAACCCTAGTAAAATATAATGTACTAATTACCGTGACTTATTTGCATATTAATTACACAGTAAACAAATCATCTCGCAACTATTATTAATTGCAATAATAATTATTCATATCGTGTACGTAATAACAATCGATGGCTTATGTAATTGTTGCTATTAATTTACGATCATTTACGTAAAAGGTGTTTGACCTAGAGACATGAACTTCATAAATTCAACGCCGATTTATGCGGAACATTTTTTGTTTGTTTGTTATTTTCATAGATATTCATATCTGCTTGTTCCAACTTTTTATATATTAACTAACAGTAGATCACGGATGATCTACCTGATTGTACGTGGTATACCCACCATAGCCTATGCAACTACACTTTGCTCAAAATGCGTTGACTCGCTGTACCAACTTCTGGATTATACTTGAAGTTGTGGAGCCTTTTGTAGTCGTAATTGTACCGGTTACTACATATTACATACCTATCTATACCTATTTTATATAAAAAAAATTGATGCTGCTCGGCTAAAGAATCACCATGGCAATACCTACTTCGCCGGATGAACTTAGTCATAACTCGTAAAGCACCTTTCTATTTTCAAAATTACGATGTCATGTTGAGCAATTAAAAATAACTTAACACTTTATCTTATCAAATTCTTCTAATCAATATCTGCAAATACGAGTAGGTCGAACTCATCGCACAGATCGTTAATAAATAATTTATAGACTGTTACGGTAATTGCCACTATCTGTGCAGAAAATTGTGATTTTTCACAAGATTTAGCGAGTTATACCTACGTTTTTGTCATCCGTTTCCCACATTGATGACAGGTGGATACCTGAGAACGGCTTGATTGTTTACATTCTTGAATTTTCCTAACTGGGAGAATTCGTACTTAATGATTTTAACGGATAGGATCCTGTATTTTGTACTAAGCGGACGCTCGCGATGTAATAAACTTAATTGTATACTAATTAACTATTAAACTATTTTACTTAAACTTTGTACAATATACTATTTGCAGTTTGGTTTAAATTGAGAGATACAATAGTTTACTCCAGAAAGCTTAGATGGAAATTTTATGAGATCCTCCGAGCCTTTATAGTAGGTATTTATTCTAAAATTAAATAGTAGTCCCATCACATTGCGGGCCGAGTTAAAACATAATATTTTGAGATATATTTGTATATTAAGAATTCAAACTACGGTTTGTAAAGAAATGTACGCCGAATTAAACGCATTCTTTTGATACGCAGAACACAAACTGATTTTTATACACCTCAGTGTGGTCGAGCCTTTCAAGAACGTCATAATAATAGTACGAGTGTATAAAATAGGCTACGAGTATGTAGGTACGCAGTTTTTATCTATGAGAGTAGAACAGGCTACGCGTGAAGTTCAATACCACGACCCGCACGCTCTGAGTCACCGATACGTGTTCGCTGCACAACCTCTTTCGGGAAATAGACTTTTTTGACTTCTCAAGAAGATAAACTTTTATATCAATAAGGAAATAAAACATGATGAACGAAAGATTAATAGGATAATATGATCATCTGTTTGCCTTATAACATCACGAACTTTAAGTGTCTAGAGCTTGCTTATTGTAAAAAAAACCTTATAGTTTAAAAACCCGTATTGACGCCTTTACAAAACATTACAAGACACTCGCATGTATACGGTCCTGAGTTCTTCATCTAAGGAGTTATAATAATTTATTAGTAAAATTATATAATAATTAGTAAAGAATAAAGTACAAAGTAACTTAAAATACTTTTTGACTTATCTTGATGACCAACATAGGACCGGTAGCCCTATTCGGTAGGAATGTTTTAAAACTCGACTTAGTGATTAACGAATCCGTTTCTGTCTCTCCTTCAAATGCGGTATCTACCATGGATAAAGTGAGATAGTAACAAAGTTGATATTCATAATGTCCACTAATAAAAACATATTTACAGAATGAGGCCCAATCAACTTAAATACACTTTCTAATTTTTCTAACTGTATATCGCTACGATACCAACACCCTCTCGGTTATAATAGGAAAGAAGTTATCATGCTAATTTAACACTGTTTATAAAAAATATCAGGAAACACTTGAAGACACAAAGGAGAAGCACTTAAAATATGGCCGTGAAAATATATCACGCTGCCGACGATCATTACATTAAACACGTGTTTACGATATAGAAACATAATCTAACTCAAAACAATAAAACTACACAGGAAAATAGCGCTTTAACTATTCATAAATCTGTCCTTTATGTAGTACTTAGAAGCAAAAGAATCGGTGACAAAGTTGGGACGCGCAAGGTCTCCATAAAATACTTCCTCTCATAACATGACAATGTACTTATGGCCCTCGTATTAAAACTATGTCATTGCTAAAGCCATAGACTTCCACTTATTTGAGCAGTCAAACCATAAAACAACGGAATTACTGTTTTTGCGGTAAATAACAAACAGGGCTAATGACAATTTTTCGGTACGTTGCGCTACAATGAATTTAAGGTTGCAATTATTTGCTCGCCTAACATTTGTCACGACTATCTTGAGACTACTGCATCTGTCTGTTTTGTATTATCCCATTATCTATTAAATCATGACTGCATGTAATCGTCATTATCGGCCTCTTTAATTACAGGGTTTTACTTCACTCCTTATCATCATCACCATGAGGTGCCTTCTTCAAAACGAAGTTCCGCAGTCAATTGGAGAAATTTTTCTGGTGCTGTGAAAGAATTCTGATTCTCCTTATAGGAAAGTGATTTGGAGTTTTGACACTCCAGGCTTCTTTAATGTAAGTTGGGATCGGTAAGGTGATAAAGTTAGATAGACTTTATAGCGATTTTATGTGCTCTCTATTTAATTTTTGTGTCTGTCAGACGGTCGGCTGCTCTGACCGGCTATCTTTCTTGATCTCTCGTCTCGCTAATCTTCGGAAATGATTTTCACAGGTACAGTAATGAAGTCCCGACCATCCGTTAATAAGAAAAATTACACCCTTTCGTAAAGAAACATTAACTCGTGAAATTACCGACAAGGAATTAGGGAGGAACGAGGCTTTTATCTTAAAGGAAATACAAGTAGCTATACGTTTATCGAAATACACATGAAAGTCTATGGTAAATGCAAAGAAATGTAAAATACCTATAATTATTATCTCATAATTTTACCTGGAAGACGCTCCAAAACTTGAAGGAACCCTCATTGATGATCCAGTCATAGTACCCAGCCCACGGGTCGGTGTATCTGCCCTGCTTCATCGGCTTCGCAGTGGTGGTCGTCTCGTGGTAGTGATGTTCGTCGTAATAATCTTCAAACCCTCTTCCAGTGTCTGAAGTGCCATTTCCGATGTGCTTTTTGCGCAACTGTAAGGGAGATGACGTTTTAATAATAGGGGTAAAATGAAATTGCCGTTTTATTGTAATAGGTACTTCGGATTGACATAGAACCTTTATGATTTAACATTTTAAAGTGAACCTTTTTTCATACGGTACCTGTGTAGTTCTTCTTTTAAAAAATGTGCAACATTCGATTATCAACTTTCAGTTGGTTTTTTTATTCAGCTTAGACAATAAAGATGGATACTTCGAAAATTCGTGTGATTTTTGAATACGAGTTTCGAGGCGGAAGTAACGCGGCAGAGACAGCTCGCAATATTAATGTTGCGTTTGGAGAGGGGACTGCTAATGAACGCACTGTGCGATTTTGGTTTAAACGCTTTCGTGATGGAAACTTCGATTTGAAGAACGAACCACGTGGAGGACCGCCCACACAGGTGAATAACAATGATTTGAAAGAGATGGGTGCCTCATGATTTGACTGATCTGCAGAAAGAAACGCGTGTTGAAATTTGCGTTGCCTTGTTAAATCGATACAGCAATGAAGGAATATTGGATCGAATTGTGACATGTGATGAAAAATGGATTCTTTACGATAATCGTAAGCGGAAAATGCAATGGCTGACCCCAGGTCAAACGCCGCAAAAGTGTCCTAAAACAAGTCTTACCAATAAAAAGGTAATGGTAACTGTTTGGTGGACTCAGCGTGGTGTTATTCACTATAGCTTTCTCCGATCTGGTCAAGCAATAACGGCAGATGTCTACTGCACCGAACTCTGAACAATGATAGCGAAACTAGCAGTGAAACAGCCCCGACTTATGAATCAATCTTCACCATTATTGCTCCATGAAAACGCGAGACCTCATACAGCACGAGAAACCGTTTTAACTCTACAGGAACTGCAATTAGAAACCATTCGTCACCCTTCATATTCGCCAGACCTTGCTCCAACGGACTACCATTTTTTTCGTGATTTGGACAATTTTCTACGTGATAAAAAGTTTTCTTCTCAGGAGACAGTGCAAAATGCTTTCACACAGTTTGCCGAATCTAGATCACCAGAGTTCTATCGCAAAGGCATAAATGAGCTTTCTATTAGATGGCAGCAATGTATAGATAATAATTTTTATTTTTCAGTACAAATCGACAATTTTATACTTTAACCCCTAATACTATTTAAATGCCTCGATAAACTTCTGGTCTGCTTTTTCAATCCAAACACGAAACGTACGACTGCGGAGTATACTAATTAATTTTGTAGTACAGAATAGTTCTAAAGGCTTTTAACGTAGACTATACCCACTATTTGTTGAATAAAAATTGGTTTTTTTATCATTTCTAGTTAACATATTAATTAGGTAGTTAAAGAAATTTTAACTTGTATAAAACATGCTGCCTACTTAGCATTAGTAAACACAGATTGTAAAATTATGACATTAAAAAATGAATAGGTAAACCTGTACTGCATAAACAGAATAAAAACATGGCTATAATAATTCATGACATGGTGGTAAACATTATTAATTGTTAGATAATTTATAATTGTTAGTTGTTCTAGTCGGATGAACACACGTATAGTAATAATAAATAATAGTTGTAGTTACCACTTGAACTATCATGAACTATCTAACAAACCAATGTTTATCCTTTTACTTCATTCTATACCGGTTCTGAAAATACTAATGTTTAAATTTTTTTCACCTACTTAAGTACTTAGTAGAGTCATTCGGGGTAACCGAGCGCAGTGGGTAAGTGAGCGCACTGCTTCTATCTCCAGGAAGGGGCACTGGAGGTGAGGAGTTTGTTTTGGTCAATCAGGGGCACCGATAAGGTGAATTAGTTGCGACATGCCCAAACGCCGTACAACGTGCACTCTGTTAGTAATTGTCAAAAAAGTATTTTTGTTGATTTAATTTCAACTTTTTAGCGTGTCGGAAAACACGAATACTCCTAAAATTGTTATGTGAAGACGGTATGCGACGTTTTAGTTTATGAAGTGCATATTCTCCTGTCTTTTTTAAATCATTATTTAAGGTTAAGTTGAGTGTTTGCAAGTCGGCGGCCATTTGTTTGATATTAGGCATTCTGGGTAAAGTGTGCGCGGATAAGTGTGCGCATGCGCTCACTTACCCGCGCGCTTAAACTAAGAAAAAACCTTTTAAAGTTAGACCTAGCCCAATATTATTCCCCGTTACCTATGTTAAGATAAATATGTTGACCAACAGAAGAATGGATTCAATGCGTAAAGAATAAGGATTAATGGCATGAATTGTGTGTTTCTCAGGAAGGTGATAATAGTATATTTGTTTGGGATTATTCTTCTAATTTGATTTAAAATTCTTCAAATTTTTGAACAATATCATGATATTGTCATTCATATCAACAGGTTTAATGTTAAAATACTTTGTCTGTAGTGTTGATTGTTTTATTTGTGTACTAGAGATAAGAATATTCATGAAGATTTAATAACAGATAGATCTCCTTTGCAAGACTTAATGTTAGGTTTTTAAGATACTTTTGACTGTGTTTAAATGAAAACTAAATATTTCGTTAAGATGGCTTTACTTTTTTTGTTTGATGATCCAAGTTTCATTTCAATTTCTTTGTTATATATTGATTATTTATCGAATGCGCTCACTTACCCTATTGCGTCTACTTACCCCACAGGGCTGCGTACACTTACCCGCAATACGGGTCAAGTGTCCGCATTCCGACTTACTATCAAAATTTTGATTTTTTTTGTTAACTATGGAACAGGACGTTTTATTTTCTGTTTCAATTTGTAGGTTAATAAACATTCTTTTCGAAACATTTTTTTTATTTTCCAATTTCTGCTTTGATTCTGCTCTGTGAGCCTGTAAACAGCAAAGTGCGTACACTTGACCCGAATGACTCTAATTGAGCCGAACCGAACCGAATTGAGCCTCCAGGAGTGGCTAGTAATCGTTCTAACAACAAGCGATTAAGCGTTTTGTAAAAATGCAGGTCAGGGGTAGATGTGGGTAAAATTACCTGGAACCACTCTACGTCTATCAACTTATTATATCGTCACTTACAATCAACTTTTTTAAATAAATAAAAAATATTATACTTTAGGTTACAATTGCATGTCTAAACAAGGGTGTCGGCGTGTCGGTCTAAGTGAACAATTAGCGTTGACACCCGGTCACCTAGTTCAGACAGTGCCGTTATAATGCCCCTCTTTCATGCTTGGTTACCATTGCTAACGATTTGTCTATAAGAGATATTGTCATTAATTTTCTATATCTATTTATTAATTTTCAATAAAAAAGAACATAAGGTTAGATTAGTGACGGATTGGTTTTTTAAGCTTTTACCTAAAGGAAATCTACTGTAACTTAGTCACCCTAGGATTATTTTAAATTATTCAAATTAATTTTACATAATTAGATGACGTATTTCCCATTTTCGTTTGATGCATTAATTATGGGAAATCCTGTTTATGTTTATGTTTTAATGGTATTTTAAATACTGTGCCTTAGCATATCTTTTAGTGAATATGAAATTGACTTTAAAATATACATCCTATACGTATCGTGTTTAGATTAATAATAAGTAATCTACGCGACGAAATTGTAGTATTGATTTATATTACAAACCTGGATTGCGGTGCTGTTGCTACCAGTGGCAGGCAATGCTGCGCGATTTTTGTTAATTTTTCTAACAACGTCGAGAGCTGTACGGAATAGTGTTAGGATCAACTCGGACGTCGGCATTCCTGGACTGGAGGTGTCATCGTCGGATTCCTCTAGGTCGGATGTGTCTGCAACGCTATTGTAATTGGAACTGAAAGTAAATACGTATAAAATATTTTATACCTCCTATTATTCACAATATCGAAAGTGGTTTAAACAAATATTGGTAATTCTGAGCATATCGCTCTATGTAACTTATGTACCCAGTTTTCTGAAATCACAGTTAAATTGAAGATATACTTAAATTTTTAAAAGGTTACTGAGTCCTAAGTCTATAAAATTGTATCAAAATAATTTCAGTAGCTTAAAAGTAATCAAAATGGGGTATTTGGTACTATACCTATACCAAGTTTCAAGATCATTACGAAGTATGAATTTCACCAAACTTCTATTTCTCTCTGATCACGAAGTTTGTGGCTAAAGAAACTAATGTCGTTGCACAAAATCTTTTTGTAGTACATCTTCAGGATAAACTAGAAGCTTGGCGTGAACTCTTCTTTTAACGTGGTAATCAAGTGAAAATAAATAAAAAAACTGCATTTTCGTAAATATATTTTTATAAGTTAATAATTTAGTATGAAATAATATTGAAAATCACTCACTGCAAAGGAATGTACTTGTATTTTACACCCGGTGGAGTGTACGGAGTGGCGGTGTCATATCGAGCAGCGCCCGCGTCCACCCCCACTGCCCAGAGTAACAAAGCAACGCCCCCCGTCACCACTAGCCCGTGCAAAGACATTGCTATTAAACCTCTAGCCATATTGACAAAACTTTAAGCACTCAGGAACTTAAGACCGTAAAGAAAATATCAATTTAAAAATTATTCAAAATTCAACGCGTATTTAATACATCACACTTTGAAAGAGTTTACCAGCACTTTGTAACTTTACGAACGTGAAATACAAAGTTTAAACGCTTCGTTCAAAATCACTGTGTGAGCTTTAAACTTTACAAACACGCGAGCTTTAAATTTTTGAAGTCGAATTATTTAATTTTAGAACAGTTATCACTTTTTATCTCAATATAAATATTCCAAAGGATTGTACATCCCATTGGATGATGTCGAACAGACTGGCTGGTTCAAAGTGAACCGTCTCAGGTAACCGATTGTAGGGCAACGCTGAAATATGAATTCTGTAAATACACGATGCGCATGCTGCTCTTAAGTGTGTAAATTGAATTTACAGGATTGTCGACATGGTGATAAATGTTTTATGAAAAAAGAAAGTCAAATTAAAATTCCTAGGCATATTGGACAAATTGCAATGCAGATTTATATCATTACGTTATGATGGATTTTATCGACATCTTGGTTTAATAAAATTATTATTATTATTATTATTATTATTATTATTATAGCCTCGTTTATTTCCATTTTTACAAGTTTCTTTTTTTTTTTTTTTTTTTTTCATACATTATTATGGACCCCTTTATGAGTGAAGGCCTCCTCCATTTTCCCCCACAATGGTCTGTTATTCGCTTTGGTGATCCAGTTTGTTCCCGCTTTTCGTACTATATCATCTACCCAATTTTCTCTAGGTCTACCTTTTCTTCTTTTGTTAGGCGGTCCTTGCCAGGTAGTTACTCTATATGACCATTTTTCTTTATCCATACGTGCAATATGGCCCGCCCACTTCCATTTCAATCTTTGAGAATGTTCCAAAGCGTCTATGATTCCTGTTCTTTTTCTTATGTCTTCATTTCTAATTCTGTTTATTCTTCGAATCTTTAGTACACTCCTCTCCATTGCTCTCTGGCAGACTTGTATTATGTTTTTTATCTTAGTGTTGTATACCCATGTTTGACTGCCGTATGTGAGACAGGGCAGCAAACATGAGTCCATTATTTTCCTCTTTAGTTTTACGGGGAGGTCTGATTTGAGAACTTCTTTATTGCTCCAGAATTTATTCCAAGTTATGTTAACTCTTCTTTTAACCTCATCTTCAAGCCGTGTTTTAGAGAAAGATACTTGTTGTCCTAGGTAAACATAACTTTGAACGTATTCTAACTCATTGCTGTTAACTCTTATTGGTATAATGTTATGATTTGTCATGACTTTAGTTTTCAGAGCATTTAGTTCTAATCCGACCGTATTGCTTACATCATTAAGTTCAGTAATCATTTTCTGTAACTGAGATGCTGATTCAGAGAAAAGTATAATGTCATCCGCGAATCGAAGGTTATTGAGGAGTTTCCCATTTATGTATATTCCTTTATTTTCCCATTTCAAAGTTTTCATAATACTTTGGAGCACAGTTATAAAAATTCTAGGTGATAAGGGGTCACCCTGTCTAGTGCCTCTACAAATGTTTATTTCACGGCCCTGACTCTCTAACTTTACACAACTTTTGCTTTTGGAGTAAATGTCTTTTATGAGATCTATAGTTTCCGATGGTACCTCGCATTCTTGTAGAGCCTTCCATATGCTTTTATGTGATATAGAGTCGAAAGCTTTGGCGTAGTCTATGAATGCCAGGTAGAGCGGTCTATTTCGCTCTATATATTTCTCCATTATCAGGTTTAAAGTGTGAATGTGGTCAGTTGTAGAGAAATTTTTCCTGAAACCTGCCTGTTCCGGTGGCTGAAAATTCTCTGTGTATACTGCAAGACGGTTCTCAAGACACGAAGCAAATAATTTGTATATATTTGATTGCAAGCTTATTGGTCTGTAGTTTCCAATATTGGCAGGATCTCCTTTTTTATAAAGCAGAATTATATCAGATTGCGCCCATTCTTTAGGTATTGTTCTGTTATTAAGTATCTTATTAAATAAAGTTGTTATGTATGGCGCTAATACAAATTTCCCCAATTTCAGTGCTTCATTTGAAATTCCATCTGGCCCGTTGCTTTTGCCAGTTTTTAGAGATTCTATTTTCTTTATTACCTCGTTTGTAGAGAATCTATCTAGAGTCGTAGTAGTAAAGTACTGGTTGCTCAATTCAATTTCTGTAGGAATATCTTTAGATGTGTACAAGTTGGTAAAAAATGTTGTTGCTTTTTCAATTATTTGAGATCTTGTCAATATTTTATTTCCCGTGAAATCTTCTTTTAAATACGGTATCCATCGTTTTGAGGTATCGAGATTCTTTAGACCTCTCTTTAAGCTACCTGTTAATTCGAGCTGTGTTCTGATTTCCTTCATTCTCCGTTCCGTACGTTCCCGTTTCAATAGTTTGTAGATGTGTTTATACAGGTAAGTACGTTCACCTTTTTCTTCTTTAGTCAGATTTTTCTTCCGAGTTAGTTCAGTTCTTCTTGCAATAAGACATTTTATGTGAGCAGGGATAGTCTCTCGTTTCGTTGCGGGTTCCTGTCGTACTGAATTTAAACTGGTGATTATAATATTTTTAATTTTGTTGTACGCGGACTCTACATTTTCGGTTTCACGTATTTCAATTTCTTTTATATTAGTTTTTAAGAAATGTTCGTACTGCACTTTTTCGTCTAAAGAATTAAGCTTGGTTTTATAACTTTTGAAATTCGCTCTACTTCTTTTAAGCGGTGTGATTTGTAATTTGGTTCTCAAGAGACGATGATCGCTTGGAAATGTAAGATTTGATATGATTTCAAAGTTCGAGATGTTTTCTTTGCTATTGGTCAATATATAATCAATTTGGCTTCTCCTTTTCTTTGGCGATAGCCATGTCCACATAGCTTTGTTGTTTTTTTTGAAAAGACTATTTGTAACGTATAATTTATTTTCCCAACAGAACTGGAGTAATCTTTCACCTCTCTTGTCTCTATTACCGTAACAGAATTTGCCCAGTATGCTCTCTTCACCTGGTAGTCGCTGTCCAACACGTGCATTAAAGTCACCTAAAACTAATTTCTGATTATTGTACTGACAATGTGCAGTCTGTAATTGGTTATAGAAATCATCGATTTCTTGATTGCTTGCGTCAACAGTTGGTGCGTATACTTGTATGATAGAGAGTTTCTTGTTGTGGAAATTGAGATTTAAAATACAGATTCGTTCGGATACTCCAATGAAGCTTTCAATATTTTGCTTATATTCTTTTTTTACTAGAAATCCGACTCCATATTGACCTTTTGTCTCCCCGAAATAGCAAAAAATATGTTTGTTTTCTTCTATAATTTGATATCCCGTTCTTCTTATTTCAGCAAGACCAATAATATCGTATTTAATTTTCGAAATCGCTCTTTTAAAATCTAGTAATCTTTCATCTGATAGTAGAGATTTTGCATTGTAGGTGCATATGTAGAGATTTTTTAATGGGTATGGAGGGTTGTAGTCTTTATCCCCCGCGGTGACAAGCCGTATTGGGGGAAGTGGAGGGGCTTCTTTTAGTAGTTTTTTGGTTGTGAGTGTTTCTCGGCCGAGCGTGACTCTGATCCATTTTTTAGTGACGTGTTGTACACGTAGGTGGTAATATTATTTGTTTTATTTTTCTTGGGTATTTGTTTAGTAGTGTTTTCGGTAATTTCGGTAGTTTTGTGCTCTGGGGAACCAGAGTGATTCCGCTTTTGTTTGCGTAAAGGCTGCGCGTTGGAGCTTCCTGGTAATGTCACTATTTTGTCGTAGCCTAATACAACATTTTTTCCCAGTTTGCGTTCTTTGTCTACCACTTCCTGCAGTTCCTTGCGCTTCAACAAAACTTTTCGTGGGAAATCTTCTTTAATGTTAACTTGTGAGCCCTTCAGGGCACCTTTTTTCTTCAAAATTTCGATTTTCCGCCCAAATGTTGTAAATGTTACTAATAAAGGTCTTGTTTTGTTCTCTTTTTGGCCAAGTCGCCTCACAAATTCTATTTCGGATTGCTCGATGGAAATCTTCATATTATTTTTTATACAACGTAATAAAGTGTTTTGTAGTTCTTCATATCCTTGCTCGGTCTCTTCAACTCCATAAAATATTAGATTCTTCTTTTTTGCCTGTTTTTCTAGGTACTCTATAGTTTTTTGTTGTTGGTTTACTTTTATTTCAAGGCTGCACGTTTTTTTTTCCAAAATTGTAAATTTTTGGTTGATATTATCATTTATAGCTTTGGTGATATTTTCTTGCATGTTTTTTATTTCCTGTTTTTGACTGTTTAGATCGTCTTGAATTTCTTTTAGAATTTTCATAACATGTTCCATGTTTTGGTACTATTGGCGTCCTCTAGTGGTGAATAGTTGAACTACAGTCAATGTGTAGACCGCTGTCAGATAGCTAGTCTTGAAATTTAGTTTGGAAATTCGTCACTAGATGGCGCCTTTCAATTTAAATATAACTATGAATAACGGTTTGCAATTTTGTTTTTAGGTTATAACAGTTTATTTTTTCACTTTTTACTAGTTTTTTTCTTCTTTGCACTAATAATTTCACGGATTATTGATCGGAGATATCGATATATCGTTTTTCACTGTTATCTTAACTGTGCCAGCACAAAATTACAGTTATTGTGTTGACGATTTGTGATTGCCGATTATTCGTTCATTCTCAGCATAGTTCTTTGAAACTCAATAATTTTCACCTATTTCTAACGTTAATGCACTGGGATTAACACTTTGATTGCGTAGATAATCACTTTTTATATTTTTATTTCGAAAAATACTACGGAGCTGAAGTAAACACGGGCACAGTAGCGCCACCTCTCCTTTATATAATAAAATTATTATTATAAAAACAAAAAACCCGACTGCATAGAAGTTATGAACTGAAAAGAGAAAAACAAGGATCACTATATCTATATACAATTTTAAATACTTTATGGTGATGCAAGCGGGGACAAACGTAGTTTTGGTAGATCTTTCTTTCCACGCAGAAAATAAAATAACTTCTATGCAGTCTGGTTTTTTGTTTTTATAATAATAATTTTATTTGAGACTTTTTTGTTTTAGTTTATAGTATAGAAATGATACGGTACACTTTTTGCCATTTTTTGTTAAAACGGCAATATAAGCATGATATGATATTTATATTTTTGAAATGGTTTTTTACGACCTTTCATTTGATACCCATATTGCGAAGATAAGAGAAAGAAACTAGGACCACTACTATTTCTTATTTATATAAACTCGATACATGAAATTAAACTACACGGTCATTTATCTCTATACGCTGATGATACCTGCCTTTTCTATTATGGTAGTTCTATAATCGATATAGTGAGCCTCGCTCAACAAGATCTAAATAGCCTATCCATATGGTTTGAACAAAATCTCTTAACTGTTAATATATCAAAATCAAGCTATATTATATTTAAAAGTAAAAACAAAATTATTCCACCTCACCCACCTTTGCGGCTGTATAATCAAATCCTGGATCAAAAGAAAACTGAAAAATACCTAGGTTTACGATTGGATTGTGACTTGAATTGGAAAACACAAATTAAACATATTAGATCTAAGCTCTCTTCCATCATGGGATCACTACGAAATATGTCTCATTGTCTTACCCTTCAAGTCCGTAAACTAATATATAACTCCCTAATAAAACCACACTTATTATATCTAATTGAAGTTTGGGGTTTTGCGAGCAAGACTCACTTAAAAGATCTACAAATTGCTCAAAACAAATTAATCAAAATGTTATTCAATTACGATTATTTAACTCCTACTTCCAAACTATATAAAAACTCAAATATTATGAATATAAAACAATTACATACCTACCACACCTGTATATTAATTAGAAAAATTCTTACCAAAACTATTCACACTCACATTACTTTCACAAAAAGAAACCAGGTACAAAGTCGAATCAGTCGTAGAAAGGACTATATTTTGTTACCTCGTCTCAGAACTTGCCTCGGGAGAAAAAACATAAAATTTGAAGGGGTAAATCTCTACAATAATTTACCCGCCGAGGTAAAAAACTCAAAAACACTACGCACATTCAAAAATAAGCTAAGAAAGCATATTTCTTTATCACAATAGTATTACCATTAATGACTACACTGTGGTACGAATTCCGCACCAAAAATTGTGAATTTTAAAGAAGTTACAGGGGAAGCGGGCGGAAGGTTGCATTCCAGGCGAGTCTAAAATTATCGCGCACGGGCTATAAATAGATCATAGAAAAGTAATTTAAAAAAAAACGTTTGTTTTAAGCAGATTGTTTAAATTTAATTAGAATAAGTTTCATATTTCTCTGTAAGTGAAAATGTAAATATTTTTTTAAAGAGAAATAAAATATTCTTTAACCTCAAATACACACATCCCCTCTTTTTTCACCCATTTACAGCCACCATTTTGAAAATTTATGTAGCCTATGTGTCACTACCACAATTTTAACAAATTCAACGACACCTCACCTGTCAAAATCCGTTCAGTCGTTTAGGCTGTAGCGCGTGCCGAAGAAATGGACATACATACATACATACGCTCGAAAAACATAACCCTCCTTCTGACGCAGTCGGGTAATAATGTATTATAGGGTCGCGATTGACTGGAGTGTAGACTTCTGCTGTTCGGCCTTTCCTTACCACCTAATGAAGACAGTTGCTGGCTAGGACAGGCTTCCCTTACAATATCAGGGTGTGCCCAGTGGACTTTGCGCAAGGCAGGGCGTAGGCATCGGTGCGTTCTTAGGAGATCTCGTACCCAATCTAATTGATATTGATGAAAAGAGAGTTTTATTGGTAAATGAGTCTCATATTACCAACCTTTAAAATCTCTTCCCGAGACTAGGATTTCACACATAATTGTTAACGTAACTACGCGTAATATCTACTGAATTAAGCATTGTTCATCTTGTGTCCTTAGGCACTGAAGAAAAAGAAAGACATAAAAAGTTTGACAAGTGTATTCTTAATGTTGTATGTGCTCACATCTTCCATCTCTCTGTCTGTGTGTTTGTTTGTCTAGAACTTTTTCTAAGTCGCGTGGAAGAATTAAATTGAAATTATTTTCATATAGGACTATAGATTATATTTCAAAATCTTTAGTATATTAAAACCTAAAGGAGCTATTATTCTTTTGTTAGTAACGTACCTACACAATACACAGAATTTAAAAGTCTCAGTAGATTAAATTTCTCCTGCTAAGCTACTACCTACTCTCTGTATTATAAAATAATTAATTAAAATTTAATTAAAGATACTTGTACAAAAATGATCTACTTGTACTTCACGAAAGAGTCTCGATAAAAATGCTTTGATGAAATTTAGCATTAATTGGGTGTCTGTTAAAATTTATGATCTAATAAGGATCTAATAAAATCTAATTGAGTTAAATATTGTATCATTAATGAAGCTTCGGTAACTGAGTATGGAGGTTTTCAATATAATATTCAACCGCTTCCATATATTTTTTAATTATTATTGACCCTTGAGACTCTCAACGCTGGTTTCTCACTTATTTTCTTTGCCAATCTTAAGACTCGCTTTCATATTGTTTGGAGAATGAAACTCAAACTTTAACTTTTATGAATTAATATTTTTCATTTAATTTAATCTTTCAATTAATTTAATCTTTTTGATTCTTTTGACGCTTCTATAATCGTATTAGACCCGGCCTTTAAAAATAATAAAAAGCGTTTTTTCAAAAACTATCTACCCTGGTCTACATTTCGTTCGTAACCAAACTACGATTTGATGCTATTTTTATTCGAATTGATGACTAACCTACGAAACATAAAATCTTTTAAAAATCAACATTGTACTTAACGGGTATAGAAATGAATATCGCAGTTTTTGCCTGCACGTTTATTACAAATTAACTTGATTTTTTTTATACTTGAAAAGCTTGGATTAGCTTTATTATTATTTGTGCCTCGTTGGTCTACTGGTTAGCCTCTGTGGCTTCGATCACGAGGTCCTGGATTCGAATCCTGAGTCGGGTCATTAAATAGTTTTACATTTTTTATGAACTTTTCAGTTCATTCTAAGCGCAGAGCCGGTGATACACTCCCGTGCCTCGGAGAGCACACTAATCATAGCCGGTCACTATCATCAACATTTAATAGTTATCGTTAATAAATGAAACATTATCACCCGCCAACCCGCATTAGAGCAGCGTGGTTGGTCTATGCTCTATATCCCCTCGCCTATCCGCTACCGAGCCAGGTCAGGTGAGGCTGATAATGATGATGATAAATATTTATTTATTTACTACGGGCTAACATGATGATACATATTTATTTATTTACTACGGGCTTTACTTCCCTTGAGTACAATTTCACCTGGGGAGTAATGACGAAAACTAAGATGGAAGCTTCATCTTATTTTGATCTCTTAATTTACAGCGGGAGATTTATATTAAAAAAAATTTTAATCATACTTACATCTTATTTTTTTTACCGTAGAAATGGTCGTATGGCTTTTATGGTCGTAGACCACAACCGATTTAATTAAATGGGAAAAATAATAAACACAGATTATTATAATACGTATCTATTTAATTTATTATGTATAATAACCCAACGTTAAGATAATGAACAAATACTTAAACAAAAGTTTTATAAATGCAATTTAAATATGTCCAGTTCCTAACGCACCTATTAATTCTAAACTGAAAACTAACATTTTAACACTAATTAACATATTAAAATCATGATTTTATATACAATCGTTCTTGCATTTAAGGCCAACTTTTAACTTGTTTTGTTTTTGCTGTCCATATATTTTTCTGCAGCTACTGAAATTGCGTTTGTAACTTTTTTCGTTAGCTCGTGAAGGTTTTCATGGGAGAGGTATTCATCAACTGACCTTTTTGAAAAGAAAGTTGCTGTCGTCGTATTTGGTCTCCAACTGTTAGGATAGACAATTTTGTGTCGCAACACAGCTTTAATGATTAAAGCTCCCACATACACTATAAAGTACACACTAAAATATAATGGTAAATAGTACAATTTCTTTCCTAAATAGTAGTAACTAAAACGATTTACTCGAGGCGTTTCTGTTGTCGTTGTTGGATGTTCGACGATATGGTAGTGCTCGTGTTCATGGTCGTGGTCAAAATCTGGAGGGAACTTAAAGTCGGTTGGAAAATCGCTCGGAAAACCGTGATCATCCGGTGGAGGTCCATAAGCACCCGGTTTTATATCAGTGACAAGCGCCGGCGGCTTCATATCTTGCATATCATCACCATTTTGTATATTCTTATGTGGCTTTTTACCGTAAGCCATGTCGTCATCAGCGTCATGACTATCAGGAGGTGAATAGTCTTCCTCTTCAATATGTGGAGTGTCGTCATGTCCGTAGATATGAGGAAGTGAATCATCATGATCATATGTATCGGGAGGAAAATCATCGGTTCCATATGTAGGGAATCCATAACTTGGTGGCATATTGTCGACAGATGGCTTATTAAATACAGGCTTGCTGTAATGGTATCCTTCGAATTCAGGCTTATCAGCTACAGTCATCGGAGATGTATCAGATGTCATGCTGGGCTTGTTATATGAATAACCTTTAAATGGTTTGATTGGAGGTAAAGGTGTGGGATAGAATTGAGGCATTTGAGCTGAAGGTGGTTTGTATTGGTATCCTGAATTTATTGTGGGGACATTGTTATCAGTATCCCCCATAGCCACTGGTGGTTTATACCGATAACCCATCTCCATAGTAGGACCATTCGGACTTGGGCCAGATCCTTCTAAATCGGTATTTATATCTACGCTTTGTGAAGATGTTATTGACACAGAGACAGGTGGTGAAGGCAGTGGCGCAGGTGCTGGTGCAAAATCAGGAGCAGATGGTGCATATGGAGGAAATGATTCGTAACTACTTGGCGCCGGGAAATCATTCCCTGAAGGATTTGGTGGTGGAGGAGGTGGGGGTACTAAACTCGATGTTGCCTTTCCCGGGCTCGACTGTTTTGACAAATTACTACCATATTTCTGTTGCGGTAAATATGGTTGAGCTGGATTGTATCTATCAATGGGCGGAGATATAGGGACGGTATCTTGAGCTTCTCCTCTTACGGGACTTTTTAAATCGTAGATATTGTCTAAAGATGTAAATAAATTATTCTTTTTACCGTTTGATATATTGTTAAGTACAGGTTTCTTTGAAGATTTTACCTGGAATGGTTTTAAATTGATGTAAGGAAATCGAATATTTTGTTCAGTGCGTATAGCTCTGGATTCATTTTCACCTCCATTTCCATTTTCCGTCGCAAATCTGAAAGTAAAAGTACCTTTAAACTACAAGTGGAAAACATACATATATTTGATATAGATAAAAAATATTGATTGATTGATCTTATATAAATAAAATGAATTCTATTTAATTTGTTTTTAGAAAATGTTTACAAAATTAAAAATTAATTAAGTGGTCATTAATTACCCAGGTAATGCAAAATTTTCATCGATCGTTAAATGATCATCATCATATCCTTTTGTGTAGCTATTTTCGTCAGCATCTGGTCTCTCAGTTTTTACGTCTTCATTCTCGTTATTGATATTCGGACTATTTACATTTTTTTCGTTTTCAGATTCAAACGATACTTCTTCCCAGTTATTCGAATATTTGTCATATTTTTCATTATCTATAACGTGCCATATATTTTGAATATTTATAGGTGATTGGGTAGTCGTCGTAATTTTTGTTGTCATTGTAGACGAAGCCGTAGGTGGAGTTGTTACATATACAGGGGCAGGCAAATTATTATTATAATTATCGTGAGACATGATATAATATTTGTTATTTTCAGACGAACTTTCGTTATGGTTTATAGTTTTCACTGGTAAACCATAATTAACCACACGGGTCACTTTATTTTCCTCTTCATCTGGAACATATATGGGAGTCATGGTAGTTTTCTTCGGTTGTATTCTTTCATTTTCTAATAATTTTCTTATGGATTTTTGCTTGGATCCATCTGACTCAAATTCAGCAAATATTAAATCTGGAGTCTTGATCTCAAGAGTAGAGGACTGTGTTGTCGACGTTGTCGTAGTTGTAGTAGTATCCGGTTTTTTGTCCATCCTTCTCATCCAGTTGTGATAGTAAAACGGAGTTGACCTTGTCCCATCATTTTTCGTTCGTGATGATGGAGTAACTACGTACACTCGAGGTCCAGGAAAACTTAATGCGGTAACACCGTAATCACATAAAAACACAAATAAGGTAATAATTACTATGTTCGTTTTCATTTTAAATTTTGTCTATACATTTGTTAAGAACACTTTTCCCGAGTGTTCCACTCGACTACTAGTTTCAGAATGTTAGGTGTTACACAAGGCACTCGCACGAGTTAGTTTTTGAATTGACATGCCAGTACAAAATTGTGATAATTTATAACGGTACTGCAGTATGTAGAACGCCTGAAGCACGATTTAGATGACCCAAGTCTGGTTAAAATTTACACTATTAGCGGGATAATCAATGTCACTCGCGACCGAGCCTGTGTAGAAAGTGTCACTTATTTGTATAAACTATTTAATGGTCGTGTCGAAAAAGGGGGTAATGAGGCACACATTTTTGTAACCTGGCAGCTGCTAACTCGGTGAAGTAAGCACCAGCTGAAAGTGGCAATTCTTCCTTCCTTTCCTTTGGGGTTTATTCTTATATTTAGGGTTCCGTACGTCCGGATGAAAAAACGAAACCCTTTTAGGGTAATTTGTGCATTAATTCAAGTCAAATCAATCTACTCGACCGTTCAAGTTAAAATTTGGTACACAGGTATTTGGTAGACAATGTCGTGAATACACGAAATCTGAATATGGGAGTCACAATAACAAAACTGAAAACTGAATTATGTGAAATTTGTATTGTGATAACCTCAAACATTGAAAATTAAAATTAAATGGTTTCTAAATTATTAAAAAAGTTGACAAAAATTTACCATTTCTGCCATTATCTCTGAAACTAGTAAACCTAAAATTTTGGTTAAAAATAGGCACCTACTCGCCAAAAATAGATTTCTACTTACGAAGTATTCTTAGAATAATTGTGCCGTATTTTTCTTATGTATACAAGCAAAGAAATCAAAGATGTTAAGAGACTGAGGCTAACAACCAGCAATGATTTTATATTGTAAAGAACAGATATGTCGTAGAGCCTAAACAAGATATTTTTATAGGCATACATGCATCTGAATATTATCGTTAATTTTCTATTCGGTTTTGGTAAAAGGCGAAGGCGTTGAACAAATCAAGTAGAATCATTTTATAAAGTTCTTTAATAATATAATTAATACTGTCACTATTTCATTTACAATATTTTACAAAGGTACACTTATAAAATAGGTACATCAAGCTTATTTCTATCTTAAAATAATACTTTTTATCACATGGTTTCAAACACTAAGGTTTTTCGTTCTTTTTCACAACATTTACAGAATTTTCGCTTTCATTTTCGTTATACGCAGGATTATCGAATCCAGAGTCGTTGCTGCCATCTGTAGTTTCCGGGACTAACACTAGTTTCGGGCTCGTCGTCCTATTTGACTCATCAGATATTTCATTATCACAATTCTTTATAACTTCAATCTTACTAGCGACATCTAGCGACATGTTTGATTTTTCAGATTCCTTAACTGTGGCATCACGATTTGCGTCACGACTCTCGATATCTAGAGAAGGCTTCTTTTTGCAGATGTCGCTGTTATCTAATTTACTTCTCTTACGGATGTAAAACTGGTTAAAGAGATAATAGAAACATCCGGTCACAAACATAGCAGCTGCGAACAGTTGATACGTCGGTCTTGTTCCGAAGAATTTCATCAAATATCCTCCGATTAGACTTCCCGACCCTTTACCTGAAAACGGTAAAAAATGACAAAATGTGTATTTATTATTATAAGAATCTTCGCTACACTAATATTTAAACTCTATATTTATATTTTCATAACTGTTTGTTTATAATCATACGGTTATGAAAATAAATAGTTTGGTTAAAGATTATTTTATTCGAGTACCTACACAGCTGGCATTTTGTTCACGATTAAAATCTCACAGTTGTTCCAAACTTATGCTAAGCCGTGGAACACACACCAATTATATTATAATTTAGTTATAAGAGAATATTTTATCAATTTGATTAAAATAAAAAATGCGGTTTAAAACGCCTAACGAATCAGTCAATTTGTATCAGATACTGTGTTATACATATGATTTTGCTCTTGATATTCTACAGGATATCTTTTAAAAAGTTATTTTGCACTTCTAAAAGCACCTACCTAATTAATAACATGAGTTAACAAGTGAATCTTATTACTTAAAGCATTGTAAGCAAATGATGTATGGACATTTGAGTGATGGAGACTCGAATTATAAGTCTCAAGTGATTTGGGATCGGTATAATATGGTAACATGGGTATCAACTATTACTATAAAAACAAAATTCCGACAGCTTAGAAGTAATTAGGTAAGTGAAAAAAGAAAAACGGAGATCATTATATCTATATCATCATCATCATCATCATCATTATCAGCCAGTGGACGTCCACTGCTGGACATAGGCCTTTTTTAGGAACTTCCAAACACAACGATCCTGAGCCGCATGTGCCCAGCGGCTCCCTGCGACCCGTTTGATGTCGTCAGTCCACCTGGTGGGGGGTCGACCAACACTCCGCTTTCCGGTGCGGGGTCGCCATTCTAGCACCCCCCCAACGTCCATCGTATATCTATATACACATCTAATAATTAATACATATCTCTAACTATTATTTGTGGTGCTGCGCAAACAATACTTTGCTACCCGCGGGCAAAGATGGATCTACCAAAAATACGTTTGTCCTTATTTACGAGTATGTGAAAATCCGACCATAGCTTTAGACTGTAGCGCGTGACATACATGCATACATATATACCTACATCATCACGATTGTATCAGGCAATTGCCACGTTATTAAGTGGTAGGCACATACCAACTCCATAATAGATTCCTCCCAGCAGCCCTTGTACGGAGGTGTCGGTGGTGGTGGAGGAGAGACGCGCGGCGTACGTGACGGCGGCGGTGAACGACAGCGATGACGTCACCGACTCCAGCGCCTCGAACACCAGGCACAGCCACGGGTTGTAGATCAGCGAGTAGCCTGGTACAGTACACTAATGTTAACAATATCCGAACGTCAAAAAGTTGGCTCAGTTGTACTATACTTGGTTTATAAATTAGCCATTACTCACTCAATCTAAGACAGTTATTTTTTTAACAGTTTGCAAATATGTGTGCTAAAACTTATTGGTAAGCACATGGTCATACAATGCCAGTGCGTGGACTAGCCGTATATGACAGTGGTTACAGTAAAATTGTACTACGTTTTTATATATAGTAATTTTTTTTTATATTTAATAATAGTATTCTACATACATACTAATAACTTCGACGACCTCCGTGGCGCAGTAGTATGCGCGGTGGATTTATAAGACGAACGTCCTGGGTTCGATTCCCAGCGGGGCAAATTGAGATTTTTCTTAATTTGTTATGGTCTGGCTATTGGGAGGCTTTCTTCGTGGCTAGTTACCACCCTACCGACAAATTCGTATCGACAAGCGATTTTGCGCTCCGGTACGATGTCGTGTAAAAACCGAAAGGGGTGTGGATTTTCGTCCTACTTCTAACAAGTTAGCCCGATTCCATCTTAGACTGCATCATCACTTAACATCAGGTGTGATAGCAGTTAAGGGCCAACTTGTAGTCGATAAAAAAATCGATGAAAACTCGGAGGAAGTTCTCAATAATTTTTACAGAGTAGTCCGATTTTGATAATTCTTTTTTTATTAAAAAGGTAATCCAAATACCTCCTCCTACCTCCAAAATGGTCCCATAGTCCCAATTTATTCACATTAACAACAAATTGATTACATAATTATTAATTCTTTCGGTAACACCTAACGAAGAGCAAGACTTATATTACTAAGAGTATGCTGAAATATACCAACAAACATAATTTAATCACCTAGAAGTCTAATAGCGTAGAAGACGAAACCAATGAACAGGACGTTAGCATGGCCGAGTTTCTTGATGATCGGTCCGGAAAGCACGAGCAACGGCAAGCCGGCCACGCCGCCCACTGTGATGGTGATGCCCATCAGAGAGCGAGACGCGCCCAGGTCCTGCAGCAGCCAGAACAGGAAGCTCTCGATGTAACCCCATGCGGTGCCTGGAATTGAGAATTAGTACTGTTCATCTTAACATCGTTACAACTGCGTTAGACCCCCTAAGAGTGATGACATTAAACGTATCTAAGGAAGCAACGTGAAACGGTTCAGAGGCAGGATATTACCATTATTTTCGGAAGTTTCTACAAACGTGAATATTGATTAATATGATGATTATGTTAATGAATGTTATAAACGGATTAAATCACACTAATATTATAAAAGTGAGTGTGAATATTTGTAACTTCTTCTAGGTGCAACTATTGACCCCATCTAGCTGAAATTTTCCAAATTTCTCAAACTAGATAGATAGAGATAAACCCTGGATTCAAAGATAGACTTTTATCCCGATATTTCCATGGGAACGAAAACTTTGCGGGTGAAACCGCGGGCATAAGCTAGTTGGATATACTTATGTAAGTAGGCCTTAAATCTCAGATATCAAGACAAATTAATATTCTCAATGCCTGTATTTTATGTTTTATGATATATATTAATGACTCATGGATAAACATGAAATTTGTTTTCTAATCTCGTGGCTCAGGGACCCTTCCGTTGCGCAACTGTTACACTCCGTCTAAGAGTTGAAATGGACAGATAAGTTAATGTTTCTTGATCTTTCGAAATTGATCTAAATTAATTTAACGAATATTTAGGGTAAAGTTAAATATCGGAAATAGTATAACGGAATAATTTAACAGTAAGACATTGTTTCTTACCCATAATAAAGCAAGCAATGAAGAGCGCCACAATTTCAATATTTCGAAAAACAGTGATAACATCCTCAAGGAGATTTTGTGCGGGCTGTTTGAACTGAAGATCAATGCTCAGCATTAGAACCCCGGACAGAACTTTCAAAACTGCATACAGATAAAAAGCGGGTCTGAAATGTAAACACGTAATTCATTAATAGTAATTCTATATGTCTATAGGCTAAGTATAGAATGTCCAGTTTGATATTCAATATGGATATAATATGATACCAGTCATATAACAATAATATAAACTCTAGTCTAGTACATCTGAATTTTATATTTAAAGGTTTATTTATCTCAAAGGTGTAATTTGGAAAACCAATTAATGTTAACATATCTATGTCCTTGATTGGAAAAACGACATTGGAAAGCGCAGAGTTAGAAAATCGCATAGATTTTTTAAAGTTATTTGATGATGTTATGCCATAGTGGTACGTTTATGTCAGTAGAGTGGTAACTGGCCACAGCTTTCTCTTGAGAGAAACAAACATAAGCTGTTATGGTTATGAGATCAAGAATCATAGAGTCAATTAAAACCAAACGACATAATACTACATTATCATTTCAGATTGGAAATCAATTGCTTTCAGAATATTCTAGCTTCACTTATTAACAATCCTGAAGATAAAATTGATGAATTTTTAAGATTTATCTGTTTTATTTACGGTTGACCACTCGAGAATCAGGCGTTAAGTGACTGGGAACAAATGAATAGACTGCTTTATTTAAGGTAACAAGCACGTACCTAAAGTCTGTATAGCCTTTCCCTCTGCTCGCATAGTCAATAAGTAATCCAGAGAGCGGTGACGAAATCATTCCGCCTATACTACCATAGACTCTCTGAAGGCCGTAGTCTGCCCTCTGATCCCTCACGATCGCAATCACTGCTCCTTCGAACATTGCGAATGCCGTGCCACCGATAATGCCGATAAATACACGAACCTGCAACATACAATAATAAGTACGCAATGGAAAGGCATTACCGCGAGATTTTGTATAACAGAACATAGTGGACTATACATTTATTTATATCTACAAACAAAGTTTCCACTTCAATGTTATTTACACAAATGCACTGAATAACCCTAAGTTTTATACTCAGGAGGTAGTAATTTACGCCTACTTGTGAAGGCGTACCTGTATATAAATTGGACTTGGCTTGATTAAGTGAATGTGCAGTGCTCAGGAAAGATGAAGCTTACGAGCGCCAAGCTTTTCTTATTAAGACTAATTGTAATAACTAAAAGTATGTATGACTATATTAAACTATAAGATCCGGTGACACTTATGTAAAAAAGTGTCCTGGTATTGTCTTGACGTAATCTTTGCTATCAACATAATACTATGTTAAGCTTAATAAAATTTGCATCAATAAGTATCTACGAAAAATGTATAAATATAAAATTATTTTCTTGATTAAATCGCTTCTATCTGTCGTAATATATGAGCATGTAATACGGGTACATGCCGCTATCGAAGATCGTACCTACTTACAAGTTGAATACACAATAACATTGTTAATTCAGTGAACGTGGGAGCATAATATAAAGGTTAATAAATTTTACAATTGCTATGTACGAAATTTAAACAATATTATGCTGCGATGAAAACGTCTATATTTCGTTCAGCGTTTTTAGTAATAGGTAGGTAAATTCCTTTTATATGAGAAGATTTATAAGTTTACAGTGGTAAGAGAGATAAGTATAATAAGTTTCTTATTTAATTTGAATATCGATAAAATATGTGATCTTAAAAGCGTTATACATAAATTGATATTTCATAATGGTAAGTATACTATATGTATTTGTTTATATGGAAAAATCTACTTTTATACTAATTGTATAAATGTTGTTGTTTTACGTTTTTAGAAAATCAAAGTGTTAAAAGTAAGGCGCAAAATTTGTATATTTTGTCGATATACAAATTTTGCGCCTTACTTTTAACACTTTGATTATTTATTACAACCTATTTGCTGCTCTATCATTATATGCATATAGAGCTTCCTTACACGAAAAATTTGTTACTTTTGGGTTACATTTGCGTGACAGTAATATAAGCTTTTGTGTTATAACTATTGCCAAATTCGGCGGCCTTACCCATTTAATAATTATCTACGGATATTGGGAGACTATGCCATTTTGCAATATTAAGTTTATCGTGTTGTGAATGTAACATACGTACACTCAAATGCAGTAACTTGGGCAAATCCAGGCGAAGCAAGCTCTTGTACATCGGGGACAAGGTCGCTGTAGATCACGTCTCGTCTAAATCATTATGAAATAAGTAACATACGAATATGTGTTGGCCTCAAGTTTATGTGAGCTTACATATGCGAGTAAATCGCTCTCGAATAGTACGTAATTTGTTAAATAACAGAAAGTAGTAAATGAAATTAAAATATAGACATCATCAAAGTACGTGCCAGTCCATATACCATATGAAGCAATATTTACTTAATACCTACCTAACTCTGGTAACTACATCATACCTGTCCCTAGTATATGCATTATAATTGTTAACTTACACCGATCTACTTTTAAGCAGACTGTAATTTTAATTTGTTATTTGTCGGGTTTTGTTAATTTGTTACCTGAACTGTACATTGTGGATTTTACTTCGGAACTTAATACTTTGATATTTGACTAATCCGCTTGTTACGGATTTGATCTATGTGATTATCATTATATAATTTTGAGGTGTTGTTAGGGACCTCTGAGTATATAAGATGAGAGATCTAAGAACTTAATTACCTACCTGCATAATTTTTATGAAAGAGAGATTACATTGTATGCCTCTGTTTCCAATATTAAATTTCAGTGCACGTGCAAACTGTGTTTACAAACAATAAATTATTCCCAAATGTTTACGTTTACTTTTGTCAACAAACCACAATATAAAGCATATATGATACAACGTAAACATAAATTTTTAGTGATAGTAACATTAATAAACTAATAGTTTTATCGTAAGGTAGACACCAGCTGGAACGAGGACAGTGGCAATGGGTCAGGCCGCGAGCGCTGAGTAAGTATCAAGTTCGCGATTACGCAGTTAGTGACGATTAGCGGCCAATCTTCCTATCAAGATATCCGCTTCCCAATCCGTCACATTTACATCACATTGCCCCGCCAAATATTCATGCATATGTCCCAGATCTGACTTTACAGACTTACCGTCAGATTATAAAAATATATGTGCACTTACAGCTAGTTTAAAATGCTATACTGGACTGATTATACGACTTCGAATCATGGTCCTGTTAAATTAATTTGCCATTAAATTTTCTTTCTGTTGAAATTGGGAAGTGGTGGTGTCAAAGCCGACGTCACCAAGTCAAATATATCGACCAACCCGCACTAGCGCAACGTAGTAAATCTAATCTCTAAGCTCCTCCTCCTGTAAGGTCTGACTTTGCTTTATGTAGATTTTTTATATTTTATTAAGCCTTTATTCTTTACATCATTACTTCTAACGAAGAATTTTATCTACTTTACTGAGTTTAATAATGTATGACATTTATTAATATCTAAATATTCTATATATCCACAGGAATGTTAGAAATGAGCAAACAGAACTGCAGTCACGTTCAATTTCCTTAGCACGTTCCGAGTATATGTATGAACACTTAACACACTTTGTATGTAGACTTCATTCTATTATTATAGGAAAACAATTACATAGGTACTTACGCTTAAACTGTGGCAAACAGAAATTAAACAACGTGTAATAATAATAATAATTGAGTTCAACTTACGGCCAAATAAGCCCAGAATGTAAAGACTGGGTCCAATTCAATCTGTTGTTGCTGATTTTCACAGAGGCTTTTCCTAGGAGCAGTGGCTGCGCAAGCTACCGAACATTTAGTCAAACGTTTTGAGGCAGTATTTACCCATACTATGTCACCATTACTATCCTGTAATAAAATACTAATAAGGTTAGGACCAAATAGGAATTTATTGCGCAATGCGAAAAATATGAAGACTGCAAAGTGAAAAGAGAAAAAACGTTTCATGATCGATAGACAGTCATTTAGGTAAATTACTTATGGATACTGTTTGTACAATACATTGGTGAATTAAAAAAATAAGCTGTGTATCTTGTAGATACAGTTGTTATTAATTAAAGTACTACAGTGATAAAAACAAGTATATATTGGAAAATATTTATTAGCAATGGTTATTATTTAATTTAATTTACATACATATCAAAACATCTCTACATAACATTATCAAAAATACTGATACCTACCTCATCAAAATTATTTTTGCACATTGTTGTATCAATTCCTTCATAGTCTTCGTCTAATTTAGTATTGTTCTTGGGAGATATAGCGTTCACATAATAAATTCGCACTTCATCAGCATTCTTTTGGGCGTCGTGAGTTATTCGAATGCGATACGTCGAGGTCTCTGTAGATTCTTCAATAGAGTCATTGAAATAATTCTTTTTTCCAAATAAGCAGGTAGCGTTATTACCTTCATGAGAACAATCTATTTGATACAGTTGAGGCGCAGGGAAGAATATTCTATCACCAGCAACTTTAGTCGCAGTAGAGTTAAAATATGGATCATTAGTCATTATACGTGAATTGCTGTGGTCTTTTATCGGCCTTTCTTTCTGAGCTAACAATGAGGAAACCGTGTTGCGGTACACAAGGCGCTGTGACTCAGTTTGCGATTTCAAATGAACGTCGTATGAGTTCGCATGGACAATGCTCTCTATGATTTCTGAAGAATCTCCTTGCGGCAATTCGCAAACAAAGCCGCACGATAACACCCTGGAAAACATTATTATATGACACATTAATGCAATTAGAACCTCTGGGTTAGTTAGTTTTTCTTATCTAAGTTATTTTATTATCATTACACTATCTTATAAAGAACTCAAGACCAAACAAGAAAGTGAATAATTAATTATATATTTATTCAAAAACTTCTGGTTTAAAACTCTGTGGATACTTACGTTAAGTTGACGTCATATGCAAAGGGATGCATAGGGCTGCAGGGATAATCTCGGACATGCTGAAGTTGCAACGCGCCACCATCACAGGATGCTAGCAATTCGACTTCAGAGGGAAACGTTACAGTGATGCGACCCACTGGCACTGCCAGAAGTAATAGTGCTGATGCCCCACCCAGTGCAGACGATACTGCTAACAGTAACTAGAAACAAATAAAATGAAATAAGCACACACCTACATAATATAAGAAGGGTGGTCTGATTAAGCTAATTATGATAATAATATGATATAAAGATGACATACAAAATTTGACTGAAATAATTTAAACTGATCAAATTTCAATTAAAATAGAGATCCTCTAGCAAGAAGATTTCCTTACAGCAAAACAAGTACATACGTAATTTGAACAGGTAGATATGATCAATATTTTGACCTAATTGCATGCATGGACTCTGGGCAGAACGCACCAAGGCTACTGTATAAAGCGACTATTTATTTATCTTTTCACGTAGGTAAACAATAATTGTTGGTTTGATAATTGGATCAAACATCTTGATAAATATTGTATCTTTGACTAATGATTGAGATCTTCGTTGTGATCTGTGCATTTCCATGCCTATGCAACATGCAACAGTATCTAAATATGCTTTTTAACGACTAAAAGAATAACAGGATGGGACATTTAAGATAATTGATCAGCGTACAATCGAACCGACATTCAATGCCACAATTGCAATCGATTTACAACGACAACCGTGAATAAAGACGCGGTTGGTGTGCAAACACCGAGCTTCACGGAAAACCTTAATTGCGTGTCGTGCATCGCCACGCAACTACATTATAAGTGCATAAAATGTTAATACAACTGGTATAACATGTGCAAAAGATTTTATCTCATCGGCTTAGAGTCTTAGACTTGTAACTATGCTCATCGGGTATTTAAAACTACAACTTTGTAAAACAGTAAGAAAAATAGTGACTGCCACGTCTTCGGTTAGCCCAAGTGTCATCAAATCACGAGTTCCAGTTTTCTAGTCCCTGGATCACACTGCGGAATAATTCTGATTTTTTCTTATTTTTTAAGAAATTAATAAGAATCTTATGTCGGAGATTGGGAATTTAGTGTTATTACACCTCTGAGCATCGGACCTTAAACCGTCGGTACCGCTCACTATCATTAACATCGAATCAAAAAAATTAGACATTGTCTCCCGAACGCCGCCAGCCCGTATTGGAGCAGCGTAATGGATCAAAACTCCTTTTTCCCTCTCCTAAAAGGAAGGAGACCTAGCCATATACGCTGACACTGATGGATTGGAAGGGATTGAAGTCGGTTATAATAATATTCATCTCACATCTCAACCATGGACACCTATATGATTTACTCGCGCAAATGACCCGTTCATATATAACTATGACTTATTGTTATAAAGTACCGAGCTCACAAAAGCAATGATCCCTAGCCAATGTAGGCATACGCCAATAAAAGTCAGCGTCGCTTCCGGTACAGTGGCCATGTGACGCAAGCGACGTCGCTTGTCGCATTACCGGCCCGTGGTACAGCCATACAGCAGACATAGCATACACGCAGCGATTCCCAAAGTGGGTACCGCGTAAGTAGGTGCAAATATTATTTAAAAAAAAAGAGCTGACCACACACAAAAAATGCACTTTCGAATCATTTATTTTCTGTAAATCTTAGGGGCTAAAGATCAGTATTTTTAAGGTATGTAATGTGGTATGTATATAAGTTCTTTGATTTTAAGATTTTCATAATATTATGATATTTTTGGCGGGTGTTTCATTATGTTACAAATTTGGGAGCCCCTGGCATACATCGACATTTGACATTGCCATCGCGAACACAATACAAGGTAATGGCTATTGTAATACGAATTGGACATAATATCCAGCCATTGTGGATTAGCTTCGTTTAATTAGACCATTACAAAGTTACAAACGTAGATTTATGGATGTACCATACATTAGGAACAATGACAAAAGAAGAGTATGATAAGGTTAAATAACTATCACTGCTCGTTGGTCTAGTGGCTTCTATCACAAGGGTTCGAATCCTGGGTCGGTTCGTGGAATAATACTTAGATTTTTGACGGACTATGGAATTTTATCTGGATTCCTCTTGATTGATTGAGAGATTGAGACTTGGAGAACACATTAGGTTGTTGGGTCCGGTAACTATCATCGACATCTTATAGTGTTTGTTAATGAATTAAATCAAATAAACCGTCAATCTGCAGAGCAGCGTGGTGTGTCTAAGCTCCATATTTCTTCTCCTACAATGCGGGAAGCCTGTCCCTGTAGTGGGTCGTTAAAAGGCTTATAATGATGAATGATAAATAAACTTATAAAACTTATTGTGAAATATCATGACGAATAAGCCTCTTTACTTAATTATTCAGAAAAGATAAACAAAGAGAAATGATGTTATCCTCCTTATCCTTAAACTAATCCTTTAATGTCAACGTCATCCTTAAACTAACTTTCTAAGTTAAGCGCTTTATTGTTCTAGGAGTGAACGTGGCTTCGGATGCCGATGGTCCTGGGGTTGACTGCGAAATATTGGGCTTTGTTTTTTTTCCAAAATGTACACTAAAAATTCTCAACTCGACCTTACACTTAGATAGTATTAAGATACCTTTAAATATATAACAGTAACCCGTCGATCCCGGTCGTCATTAATCAAATGTTACACCCTAAACATGTGTTAGAGCCATATAGAGTCAAACCCCCTATCTTATATTGATGACGAGCATTGTAGTGGGGCATTGAAACAGGCTGATAATAATAATAATGATGAAACTGTGATATCTACGTCATCTCTACTAAACATATCACAAAATATAAACAAAGAAGTGTGATGTGGTTATCCTTAACGCAACCTTCCATGTACATCATATACCTATGAACTAACCCTGAAGTTTCCGATCTTGTCAGCGAGCATGCCGGCGAGAGGCGGCATCACTATAGAGACGACCGGCGTCACGGCTGACATGATGGCCGTCTCTTCCACGTTGATGCCTAACTCACGCATGTGAATTGTCAGGTACGGGTACAGCACGAACAAAGCTGCAATATCAATTAGCGTTTATAATCACTGGCGTTTCGTCTCTCTATACAATTAGAAAATTTAAAGAGAACTTAATTTGTTTAATGTACCTACATTTTAATCTACAGGTTAATGTTTATTCATGTCTTTAACTAAACATATTGTAAATAAAAATAAAGCCTAAAAATGGTCCTGTCTGGAAAGTTTCCAGGGAGCTTTGCAAACTTTTGATTTTACAAGTTTTAATATTTTGGTAATAGTAATTTGCAATCGTCGCTTTTGAATTTTTATTTAAATTATTCATTACAAGTTAGCCCATCACTGCAATCACACCTGATGGTAAATGATGATGTAATCATAGAAATCCACACCCCTTTAATCCTACATGATATTGTGCCGGAGCGCTAAATCGCTTGGCGATACGAAAAATTACGCATGAAAACACTTTGTGATGTATGTGTCAAAAATAGTGGCAAGAGCAGCAAATTTATAAAACCCTGTCTAAAACCACAAACCACACTTTCAAAACTCCTAGAAAACTTTTCAGGTATTTTTATTGACTCCAATTGACTGTTTAATAGTTTTAAGCGAGCTATAAATGTTTTAAAAATGTTCATTTTAATTTAAATCATACTTACTGGAAGCGTGTACGAAAAACAATATTTTAAGAGGTATAAGCTTCTTTTGCTTGAGATCATCTGTGATCCTTCTGAAGAAGGCGCGTATGAACTGCATTTTCGCGTGTTGTTTAGACGGCAGACGAAAAATGTTTATTTCCACATGTGGCTGAGAGTTCTAGGTGGGGAAATGTTTTGTTATCCAATCTCCCGCATATATTCTTAATATTTGGTGTTCTTGATGCATGGACATGTATTGTGTGAGGCTCTATCTGAAAGAAAAATTATATTTTTAGACATTTTAGGTATTATCATGTTGGATTAGTTAGAGAGAGCAGAGTTAGGGCTAACTATTATACTATATATATTATAACGAAATATTTTTACACGGAGAATGATTTGCAATTATTGTTATCGACCTAATTTTTCGTAAGTAGTAAGTACTATATCTTAAAGAGACGCCCTATATTTCCTTTTACAAAAATTTTCGATTGTTGTACCAAACAGGGGTGCTCAGAGTAATTCAAACTTATGATTTCCTTATTTACCTATCGGATCAATGTTAGATTTTTCTTAATTTGATACATCAATATTTTTTTAATTTTACTATACTATATACTGAATTAATCATAGTGGGCTTGTTAATTTAAATGTAAAGCTATGATAAGGAAAAGAAATAATATTTCTCGTATTTCAAAAAGGTCACATAGTTCAACTACTAAAAGGCTGAGGCCTAAAGGATGTAACCATTAACATTGTTTTCACCTTACTTTATACACCTTGTCGTAAACCCAATAGAGCCATAACTTCTAATTTTCTACAACCTTTTCCAGCGACTTGATTCTGCACTATATCTCAGTATAACATGTGTTGTTGTCGTAGGCTACTCAATTACATGGCGAACATGTATTATATAGGTTCCTATACCTTCAAGTAATAACCAGATTCTAATAATCTGTTGAGATTAAGCAGGTGCCTTTAATACATCCTGTTTAAATAAGCATTATTAAATTCCGCAGTATTAAAGTCCGCAAGTGTAAACGTAACTCCAAATGCACTCTCTATTCCCTCACTTTAATAGACCGACGCGGCTGAACCTGGCTACTTAAAAGATTTTTTAGAAAAAAAAACCAAAGCCTTATTTTGTTATCTGAACTCAAATACTAGATTTTAATAGCCGTAAGCAAACTATCTACAACGACCAATGAGGCAGATATACAATATATAAATATTATTGTTGTATTGATCAGACGACATTTTTGCTATTGTTTTGAATATTTAGGTTGACACATAATAACTGCACGGCCGTTGGAATTTTTCCGTAAACGTTTAGACCAACAACGTAATGTTTACTGTTCGCAAAGTACTGAGGTATTCACAGATAGGTAAATTATGTAATAATGGTAATATTAGTTCTGGTTATCATCGTTTAATACCGGATATACGGTCAGTCAAAGTTAAACGTTGTTACTTTGTAAACAGTTGACTTATTACCAACGAAGGTCTATGAATTGAACTATTGTGTCATATCATTATTATTAAAATAATAGCTAATAGCTTGTAACTGTCTGCATTTATATACACGAATGTTTAAACGGAATGTACCTATAGTTATTTCATTTTATCAATAAAATAAATGTAAACAAAGGATCGGTATGTCAAAGCGAACAGTTATTATCTCTGTTCAAACATGTTATACCAAAATTGTTAGATTTTCAAGCATACTTCATTTGTTTGCCTTTGTTTCATGGCTGAACTATACATTACAAAATCAATATTTTTGTTTATTTAGATTCCCTAACCATGCGTCCTTATTGGGAAGACATTCCTAAACGGGATATTTATGTTTTAATTTTAAAGGAAAACATCGACTAATTAAAAAAAATCTCTTATAAAATTATTACCTAATGATGAAACACCTTTTTACCCGACTGCGTCAGAAGGAGGGTTATGTTTTTCGAGCGTATGTATGTATGTATGTATGTATGTCCATTTCTTCGGCACGCGCTACAGCCTAAACGGCAGAACGGATTTTGACATGTGAGGTGTCGTTGTATTCGGCTAAATTGTGAAAGTGACATAGGCTATATGAATTTTCAAAATGGCGGCTGTAAATGGGGGAAAAAAGGGGGGACGTGTGCTTTTTTTTCTTTTATCCTAGCAATATGGGTATCAAACGAAAGCTCGTGAAAAGACCATTTCAAAAATATAAATATCATATCATGTTTATGTTACTGTTTTAACAAGCAATGTCAAAAAGTTTACCAAGTGTACCGTCTCATTTCTATACCATAAACTAAAACTAAAAAGTCTCAAATGAAATTATTATTATAAAAACAAAAAACCCAACTGCTTAGAAGTTATGAACTGAAAAGAGAAAAACAAGGATCACTATATCTGTATAAAATTCTAAATACTTTATGGTACTGCAGGCAAGGACAAACGTAGTTTTGGTAGGTCTTTTTTTCCCAGGTTTATTGTAAACTATTTTGTCCACACCTGCGGCACCATAAAGTATTTAGAATTTTATATAGATATAGGGACCCTTGTTTTTCTCTTTTCAGTTCATTACTTCTAAGCAGTTGGTTTTTTGTTTTTTTGGCACTAGTTTTGAGGGACCGCGGCAAATTTTACGCAGACAAGCCCGCTGGTATTCAATACTTGCTCTGCCTCGCGGTATCACCCGCGTAGATCCTGTCTCCGTGAGAATATCGGGAAATTCGGAAAATGAGTTACTATACTAAATTTCAAGTCCATCGAGTGTATAATTTTAGAGATGAGTCATTAGCATTTCGCTTATATGTATGAAGATTAATGTTTTAAAGATGCCACATCATATTCTAATGCATTTGGAATCCAGTAATTAACCATGTGCGCTTAACCTGATTGGTAACTAAATACAGTTACTATTCCAACTTTCACCTTTGAACGGAGCACAATAGAATAGAACTATAGATGTGGTATGCAGGTATACCTTTCGTATTTCCTTAAAGCAGGTCTTGTGCGCTTTGTACACAAAGAACAAAGCTTCAATCTTTATCTGGGTACCTATTGTAGTAGGTATTTGAACAGAACATTATTGCCTTCCGCACATAATTGACGAAAATGACATGCTTACAAAATTATTTAGAACAAGCTTCTCTTACTTACAGGCATTTCAGGAGATCTATAATTTGATACATTATAGGTACAAACAATTATTTAGACCAATACACACACCATTTTCTTTAGGTAACTTCTGTTAAATCTACTTTTAAGACAATAATCCAGGAAGAAGAAGAAGGAAATCTTTAATGCACACATGATACATAGGACAAACTCACAGAAAAAATAAAATAAAATAACAATCATGAATGCATGCAAAGGCGGCCTCATTGCTTGGAGCAATCTCTTACAGGCAACCCTTGATGATAGGAACTGTGAAATGAAATCGGAAATAGTGCAAGACAGAATAGAGTAGAAAGTAGAGAATGAAATTGCCACACTGTATAAGTATATGCTGTGGAGAAACTTAGTGTCACGTTGTATGTTCACCACGGACTCCTAAAGCCGGTGATGAGCCTTTTTCAATGGAATTTTTTGCACTTTAACTGATGATCGGCTTGGCCAATTTTATATGGTACGAAGTAACTAAATCAGTTAATATTTTAATAAAAATATAGAAGAAGATTTCTGATATCTGAACCACTTTCAGTGATAATATCAGAGTGACTGTAGCAGTGTCGGTTCTTATTGTCAAGAGCCGAGATGAAGACATATTTGCATTGCCAAGTGTAGATGCACCGTATGATCAATAGGAGGGTGCGTGTCGGTACTGTTAATAGATACCTTCAGCAGGAAGTATGGGTTTGTCCGTCACTGATTGGCGGAGCGGTGACATGTGACGCTTCAATTATTTAAAACATGGGTTGTGTACTTGTTATAGTAGACACCGAGTACTGATGCAAGTGCCACTATTCAATACCAGTCCACTTTGTATACTGTCTATGGCTTATAAAATATTTCAAATTTTATTAAAAAAGGAACGTGTAATAAATGTGGTCTATCTTTTTCCCGGGTTAAGGTTAATTCTAGGGATGGATGGTACCTTTGCATAAATATATTATTTACTGTGGCCTATAATGGCCTAAATGGTCTTGGGCAGGTGAACTCAATTAGATTAATATGGGTACCTGGACATGTAGGCATACAAGGTAATGAGCTAGCGGATGAGCTAGCTCGTAGGGGCTCGGAGTCACACTTCATCGGCCCGGAGCCATGTGGTGCACCGTGTGTGATAAACATGGCTCTGACATCATATGCCGAGAAGATGACAAAGGCAGAATGGGACAAAGTAGCAGGTCTAAGGCACTCAAAAAAGTTCATGAGTAACATAAAGGCAGGTTTTCTAGCGAAGGTAAGTCAACTGAGCAGGAAACAGCTAAGGTATGCCATAGCAGCGTACACAGGCCATTATAGCACCAGGTCTATGCTCTGCAAAATGGGTATTTCTGAGGATCCTATCTGCAGGGCCTGTAATGAAGACACAGAGTCCATGGAACAATTTGTGTGAATGTGACGGATTGGCTAGAAAGCGAATGGATCTCCTGGGGGTAGCCTATCCACTGCCAGAAGATTACTGTGCCTCCAACCTAAGAGCAACCATCCAACTCTTGGAGTGGGTGTTTGAGCTTATATAGGGGAGGTGAGGGCGGGGCGAGTACAAAAGATCCATAAGGGTCGAAGTGCATCCGCTATGGCGGGCCTCAACATACTAATAATAATAATAATAATAAATAATAATACTGTGCTAGGGAAATTTAAACTCAAACATTTCAAGTAACCAATTTATTTACATAACGCCGTCGGGATAAAAACTTATGACCTTAGAGTATCTTCGTATTCTTAGTTTTACTTTAAGATTGTAAATATCTATAAATGATATAAACGCACCCAAAAACTCAATGGCTGAGTTTTGAGTAATGGAAGAATTTTAGGTTGAAACAATAAACATCTGCTATCACTTTAATTTATAAAGAATGCGTTTGACATACCAGCTGAGTAAATCAGAACGGACAGGACGAATAACCATAATGTTATGAATATACGCTATATGTTATCACAACATTCAATTGAGTCTTCAGTTTTTCTATGGAAATACTTGTAATAAAATAATGATGAGAAAATGTCGGTCTTAACAATCGCGTTCCAGTTGTTAGAAGTTACGACGAAGTGGCTGTGTTGCGCAAACTTACGCTCACTCGGTAAAGGTTTCATAAGCTCTATTGGACGTTGGAATAACCAAATAACCAAATACCAATAGAATTAAATTCATCTCCATACAGCTGCGTAACAATTAGATACTATCAAACCTTTGTAAATACATAAGGCTGTTATAAATTTAATAAAAATCGCATAAAATACGACTGTTAGGAGGTGTATTGCTTCAAAGTCTATTTTTATTTAATCACATACTTACCTAGTTGAGTGTTACTTATTCTTTATTTAAAAGGTTGTGTATAAAATTCTTTCAAAATTCATCCTTTCTCTACTTTTTTCCAAAATTCAGTCTTTTTTATGTCATATTCGCTGAACTATTTATAAGGTCTTTTCGTTATTAGGATAATCTGAAAGCATACTTTTGTCACTGAGCTCGATAGATGGAACATAAATCGCGAAGGTAAAAATCTCTACAATAGAGATACTTTACATTAGATAAATATTTATAGACCAAGACAATCATAACTGGAACCTCAACTTAAAGCATTGTTCGTACTATGTAGGCAGTTAACTACATGTAAAACTACAGCCCGTAAGTAGGCCTATATACATACTACAGTTTTGTATTTTTATGCTACAGGTCAGGTTTACCGACGCATTGCAATAATGATTAAATGTGGCTGTGCTTGAGGCGTGCAAAACGTGGGATTTCATTTCATAAAGACAATGATCTTCAAAAATTTCCTAATTGCCTGTCTTAACTCCAAAGGTTACACTGTTATTATATTAAACGGCATGGTGTCATAGTTTAAAAGTTTGAAACGGTAGATGTTCGTTGAATCGAAAAACGTTTTATTATTATTTTTGTGTCTATTGTTTTCTTTATGTTGAAGAACTTATTTACTTAAAAATGAATTGTAATTAACTTTATAACGGGATGAGGACGTCAACCTCTCACACATCTATCGTTTTTGTTGAGATAAATGAAAGTAACGCAATTATACCACTGCGCCACGGAGGTCGTCAAATATTATTCCTTTTAATATTTTTTAAATATTTTTCCTTTTAAGGTTTTCCTAAATTTCCTAATTCATATTTTGGAAAATAGGAGAGAAAATGGAAAATAGGGGATCGAAACTCTCTCAATTCATTCTTATTTTTCTCTCTCTCTATCTATTTTTAAGAAAGATTGAAATACATTCATATAGACGTAAAAGGGACATTAACATCCACGAGAAATTCTGTTTCGTGAAAACTTTTCGAAATACGTAATATATGTTTTGTCCAAGGTCACATTAATCTCTGTACCAAAAACATCCAAATTGGTTATGTGATTCAGCTGTGTAGGTAAAGGTAACGAGCAGACAGACTTACTTTCTCATTTATAATAAAAATAATTATATTAACAATTGATTACATAGTGATACCTATCAGCACCTTAATTTAGATAAATAGGTACTAGCATAATGAAATATTAAGATGTTAATCATTTTAAATACCGAGTTTTATAAAAGAGGAAAAAGAATAGGTACCTACTACTAGTACCTACTTATAATTACCTTACGTTACAGTAAAAATAGGCTTGTTTTACGTAATAAAGCTTTTATCTCGATATAAAAACAATTTTTTGTACTCATCAAGTAAGTAGGTACAAATGTTCAATAAAAAATGATAAATCGAGCAATTTATTTCAAACAATATCAATCAATTTTAGAAGTGACTGTTTATCATTTTGCCCGAAAATTGTTTTGGAACTGCGCTATCGTAGTAAATTAATTGGATGCACTGTGCCTTTTTACGTAGAAATCCATTACAGAACAGTTGAAATATAAATAAGATATCTATTAATGAGTTTTTTAACGTAAATCTCGAAAATAAATTACTAGTGGAAATACTTTGTTGCACATGTAAAGACAACGAAAGAAAGAACAAAGCTCATAACGCATATCATAACCATCGATATTGATTATAACATCTAATTTATACCCAATTCGTTTGCGGGTTTATTAACATTGTGATTGTTGATTTATGAATATGCAAAATAGTTTAAAGAGAGAAGACAAGAATCCTTTCAGGAAGGCAGTGCGTACAGTATTGTCTCTATGTATCTTTTAGGAAACAATGATATTGAAATGTTTATCTATTAGGTATAATCATCTATCTTATAGATTTTGCAAAAGGAATCAGCTTTCGAGTTCCTCGATTCTAGTTAGTTCCTTTCAATGATAATTTATATCAAGAGGAACTGAATTTAGGATTGGGGGTGATAAAATATCATAATTCATCATCTTTAACAGCCTATTAACAGCTATAGCTTCGTTCTTGAAGAAGAAGGAATATGGAGCGTAGACCCACCACGCTGTTCCAGTGTGGGTACTATTTTCTGAGTGCGAGGTCTTACTGCACTTACTGCACTTTGCTTTGAGAGATGTAGAACACAGTTTCTAGTTCAGTTTTGAGCTCACGTACCTACCGCTAATTGAAAGGCACTCTGAAGTCAAGGCCAGATAGGGATGGATCAACATGGGCCGGGTAAGGTAGGTTAGGTCTGTCATATTAAACCAGTTATAATAAGCGATATCCTTAACGAGTCTTCCTGATCTTTCATATTTCCTTATGTTTCAAAATATCATCAGTGAAAAGCAACTGGGCTCGTATAGTTTTACGTACCTACTTCTGAAAGACGGCATTTTAATTTTTGTTTAATAAAATCAAGAGGTTTTAGGTTTTCGTCAAACGCAAGCGTGCAAGAAAATTCTTCTGTAAAAAAAATGGAATGCAATGCTCAAACCATTAATTAGGTTTACTCAATACCATATTAGGTAATAACGGTTACCTTAAGATTAGGGCATTAAAACTAATAGTTTTAATGCCCTAAGCAACTATTAGTTTAAATGCTCTGAGCAATCAATTTATTCCTGTGACTGCCAAGCCCCTATCCTTAACCGAACTACGCAGACTTAAATAAAAACGTATTAATAAAATAAACTTAAATATTTTCTTTCTCAGTTGTTTCTAATACCTAGATGTAGAGGTCGAGATGCCCTAAGGCCTAAGCAATTACTTATAGGCTAACCAGGACCGGATTTACTTATACGTACTACGATAAAATGTGTTACGTCACAATAATGTAAAAAAATATTCCCCTAAACCTGATCCAAGTTCCTTTCAAGTATCTACGTTTATCTGCTGCCTACTGTGGCTGAATGATGCTGGGTCTTAGTGAAGTATAGGAAATTGAAAAAATTGTATACGAAAGTAATCACGGAGTGTCGACATCCTTTTAAGTTACACCGGTTTACCTTCTATGGACATTGAGTCGATTTTAATGTCGAAACGGACTGTTTTTAGAAGAGATTTATTTTACTATTCAAGTAAATAATAATATTTTTTGAAGATTTAAATAACTGTTTTTATAATCATGAGCGAAGCCTGGATCCAACGGTATTTAAAATATTAATATGTATTTGTATTTTTTTAATAGTTATTTGAAAGTAGCAGACGCCCACGGCCCACGGCTACCACCGCGACCAAATTCTATTTTAAAATTTTGCGAGAACACAAAAAATAAAAAAATATAATAATACTATTAAGGAAAAAATGAGAATAGCGAACTATCCTTTAAAGGCAGATATGTGCCATCGCAATATCTTTTGTAGTCCTAACACAGAGGAACAACACTTCTTTTCATTGTTTTGTTATACTCGTATCTGTTATAGATTGAGCAAGATTTCAATTAAAGCTCCCAGATGAATCGACTCTTCAAAAAATTGTCATATGTCATATATAAGTATCAATTTGTACAAAATCTTAACAAATTACATTCCCTTCAGGAGTCATAACCGCAAAAAACCCGTTCAGTAGTGGTCTGTTTGAGTTTATAGCGGACAGACGGACAAACAGACTCGGCGGGGGATTTTACTCGTATTTTATAATATTTAGTGATTTAGGCAGCCATAAAATAAATATTTCCATTTTACCATTGGCGTTATTTCATACAACGCAAATTTTTAGATACGCATATCAGCGAATTCACTGACCGACTCATCATGAGATCTCTAAAACTATACACTATATTAAATTTAAACTTGTGAGTGATAGAATGAGCGGAACTATATAAACGGATTTCCCGATACCCCTATGAAAACGGGATCTACGCAGATAAAACCGCTGGGCAAGGCTAGTGTTTTAATTACTAAGTTTTCATGTGATTTACTTCTAAATAAATAAATATTTATACATAAATATTTATTTATATTATGTATCATTTTATGTACGACTTTATTATAAGTAGGTAAATAAAAACATATACATTCTAAGGTTGTATCCTTAACCTTTTCTCAATATTTACATTTTATTGAAACAAAATACACAGTTATTTGAAAATTATTAAATTATGATTGTATTAATAGATTTGGCATTGGTACACAACTACATAGGAGCTTAAGATAAATGCATAAATTAATCGCATCGAACCAACATCCGATGTTATTGAATATTTTTTCCAATAATAATTATCTAAAATACAATACTCTAAATAGTTTAGTCTCCGAATTATGGAGGTAGTAGTTGTTTAATCTGATTTATTAAAATTGTATATTTGCAATTAAACATTTAAGAGTCAACATCTCCTTAGGATGCTTTGGTTTCGGAGTAAAACGTACGTAGAGGATTATCTGGCTGACCTGGATGACTTTGTCACTTAGATTTGCAGCAAAATAAATAAATTATTGGCTATTTATTATGATCTTCCGCAAAGTAACACCTGCTTCTATCTAATGTTAACATTTTTTTAGCTTTAGCCTAATCTTGATTCTTGGCTTCAAAACACTCTCCCTCCCAAAAGAGGCACGAAGCCTCTGAGCTACAGGCCATTAAAATAGGCTAATGATGATGTTGATGACCATGAAATAAGATAAATCTTACTTACTTTATAATACTTACTTATATACTTATTTTATAACTAGCATACGCCCGCGATATCACCTGTGAGTAAAATATTGTACTTCAAACTTCCAAGAAAATCAAAACAGACCAAAATTAGCAACTTGACTCTTTTTTAGGATAAATGAGTATAGCAGCTATCCTTAAAAGATACATGTGTGCCGCCGCAAACTTTTTGTAGTCCTAATAAAGAGGAACAATCCCTCCACACAATTTTTTATGTATCTCAAATGGAATAGGCAGCGTTTTCTCAGGTGGTATGACTCTTTCGACAGTTAGGTATCGTCATATTTAAGTCAATTTATAAAAAGAACCGTAGCAAATTATATACTAAAGCCATCCTCAGGAATTATTCCATGTAGTAAAAAGTGCAAGAAAATCCGTTCAATATTCTTTGAGTTTATCACGAACACACAGACAGACGTGGCAAGGTACTTCGCTTTATAATATGTAGTGATAGTGTCACTAACAGGAAGCGGAATTTACATAAGACAGCTAGATAGGACGCCCGCGGTTTGACCCGCGTACCACGTTCCCGTTCGCATGGGAATATCAGCATACAAATTAGCATAAGTTACTCCTTATGAGCCTGGCGGAGCATATACAAAAAGAAGAATTTGTCGATACTCTCAGTCGGATCAACCCGCGTGATATCACGAGGCATCTTATGGATTTTGTGTTCTACCTTCACTGATCTAAGTGCTAGTTGTTTACAATAACAAATACCTAGCTTGGTAGCTAGGTATTCAGACTGACCATAGTCTGAAAATCCTAGATTTATAGTTGACCAAGTAAACAGAAGGTCTACACCTTATGCGATTTTAAACGGAAATCTTTTGCCTGTATCAGAATTTTTGCCTTCACCGCATAGTACAAGTTCAGTACAGTTCAAGGCACAGTAAGTAATATTTTTATTCAATTATTTTTTATTTTTAAGCCTTCTACACTATCTATCGACTTGTGCTTTTACGCCATTTTCGCTACTTTCATCCAGAAAGGCCGCATAGTTTCTCTGTTCCTATTCTTGCTTAGTACCTAGTTATTCATTCTATGTAATGTAATATAATCTTCTTCTTTCTTCCTGGGTCTTTTCCACACTAATAATACCTAATTTTTATATAGCTAGTATACAAGTAGGAAGGAAATGCTAATCCGTATATCCAATATGCTGCTGAACCATTTTTGATGAATTTTGGACAAAATATAAACACAACATTTTTAATTCCAAAATGTAAGTATCTATTGTTATTATATATTGTGCTCAATTTTGACTCTAAAAAAAAGATTTCGCTGCAGATTTGTCATAAATTTTGATTACTAGAAAACATATAAAACTTGATAAAATCCACTCACCGCATTCGCAATTAAAAAAATAAGCCTTATCGTAATAACGAATTTCACTTTTAATTATTTTATGCACTATTCAGGGTAATGTTATTTTTATTCTTAAAACTATAGTCTATGCTCAATTCGAATGTTGAACGCGCGCCTGCGATGCGCAATGCTTTTCGTACACGTGCCTGGCCCGAGGAGATTTGCGCGACACTGTCGCGCCCGCAACCCCGTACACTTCCCACCATCACCATCGCACTTGACGTCAAACATTCGTAGTTTCGTACTATGAGACACGAACGATTCAAAGCCATATCGTACCCGGCCATCGCCAAACTTGATAGCAGTCTCACTCTCGCGGTGAAAGCACGCAAAATCAAACCGCACGCAGTACGAGTAGGTAGTTCCTTAGTGCAACGACCTAAGGCTATTGTTTTGTTATTAAAGTCAGGATGTTTTGCTACTATTCCTTTGCAGAGAGAGTACATTTGACTAAGGGAATAAATATTTTGAATTGGTTACTAGATGATTTACTTTCTCTTTCTCTACAAGTTTGTAGATACGTTACTACATTTTACTAACGGAATAGTTAGTCGTCTATGTATTAACTAGCGGTTAAACGGTTATTCGAGACTTCGTGCATATTCAATTAAGTAGTTCCTGCAATCCTGCCTACGTAATTAGTTCTGATTGTCCTACTTACCTACCTATTTAAAATAGAACTCCTGCATTAAGAAGTAAATTAATTTAAGGAATTAATTACTGAACGAGCTGTAGATTAATTAATTACCTTCCTAGGTAGTAGTTACTTAAAAACTACCTCAAAAAAATGTTTTCATTCTTATTGAAACGAATACACAGTTATTTAAAAAAATTTAATTATCATTGTAGGTACTCCTAAATTTGGCTGTAGTTCTATCTACATACCTGTGTAAGATACTTAAACTGCTTTGTTGGTCCGATGTTAACAGATCATAAGATCTATTCTTTTCCAATAATAATTATTATTTGGCTTCGATCTTTGGGGCTTCTCCTCAAGGAGCTCCAGGTTCCAGGTTTTCTGGAAAGCGTAGTTGTGACTCTTCTACTTCCGATAGCGGAGTTGCCACCTACGCCTTACCCTTCAGTTGGTCGTAAATATAGAATAATTTGGAAATAATTTACGTATCCTAGATCTATAGATTTAGGTTTTATTAAGACGGCAAGTTACACATCTTCTGGTGGTGACAACACGGAACAGGAAAGATGTTCAGAGCAAAATTCACTAACCTGAGAAGGCTAATACATACCTAATCAATGGTCTGCACTACCTAAATAGTACCTACCCTTGTACAGATTCCAGAAGTACACATTCGTAGTATGTTGTTGGTTTTCGGTTGTTTATACCAAATACGTATGATTAAGATACCTGAGATCTTTGCAATTTATGTCCTTTATATCAGTTTTGCGATGTCATAAGCTACTTTATTCGACAGTACACTATTCACTATACTTACGTTTTTTCCAGGACTAAAAGGACCGACGCACACCAGATGAAGCGTCTGTTACTTTCAGAAACTAACATTAGGCGTAGAAATAAAGTCAAAAATTTTATTGACCTTTGCCTTCGTTCTCTATTTCATTAGTTGTCATGTTTATTTTTTTAACTTTGTTTCAACGCCAGCGATGTATTTTTTTTCTTTAATGAACATCTCTTATCCGCACCTCGTCAGGTGATCATGTGTCGACCTCACGACAAGAATCTGTTATAAAACTAATTAACTACAAAAATTAAAAGGCTTATAACATATCAATAGCGCATAAAGGATTTGACGACTTATTTTTATTTTCTTGTTTCATCAAATAAGTTATGTTCGGGGTTTTCTATATTAATATTATAAACAGGTAGAGTTTGTGAGCATGTGACGTTGTAAGGGGTAATCTCTGGATTTACTGAACCAATTTTCAAAATTATCCACCACCTTTTCACCAATAGAAAGCTACGTTGTTGTATAAAAATCTCCAAAATTAATTACGCATCTTTACTTAAATTTGAATTATGTAATCCAAGTTGTAAAAAAAATCGCTATAATCGCTTGTACTGCGAAAACAATTGAGGATAGAACAATACAATGTCCTGTAGGACATTGTATTGTTCTATCCACAATATTGTAATATTAAAAAACATATCAAAATATGTAAAAATGGCGGCGATAGCATATGCCTATCTCCTACGGATAAGTCACAATAACTGCTTTTACAGTTAAAATTGTGAATTAAAAAAAAGTTGTGAAGCTTATTTAGCCCAAATGGTATTAATCTATATCTTTATAAATATGTTTGTTAAACATTTGAGCCCTTTACTCTATAAAGTTTAAATAAATATCTTCAAAAATATTATCAAATAAATAAATAAAAAGATGCGGTGCGCACCGCCCGAACCGTTGCGTGGCAGTTATATTTAATTCTCTGTTTTCTCAACAACTTACTATTTTCTTCAATCTAGGTATTTCCTATTCAACTTTTTTATTAAAATTTCTAATAAGGATCACAGTTTGATTATTTGAATTAATCGCATTGCTCTGATAAAATAACATCAGAATACCTACAACAAAATCTCAACTATCTGGACATACATCTCAGACAAGGGCGGCCACTGAACGCCGAATAGGAGAGACTTCCTTTGAGCACGCACAGCGTCTTGTGAATGAAAGAGAATATAGATCGCAAGCATCTGCTACAAGGCTAGCACCAAAAGGTCTCAGCGACTGGCTCACCACAGACTGAATATGACAAATATACGTAATAGGGAATTTAACATCATTTTTATTTTGTTTGTTGACAAGCATTCTCAATCGAGTTTGGCTTTAGTATAGACTTGCTATCATCACCATAATCTTTATTTATCCCGAACTTTCTACCTGAAAAAAAATATTTCTAACGCGGAACGAAATCCGCGGGTACTGCTAGTAAATAAAAGAAAATTGTATATAAAAAAGTGCCTTTATTTTTTGTCAACATTAAAAATCTGATAATCAGTCTTCATTTACATTATAAATGATATTAAAATTACAATACCATAAATGAATTAGGCTTCAAGTAGGCTGTGTTTCGTTTCATGGCTTATGAGGTTTTATAAAAACCAGGATCTTAAATAATGACAAAAATATTTTGTGCAAATCATTTCAAAATTCATATTTACATACTAAATATATAAATATAATAAATTTAAAAAAATAAATAAGAATTACAATTACACCCATGCTAAATAAAAAATATTGTTTATTTTTTTAAGTATTTAAATTAAACAATAGAAATATTTGGACTGCGCAGTTACCAGTGGTACAATTATTATTAAATTCCAGCAGGTGCCGTGGCCGTATCACGAAGAATTTAATTTCAATTTCCTTTTGGATTAATCCATCCGAAAGTGTGCACCGGCCATTATTCATCACTTCACTAATCGAACTGTTTCGTAAGTAATTGTAATTTATCCACAGCACAGCTCGAACCTTATTATTTACAGTAGATTTTGTTTAACATTTTATGCATGTAACATACTTCACATTAATCAAACCATATAAGGTATATAGCTAACACTTAATGAAATTACATTTAACATTTTGAAATCGTAATCAATTGTTATCGATTGTTTGCAAAAGGTATTTTATACTGTATTTTAAAATACGCTTAGTATTTACAAACTGAAATGTTAGTTAACAATTCCACTCCACGTTTTTAAATATGTGAGAAGAAATAGTCATTCAGATATTTGACAGTAATTGTAGACAAGCCTGCGCGTTATAGTTTTAAATTCCATCGTGTTTATCATTTATGCACTAGTTGGACAAACCGACAGATTTGCGCACTAAATTCTTGGACAGGATTGCCACACATATCTTAGAGATGTTTCATATAATATCTACTAGTACATGGGCACCGAGATTTAGATTTAAGTTAATATTTCTGTATAATGTCTAGTGAGCAACAATCGTACATAAGCTAAGGAGCTTTCACTTCAGTCATTTTTCATATTTTTTCCTTCGGACGAGCCTATCAGATTCAACACATTATCATCGTGGCAATATACAAGACAATCCTGTGACATACAACCCGCGAAGTATAAATACTATTAAATATAATTCTTATAAAAGTAATAAAACATTCAATACAAAGTGAACACAAGCCGATTTTATCGAACAAAAGATCGTAGCGAAGTAAATATAGATATGACTAGGAACTTATACAATTACCGTTTCCATTATCGTATGTTAGGGAGTAAATGTAAAGGAGTTGCTACATCTACTACTCGTTTCTACTACGTATAAATGACGTCTATGTGCGTTGGCCCTTAGGCAATTCAAAGAGTTACGAAACAATAATAAAATAATCAAAAAAACACTAAGGCTTTTAGACTAATATAATTTTCATCGTCAGAAGTCAGAATTATTTTCCAAAAAAGTTGAGAAACATTACAGTGCCGAGGGAAACAAACATCCCTAAAGACCATGTATTCAAAGTGATGACTGTACTAACTAAAAATGGCTATGTGGCTAATTTATACGGGGTAGAAGTGGGTGCAAGAGGTATACCAGCGAAGTCTCTCTCTAACCTGCTAAAAGATCTTGGCCTTACTAGAAGTGCAGTAAGCTCCATATTGGAACGAGTGTCCAAAGCTGCTCTAGTAGGGTCCTTCCGAATTTGGCTGGGCAGGGAGAATAACTTGAACAGAGGAGGTGAGTGTTGACGGCCGACACTAAGAGATCTCTTTTAAACCTACACCCGTGTCACAAGTCTCGGGCTCTGTTTGGAGTTTTTCTCTCAGCCACGCGATGGACCCGGCACCCGCACGGTGAATCCATGGAATTCTAAAATATTCGTCTCAACTTGAGAAACCTTACCCAAATAAAAACAAAAGAATACTAGCCACATTTTTAAATATGAAAAATATTCCTGTATTCTCCAATGAGGGCTATCGCGTATGAATTGGCCGCTAGGGGCGCGTGTGGCTCGGTCGGTCTAATGTCACTGTGTGCGGGTCGGCTGCGCGGGTTTGTTTCTGTGCACATTAATGTCGCGCATGTGTAGCAATACGTTAGATTGATTGTGGCAAATATAAGTTACGGACCAATGTATGTGAGTGCTTTAAAAGTGGAGCTAAAAAAGAGGTGCAAAATTAAACAGTGAGAAAAAACAGCTAATTCAGAGGTTAGTTTTGTACTATATATAATAAATTATATTTTGCGAATGCGATTTATATCGTTAAATGTAAATTTTTGTTTTGGCATCTGTTATAACAATTTTACTCATTGATCATAAAGATTTAAATCGACATTAGCGCTACAAGCGAGAATCAAACTCATGACCTTTTGGTGTTAAGTCCTACCCTGAACCACTGAGGGTAGAGCATAGAATTTTACTTCCATTACATTTACTCCCAAATGACATTCAAATGACATTCAAATACAATAAATGCTATAATTAATAAGTAGCCAGCCTTTGCATTATAAGTTCAATATCTTAAAGAAATATTCGACCTCGAGCAGACCGTCCTCCGCCAGGTCACTGCAGTGGATGGCATTCTGTACTTTAGTTTTCCCGAGCTTGGCTCTTAGTGTATGTGGCCGTAGTAACCTGGCGATTTCCTGAAAATATATATTAATAATTAATCTTTATTTCAGGCATAATAATAACCCATATACAAACACAGACCAGCTGTAATACGGCAGACGGTATATAGATGAACAGATTGGAGAGCACTGGAAATGTTTAAAAAGTTACTCTTAAGTGCGACACTGTGACATGTGTTATAAGGGCTATTAAGTCATACAATAGTTTAAGATGTACCGGATCTGCGGGTCCAACTAGTTTCCTAAATTCTACAGCAGTGTTGACATTTTTGTCCTTAGCGACAAGCTCCATAGCTACGCACGGACCACTGGCCAGCTCCTCCACCATACCCTGCAAAAAGACAATGAATGACGTCAACCTAATGAAAATAAAAAAAAAATCTCAATCACGCTTAAAGTACTGAACCAATTTAAATGAAATTTGGTACAGGCATAGTCTAGAGCCAGAGAATAGACATGGCTACTTTTTCGAATTATCGCAAAACAGTATTTCCCGCGGTCGGAGGCGCGGGCGTCCGCTAATATGAAATAGTTTACTTTTATGTAGAAACAAACTGCTTCTTGTAAGAAGTTATACATTCATGTTTATAGATTCTTCTTTTTGTACACATATTTAGATAATACATATTTTCATGTATGTAGTTATTCAATGTTCTGATAAAGTATCCAGCTGGTGCAGGGGCTTCGGATCGGGAGGACTTTGGCTTGTGTCTTAGATTGGGTTTATATATTTGAGGATGTTTATTGAACTTTACTTTCTTCTAACAAATTCTCAGCAGTAGCCCAAAGTTGTGAATTGAGTGTTGTTACACCTTTGTGTCTCGGCGAGAACAGTAACGGCGGACCTAGTAATCATCTCTAACTCCTGATAGTGATTGTTACAGACTCACACGTGATCACCCTAAGCCCAACTTGCAATAGAGCAGAATGTGGTCTTAAGTAACAAATTTCTTTTTCTAGTAGAATGAGAGAGAGAGTAGAAGTACAAGTCTCTTTAACTAGTATATACCCTAGATATGACCCTATAGTACCCCATTAAAATAGGCTGATACCTGATACTCTGGCACAATGCCTTTGTACACCTCATAGAACTCTGCAGCGTTGATATTCTCCACAATAAACATATTCAACGCTGTGACATTGAAGCCACCTTCGTCAATGTCCTCCAGAGCTGCCCCTAGTTTGCCCTCCCGTACTGCATGCGGCTTCACTATACAGAGTGTGCAGTTTGACAGTGTAGCCGTCAGCCGGAGTCGGATGGACGATAATGGCGGTGGCGGAAACACATACTCCAAATCCTGAAATTATATTATTCTAGTTCATAGATTCTTCACCTGGACTATAACACACCATTTAATGCTTTCACGGTGCAGTTGAAGTAATCGTTTGCAAAAGGGAGCTATATACATAAGTTAGATACATACATACATACCACCATGCCTAATTTCTATAAGGATAGGCAGAAACACATCCTTCTACCTTGTACCCTCTTGCTTCTTCCAATTTCATTAAACCTTTCATACAAGTGCATCAGTTTAGGATACTCAACCTGGCCTGGAATGTCCTGGATTTAGTCCAGGATTCACCTTGTCTTCACCCTCCAACATTCCCATTCACTCTCGCCATTTAAATCTCTTTCATACATAATCAAGATAGAACCAGAGAAAAACAGGGTGCGTTAAGATAATAATTTATCTGGATAAGAAAAATTTATCAAATATACATATATGGAGGAACTAGACCATAGGGCATAATAAAGATTACATGTACTATGGTATAGTAGCATGAGCAGTGGATTTATAAGCCGGAGGTTCTGATTTTGATTTCCAGCTGGGCCTATTCAGATTTTCTAAATTAGTTGAAGCTAGTTACCACCCGACCAACAAAGATGTACCTCCAAACAATTTAGTGTTCCAGTACAATGTTCGATTGTGGAGGTGACCCTACTCCTAACAAATAAGCCCACTTTCATCTTTGATTGCATCATCACTAATCTTTAGGCATGACTGCAGTCAACTCCATGCTACCACAGTAAGCTAATCATTTGTATATATTACTCTGCTGTTGGGCAGTTATAGAGGTAACAATACAAATATGCTATTTTATAATGATTTTGCCTTGGTTGCAACACAAACAGGCATAAGACAGATTTGTGTATAAGTATCAACAATGCAGAAACTATTAAATTATCCTCTGCCACACAAGAAAATATTAGATAGTAAATAAGGACAAAATTATTGTTTTTTTACAGGTCTACTTCAGAAAATATTTTAGCCCATTCAATTTTCATACCTCTACTGCAGCATCAGTGCTAGGGGAGACATGGGCACAATTTCTTATAGCATCTGTACCATACAGTGCCCTAATAGTGCCGGGCTCTGCTTTCAGTGGATCCTTATGTCCAAGGATTTTTACACAAGCTGTCACAGACTCCCTACCTACCAGTTCCAAACAGAAAACCTGCTGACCAGTTAAATGATCTAGGAGGAATCTGCAACAAAATAAATTAAAGTAAAAACTTAGAACTAGAGAAGTCTATTTTCTTTTTGTTTTTTTGGGGAATTTTCAAAGGAATCGAAAATTTGTTCCTTTTAACTCAAAGATGGGTAAATGAGGCAGGGATATTTATATGAAAGTTTGTTCTTTGAAGTAAAGGTCAAAGACTTCAACAAGAACAAAATACAAGTATAATAAAATGAAATATAACAAAAGACATACGGGAATGTTGCATCTGCCATCTGCTTACGGTATATAAAGTTTATATCATCAACTGTCAACACTGTTTTCTTCATTTTAGTTATTTTCATACCCTTCTCATGAAAATGTGTTATAATCTTACCCACTATGTTGGTGGGTGTTGGTTTGATCATTGCAAATGTTCTAGAAAATAAATAAAAATATTATTATTGTAATTTAGCATACTAATAGGTACTATAAAAATGTGAAAGAGAGTATGTTTCTGAACTAGTTCTGCTTTAACTATGAAATCAATCTAAAAAAAATTAGCACAGAGATAAAATCTTGGATATGAACATAGCATATTTTATATCTCAGAACATTAGACTTCTAGGATAATTTAAAATAAAACCAAAATCCAAATAATCGCTACCATTAACTACAGTTGCATGTGATTAAGACTTAATTTGCACCCAAATTATGTTAACGTTAATAAAAGATTAGTAAAAAGTAACAATCGGTATTTGACTGTAAACATAGACTTACATTTGCACATCTTTATGCAATTTCTTCCTCGTATCTTCACACGCAAAATCAACTATTTTCACCAACCGCCCTAAAATTGGCAAGGTTGATCCAATGAAAAAACTGTCTAGAGTAACACCGTTCACTTTAACTCTTCGCAAGAAAGTTTTTCTATTCTTTAAGTCGTACATTTCCACTGTATCGTCAGTAGGATAGTAGAAAATATTAAACCGGCGAACGAGACTGGCCTGATTATCGTACCATTCTCCGATAAACGAAAATTTGTCCTTATATGCACCTTCCTGATAAATAACAATAAAATTAGTACATAGCTTAGATTAAAAATAAATGAGGAAAGGATTAATAAAGTCAATAGTACCATTTTAAAATTAGCAATTAGAAAACATAAAACTTATCCACTCGAAACTGTCTCCTGTTTTATGAAGTAGCCAAATAAATATTTAGTTAGTTTAAACAACTTTATTTAAATTTTGATTGAACTGCCTTGTTTTCAGTTTCACAATCCTATAACAAAAAATCTGTATGAGAAATTAAAATAATTAAAAATAACAATCGATCAACAACAAACATCCATCAAATCAAAAATTCAAAACACGACCACAGACAATAGGCATAGAACACTATTACCTCAGAACACTAATACTCCTAACGGAGAAGAACGACAGCTTCATACTAAAAAGGAGGACCAATTTCACACTAGCGCCATCTCTCTTTAGCCCACAACAATTGTTTGACAGCGGGAGATTCAATTGTGAAAATTCTATTCATATCCTAATTATTATTTCAAGACAAGGCATTTTGACACAGAGAACAGGTAAAGGGAACTTGGCGTACTTTACCAGTTCTCTCGAGTCAAAATACCTTATCAACAATTTTAGTTTGAGTCTATTTATTATGTCTATTTATTTAAGTGTACTTAATTAAATTAAATTAAAAGTGTACTGTAATAATAAACTTAGAGCAAATAAAAAATTAGGATTGGAGTTATCAGCTTCATAAAAATCCTTTTAATGGGTCTATTTAGCAATACCTGTAAAAGTATGAATATACATGAAAATATGAATATAAGTAAAAAACAAAAACAGAATGATGATAATTCTTTTGTATTCAACTCCTAAACAAGCACTTGCTGAAAAGGACAATATTGATTTTAGGTAAAATAGTTAAGTTTAGAGATTATTTACTACAGAATTAGTACCAATTCAATCAACAAAGATTAGTACATTAACATTTTTTAGTTAAAGAGCTTTTAAAATCTTTTTTCACATTCAAAAGAATGACCTTCAATTTCATATTCCATCCATTAGTCCATAGAAAAATTATTCCATGTGGAAGGCATATAATTTACTAGCAATGCCCCGAGATGTCACAGGCAAAATTCCTGTTCGCATGGGTATAACGGACTAAAAAGTAGTCCAGTTTAAATCCTGTATATAAACTATTTCCATAACAAAATTCAACCAAATTGGGTCAATAGATGCAGCGTGAAGGAGTAACAAACATACAAACTTTCACTTTTATAATATTAATATGATTTGAAACAAAGAAATTTGCTAATAATAACTTTTTTTGATTACAGCGCCACCTAACAAAACTATTTACAAATGTTATAATTTTAATAAAAAATGATTATTTCTTCTTTTCGAAATAACACATAACAATTGTATGGAGGAAGAGATATTCAATAATGTATTTTTATAGTAATTGGCAAAACTAGTTCGTAATAACAACAACTACTTACAAATGGAACAAGTTCTTTTGATAAGTTTGAGCTTTATTTTAGAGGTTACATACAACTTATTTTGTAATTTATTTTTTATTTTGGTTTCAACATTTTATGAAGGTTGTGAAGTACATTTAAAGAATGAATATTCATAAGATAAATAATTATCTCTTTTATCAGCACTGCCAGTCTATCTGCGGTAAAGAATCCACTTGAAAAATAATGGGCAATAGCTTGCTAGACTTTTAGCCTTACCCCAACAATCATAATCACCAATGCATATGCAGCAATAAGTGAAAGGGAAAGGCCCTGTGATACATTCCTGATATCCTTCAATAACATCTACTAAACGGAGGAACAGGTACGCGAAACATGAATACTGTTTTTAATTTATGTTGCTAGATGGAGCTAGTTAGAAAAGGAAAAAGAATTATTTTATAGTTATATAAAATAAATTACTGATTATGTATTTGTAATGTAATAAGAACTTGTAATAATTTTGAACTCAAATAATTAATAATTTGAATTAGAAATTATATATTACAATAAATTATATTATATATATATATATATATCATATCATCATTCTGTTTTTGTTTTTTACTTATATTCATATTTTCATGTATATTCATACTTTTACAGGTATTGCTAAATGGACCCATTAATTAATAACAAATAAATTTGCTCTAAGTTTATTATTACAGTACACTTTTAATTTAATTTAATTAAGTACACTTAAATAAATAGACATAATAAATAGACTCAAACTAAAATTGTTGATAAGGTATTTTGACTCGAGAGAACTGGTAAAGTACGCCAAGTTCCCTTTACCTGTTCTCTGTGTCAAAATGCCTTGTCTTGAAATAATAATTAGGATATGAATAGAATTTTCACAATTGAATCTCCCGCTGTCAAACAATTGTTGTGGGCTAAAGAGAGATGGCGCTAGTGTGAAATTGGTCCTCCTTTTTAGTATGAAGCTGTCGTTCTTCTCCGTTAGGAGTATTAGTGTTCTGAGGTAATAGTGTTCTATGCCTATTGTCTGTGGTCGTGTTTTGAATTTTTGATTTGATGGATGTTTGTTGTTGATCGATTGTTATTTTTAATTATTTTAATTTCTCATACAGATTTTTTGTTATAGGATTGTGAAACTGAAAACAAGGCAGTTCAATCAAAATTTAAATAAAGTTGTTTAAAGTAGCTAAATATTTATTTGGCTACATAAAACAGGAGACAGTTTCGAGTGGATAAGTTTTATGTTTTCTAATTGCTGATTTTAAAATGGTACTATTGACTTTATTACTCCTTTCCTCATTTATTTTTTAATCTAAGCTATGTACTAATTTTATTGTTATTTATCAGGAAGGTGCATATAAGGACAAATTTTCATTTATCGGAGAATGGTACGATAATCAGGCCAGTCTCGTTCGCCGGTTTAATATTTTCTACTATCCTACTGACGATACAGTGGAAATGTACGACTTAAAGAATAGAAAAACTTTCTTGCGAAGAGTTAAAGTGAATGGTGTTACTCTAGACAGTTTTTTCATTGGATCAACCTTGCCAATTTTAGGGCGGTTGGTGAAAATAGTTGATTCTGCGTGTGAAGATACGAGGAAGAAATTGCATAAAGATGTGCAAATGTAAGTCTATGTTTACAGTCAAATGCCGATTGTTACTTTTTACTAATTTTTTTTATTAACATTAACGTAATTTGGGTGCAAATTAAGTTTTAATCAGATGCAACTGTAGTCAATGGTAGCGATTATTTGGATTTTGGTTTTATTTTAAATTATCCTAGAAGTCTAATGTTCTGAGATATAAAATATGCTATGTACATATCCAAGATTTTATCTCCGTGCTAATTTTTTTAAATTGATTTCATAGTTAAAGCAGAACTAGTTCAGAAACATACTCTCTTTCACATTTTTATAGTACCTATTAGTAAGCTAAATTACAATAATAGTATTTTTATTTATTTTCCAGAACATTTGCAATGATCAAACCAATACCCACCAACATAGTGGGTAAGATTATAACACATTTTCATGAGAAGGGTATGAAAATAACTAAAATGAAGAAAACAGTGTTGAAAATATTACAACCCACCATAGCACGATAACGTTTAAATTAATATCGTAACCGCAAAGTTGTATTATTTATCAGCAAATTTAATAAAAAGCTACTAATTACTCAGATATGTCCTTTGCTTGTCACCAACTTCATTCTTGACAAATAATAAAAACGAACACGCTGAAAGGGACAAAAAATAATCTTGTGTCACTTTCTAATAAAGGCTAAATGAAATAAGTCTGTCACGCTCTTGAACCTACAGCCGTGTTATGACTCCATCTATTAGTCTTGAATCTATGGGACACGCTATGGGCTCTATCTAGTAGTCTTTAATCTATGTATAGCAGGTTAACAGGTAATATCTATGATCATAGATTAAAGACTACTAGACTAGAAAAAACGCACTTTTCCCCCATCGAAATATAATTGTGGTCATAATTTTTTTTCTTAAGGTCTGATACCTAACTAATAAACTAAGATATACCTACCAAATAAAACAATTATTGTACTCGGTGTTCATTAAATTATCTGTAAAAATTAGTATATCTAATAGTAAAAATAGTATAAAAGTTGAGAGGTGTCAAGGGACACCCGGATGGAACGAAGTTCCTTTCGATTAATTAGTGAAGGAATTGTAATAAAATTTTATTTTTTTTAAGTAATAATAATATTTGTTGTTGTACACCGAAACACCAGAGGGCGCCACGAGAGCGCGAGACAGCATACAGCGCGGGCGCCCCGCCGCTCACGCGCACACACATCAAAGGCGGCGGCAAGATCCTTTGATCAAAAAGTGTCGTGACAACTCGTCGTACGAATTTTTTCCGTCTAGCCCCCGTAAAAGTATCAAAATACTTGGACCTTGCTCACTTATTACCACCATATGTTGAGTCAACTATTATTTTTCTGATAGTCATTTCAGTCAATTGTCTTTCTGTGAAAAGCTTCGACCAACACCTTAACAAGCTTTCACTGACCATCGGTAGCAGATTTTTTTTTATAATTTTTTTACTAAAATTAAAAATGAAGGTATACTAGTAACATTTTATGGCACTGAATTATATAATAACCCCTATCTAGGGCCAAATATACTTTTATTTTAGATAGGATTTCTATATATTAGATTACCAACCCAACGGTCAAAGTCACATTTCAGTATATACCTACTGGAGGTGGGCTCTCTCCTCTTTTATTGCATTTCTGCGGAAAGCTATAAATTCTTGTTGTGTGTCTGTCTGTCTGCACTATTTATATGTTCCCCTACAACTTCCAAACGGCTTGGCCGATCCCCAATATGATGACATATTGTTATAGGTAAAACGTCTCAGGAGTGGTGGTAGGAATCTGGTGATAGCGACAAGGACTGTTAAGGGAGCTCCTTAACTTAATAATTTATGCTGATGAGATCTTTTCACCTAGATATAGGTATTGTGACTGTTATAAGGGCCTGGTGATGAAGACGAAGGACAGGTAAGGGTGTTGTTGTAAACTGATTACAGTTAAAAAATATGCAAAAAGTAGCGCCGCAAAAGATACCTAGTAGGCAGTTCCCGACTTCATAACATTGTAGTTGGTGGGGGCTATAACATCCCCGTCCACGTCGGCAGTGTAAGTTTGATATTTAAGTAAAGTATAACATCGGGTTCAATATCAGGCGTAGCAGAAATGCAGGAGAGTGAACGGCTGGAATCCGTTCACCAACCCAAGCTTATTAGGTTTGAAATTACATATAGATTTTGGCTTCAGAATTTGAGTTTTGTGCATAGAAAGATGAATTATTTACTTCTTATGTATTGTATTGTATAGACAATGGATTTATGAGAAAATTGAGATAGAAGGAAATAATTTGATTATCACGAATTATAGGTATGATAATAAATATGTCATACAAAAATAATTAACAATACTATACAAAAACAAAATATTCACACTACAACAGGTAGCTGGAAATAAATAAGGTCACTTCAACTAAAATAAAACATTAATAATTAATTAACAACGGAAAGTAGTTTTATTCATCATTATAAACGAACTCATAAACAATGTTACAAATTAATTGTCATTTGCTAACATTTTAAAAAAGTATTCAACTTCAAGCTCCCCGTCTTCATCAAGATCAGTGCAATGCACTGCATTATGGATTATGTCTTTTCCATAAAGTGCTCTTACGGATTCTGGATACAGCTGACGACTTAGATCCTACAACGTTTTGTTGGTAAAAATAAATATAAAGTTACAGCTCATTAGAGCCAACCATCACATGACCTACTACTACTACTTAGCTCATGGTGCGTCTACACTTAGGATTCGGGTACGAGCCGAATACAAATTTGTGTAATGTAGACCCATCTACGAAAGGAGCACACGTCGAGCATTAGGCTCGTGCTCTGTTCGACAATTGTAGCTTTTATAATGAACACAACGGCGTTTGAGAGCAGTGCTCATAAGAATTGACTCTGCGAAAAACAACGAGCAAAGCTGGTTCGCTTGTGCTCCGCTCCAAAACATAGACGAACTTTAATAACTTTCTAGAAATGTAGATCAATGAAAAATAAGCAAATAGGGTGGGATGGCGCTGGTCAACTAGTTTAAACAACCTTACGCATCTCATTCCACTGGTGAACGTAATGTGATACGCTTCATTCTAAAACTAAAAATATTGTAATTGAACAACAGTAAGTAGTGTTTTACTTACAGGATCTCTAGGCCCACACAATTTCCTGAATTCGCAAACACAATTTATGCTGGGGTCAGCACATTTTACTTCCAAAGCAATACATTTTCCTTCTGCTAAATGAATACACATGCCCTGAAAAAAAAGCTAGATATTTGTAGACTAAAGTTTCTGTTGAAAAAATTGAGAGTGGAAACCTGCACCGCCCCAACTTTTTGACTAATTAATACTACATTACTACGTCACATATTAAACAATAATCGTCGGTCATCAAATAAATCACAAACAATATATCTCCTTAATAGTAAATGTGAATATATCACGTTAATAGGCTGAGATTGGCAATTTTTTAGGTCATACAATATTAGTAATGCTGCGTTCATAATACAAGTATCCCGATATTTACCTCATACTCTGGCAATACATCTCTATATACTTCGAAAAACTCCTGCGCATTAGATAGTTTTACTGAGAACATAGCTATAGCCGATATATAAAACTTCGTAGATGTCGCGATTTGTTCTAAGATTGCTCCAACATTGCCATCAATTAAGACGTGTGGTTTAATGACACAGCAGGTGCAGTCTTTAAATGTTGCCCGGAAAGGGATTCTCGGTAGTCCATTTTCGTAACCGAAAAACTTGTCTAGCATCTAAAAATCATACAAATATTTCTATTTAACTACTTGTCGATGATTATGAATAAGTCAGTAGGATCTCAGGTAAAAATATAATCTAGGAGAGTTGGGATTCCAAAGGGCAATTGAAATAATGTATCCTAAGTAGATACCTAATACATCTGACAACTATGTCGAAAAACAATCCAGGTGATAAATAAAAACCATATTTATAAAATAAATAAGTAGGTAAATTAGGTATTATTAGCAAACCACAGTGGCTTCTTCAAGTGTAACACAGCCATGTGCAACGTTTTTGAGTTTGTTTTCCCCATAAAGTCTTCTGAGCGTACCGGGTGCTGCTGTGGCTGGGTCAGTGGTGCCCAAACATTCACGCCACTTTTGCACTGCATTTGGCGCAACTAACTCTAATCCGATCACTTCCCCGGTTGTTATGTAATTTATTATTATTCTGAAAATCATGTATATTCTAAAATTCCAAGTAACGAATTATATGAATTGTGATATTTCTCGCCAAACTAGACCTGGACCGCTATTCACGAGTCATCATCATCATCATTATCAGCCTATTAGTGGCCCACTACAGGGCCAGGCCTCCCTCCTTATGGGAGAGGGGATATAGAGCGCAGACCCACCACGCTGCTCCAATGCGGATTGGCGGGATTAGGGTGATAATGTATCATTTATTAACGATCACTATCAGATGTTGATGACAGTGACCGGGACCGACGGCTTAACGTGCTCTCCGAGGCACGGGGGTATATCATCACCAACTTCCCGACTCCGGGCTTGGAATTTACTGAGAATTTCATAGAAGAATGAAAAACGCAGAATTATTCCGCGACCCGACCCAGGATTCGAACCCAGGACCTCGTGATCGGAGCCATATAGGCTAACCACAAGACCAATGAGGCAGCCATTCACGTATGGCTACGATTTGTACAATTTCATTTTGTTGCACAAAAATCTTCTGAGCGCGGCCATTGTCGTGCGCAGTTCCTCATGTTGCAAGTTAGGACTGGACTCGAGGGTTGACGCAGACTATACCTAATGTTTACTTAGTGGATCCATATCTCGGTCTCAGTCCAGATATTAATAGTCATTAAACCGCTAACAAACAAACGAACGAGTGGACATGGCGAAATTTTTAGATTTAAGTGAGACGAGTATTAATAAAAAAAAATTTTAACTCTCAGATGCTCCGTTGGAAAGGTACAATAAAGCCTGTTTCCACTTGCCTTCACACCAATAATAATCTTTTTTAAAAAAGGAGGTATATTTATGTCTACGTTTATTCGATAACCGTTTTTATTGGTTAAGAGAGAGAGAGAGAGACCAATATATTTTTAATACAACATAAAAGTTAGGTATCTTACGGCAACATATTACTTGAGGCAACATTCTTGTATAAATCCATTGCAAAATCTTTATCTATTTTTCCATTCTTCATACGTACGATACGGAACCCTTTTTTCATTATAAACGTGATAATCTTACCATGGGCGCTCGGTGGAACTGGCTTTATCAATGCAAAAGTGCTGAAATCACACACCATTATAAACGTGAAAGATTGCGTGTGTCGAACGAAACGTATATTTCTTATTCCTACATGCCGCAACTACTGAACTGATTAAGGTGAAATTGAAATGGATATTATACTTTCGATTATCACACAGCTTCCTTTTTTGTCGCGGAAATTAAAGTTTCCGCGGGATATTGATTAAGTGTGATCACCGTCCACGTGCAGTCGGAGCTGATGTGAACGTGTGCTCCATACAAAGTATATATTTTCAGTAGGTACACTATACAAAGAATAAGTACAAAACGCTCGGAGCAAGGCGGGGCTATTATGGTGCTGGGTGGCTCCAATGAGTACCTTTATAATGGCTATTCTGATCAACTTATACAAATAAATCGAATTTAACAGCTTTTTTTGGATTATAAAAATTCTTTTTGTATAGGATAACCAGGATGATGAGGAGTGACATACGCTAATTTGTATCCTGACATTACCACAGAAATGGAAACTACGACGGTGGAACATGCCCCCATACGTATTCCGTGCTTAATGTACGAGTAAGGGCTAACGCTAAAACTCGCGCGGATGCGGGCGCGGGCGCACGCGCAGGGCGACCGCCGCGGGCCACAAATCCGCGCGCGGGCACCCGTCGCGTGCACCCGTCTCAGATAGCGCTGCTAGTATAATTTTGATGTCGAGCGTGTACAGTTGTGTCGAGTAGATTACCATGGATTATTTACTAATTTATTAATTGGCAAAAAGACATAAATGGAAAAAACGTCAACTGCATAACCCGTTCTTGACAAGTAGGTTACTTAGCGGAGAATTCTATAATTCATTCGCCATACCCCATAATACTGGCCGAAATTGCACCTCAATTATTACGCGCTTTGTATCGCTGTTCATGATTGTACCTAGCCCCTGACGCGTGTGACCCTGGCATCTAGCGGCGCTCGTCTGATTTGTAGAAACAAACCCGCGCGCCGTGTGCCCGCCGCCCGCCGCGCGGGTGACAATCCGCCACCCGCGCCCGCGCTTCGTCGTAAGCGCTTGCGCTGTCCATACTATTTTTCATTATACACCCGCAAGCGGGCACCCGCGCGAGTTTTAGCGTTAGCCCTAAGTAATTTACCGACTTCACCTTTGCATATTATGATAAAGTACTTTTCGAGTTGCCGGCGCACAATCTTTGATGTGTAATAGTTTTGAAAACACATTGACGATGTTTCCAATTTGTAACATTTCCAGTTTAAGCGCAGGTTGTTGGACGCGTTTAACTAAGTTTTTTCCTTTCTCCGCATCAATAATTTGCACCGAAATGTCAAACGGGAAAAAATTTAACACCAATTCCCTTATATCGTCTGCCTCCTCATCGAACATTTCACACAGAAACGTATATTTATCAAAATAATCATAAACCTGTAATATTAAATGTACTTATCACATAAAAATAATAAGGTCTTTGTAGGTATTGCATTTAATGTATTTACCATTTTGAAAATATATTCTATAACTATTCAATTCTTTTTATTACTATATTAGTAATTAATGCAAAAACATGTTTTGTATGAAAAATGGAAGATCAATATATTGTGGTGTCAAATGAAACATCCTCAAATTCACCCATAGATTAAAGATGGAGTCATAACGCGGCTGTAGGTTCAAGAGCGTGACAGACTTATTTCATTCGGCCTTTATTAGAAAGTGACACAAGATTATTTTTTGTCCCGTTCAGCGTGTTCGTTTTTATTGTTTATCAAGAGTGGAGTTTGTGACAAGCAAGGGACATATCTGAGCAATTATTAGCTTTTTATTAAATTTGCTGATAAATAATATAACTTTGCGGTTACGATATTAATTTAAACGTTATCGTGCTATGGTGGGTTGTAATATTTTCGGCTGCAACAGTCGCAGCGAACAGAAAATCGAAGGAATTACGTTTCATACGTAAGTAGGTATAAACTTCATTGATTGATGATTTAAAGCTTAGATATGTTATTTTTTAGCAAATTTCATGTATTATGCGTTTAATAAACTATCTTATATAAAGTAATATTTCGTATTTTACGATGTATTTTACGTTTTATGATGTACTTTAAATGTTGACATGTCATGTCAATAAGGCTGATTTGCTGTCTCACGAGTGGACACGCTATGGCTCTATCTAGTTGTCTTTAATCTATGAATTCACCCAAGATTTTTTTTCTAAACATGTAAAATGCACAGATCAGTGATAAAGTAACAACGACAATCAAAATGCATGGGCGCTACTGTAGCTCGAGTGTAAAATTTTAACGAAAGTGCTAAAGAATTGCTGAAAATGCTTAAAGTCCTGAATGTCATTTTATTTTTTTATTTATTTAACGGCTTGAAATCAATTTTTATGGCCTAACGTGCCCTATACTCACTCTAGCCTCAGATTAATAGGATGCACCAATTCGCGTAACATGATACACACCGTCCCATTAATAATAGATTATTATGTGTTCCGTTTGGCGTCAGAAGTCCATTATGAGAATACATCGCTTTCTTCCGCACGTTTCCGCTAGATTTTGTATGATTTTCCTCTAGAACCCGCGTCACCAGCGCCCCCAGCGGCGATTCTGTGAACTAACTCACAAAACCCGGAACAAGGCGCCGTATTTGACATTGTCGGATTAGAATATCCCTGAGGAATAATAGCCCCAGGAAGACATCATCTGGACTTCTGACGTTTTAGGAAACATAATACAAATTTTATTTTAAGGTATTTTCATATTGTGTGTTCCGTTTGACGTCAGAAGTTCATTTTGAGAACTGTTTGTTATCTACTGGCGGCTTGTACGAAAAAGAAAGCAACAATGTGACAAAATCTAGCGAAAACGTGCAAAAGAAAGCGATGTACTCTCGTAATGGACTTCTGACGTCTTAGGAAATAAAACTGCGCACGCCAAGGAATATTCACCCACACGTGTGGGTGAATCATAGATTAGTTTTCTTTAATCTATGGGGTGAATTTTCCTGAGCGTGGGGTATAGACACGATGGATGGCGTCAGTGTCAGTGTGTTTTCGGCCTCATTCGGGGCGTTGTCTGTGGTTAGTAGTGTTTTATCTATGGGTTGCTCACATAAAAAAAAATACCATTCTCTTTGGAATCTGTCATGTAAATTTGAACTTTTCATTATTCTCCTCTATGTTTTGACTTTGAGTTTGTTTTCACTTTTCAGTGGTGTGATTTGAACTTTTAAAGTGATTTGAATTGTTTGAGGAAAGCCGAGTACCTACTTACCAAAAAAAAATATAGGATCAGTTACCTACAGGTAAAAATAATCGATTCACATTTCAATTAATACCATGTAAAGCTTTAAGTTTTCTGTGGATTTATTTAACAAATAGGTTATATTTTAGTAATATAAATGTTACATTCGTTAACAAAAATTATATATTGTTACTAAATGTTGAGAAATGTTGCCCAAAATAGTCATTATTCTGTGACAATCGATAACTTTGTTAGAGAACATTACAACACAGCAACGCAGTGCTACTTAGAAAGTTACTGTTTGTTATATATTTTTAAGTTATTAGCAGTATGAATGTGTTGAAAACAATCAACTATACTAAAGCCAAACTCGATTGAGAATGCTTGTCAACAAACAAATTTAAAATTAAGGTTAAAACGCATCACATTTTATGTCTAATAAATTTAAAATTGTTTTGTTATTTTAAAAAATCCTATTTAAAAAATATTGAATATATTAATTAGTTTTAAACTTACTAATCTAATTTAATATCATGAATTCGGCATTAACTAACTTGTTAATGCCGAATAAATAAAAGAAATAGGTGTAAAATGACTAGTGATTTCTACCTTCATTTTTAATTTGTTTGTTGACAAGCATTCTCAATCGAGTTTGCCTTTAGTGTAGTAGTAACAAATGTCATAGAATGTAATTGTATTGCTCCACAATAGTTACTGCAATCTGGATGCACATTTAAAGAAGACGCATGTAAATATATGTAGTGTCAATTTACTTAATTTTTCAGGTCCATTCAACAAAAGTTTTCTAAAGAGTTACCAAAATCATGGCTGACACAAGTGCTAAGGAAACTTCTGTAACAAAAGTTCCTATGATATATGTCTGTGGCGGTAAGTGTACAAATAGTTTATCTAATGTGTACACTAGTGAGTAGTGACCACCCCACCAGTATCTAAGGAACTTGTATTAAACTAACTAACAAAGTGGTAATATTTTGAACTTCCCAACTTTTATACTTCTAATCTATGCCATGTCACTGATATTAGCATAAACTTACTGTGACAGTTGCTTTTGAATAGTAAAATTAGACTTTTTATGGTCAGAGAGCCTAACTTGTTCAGTTCGTCTATAGGAAATCTCATAATTCTTCATCATCAGCCATACTCCATTCTCCAGGGTGGGTTGATGGGGATACAAGCAATGTTTAATTCATTCTTGTTCAATATTAGATGTTGACGATGGGGACTGCGACCAACATAATGTATGTATGTATGTATGGCACAGTTTATATTGTGCTATTGTTTGAATTATTATATTATTATTAATAATTTGAATTGAACTTTTTCAGAATGCCACAGAGAAAATGAAATTAAGCCTAGAGATCCAATCAGATGCAGAGAATGCGGTTACCGCATCATGTACAAGAAAAGAACAAAAAGATGTATCCTTTACAAATATCATCATATTTATTATTATTTAACATATTTTTAACATAAGTGCACACTTGCCTGATTTACTAGGTTCATTGACCACACTAACACTCTTGGTATGCTTGTTCTCGTAGGTAATGCATCCAATGCCCATAACATTCAGAATAAACAACACACATTAAAGATAGATAATGTTGAGACAGCATCTTGCATCTGAGTATTTTGTATTAGTAAATTTTAGAAATTACTTCATTAAATAACTGGAGGAGCATGCATAATTTATTTTTATGTTTTTCAACAAACTGTTCTTAAACACTTTTTTAGTAAGCAGTACAATAATTTAAAAGACACTATTGTGTCTTTGTATTGTTTGTTATTAATAGTACAGGATCCGTGGCCTATTTTTTCACTTGATTACTATCAAGCTAATTTTCCATGAGTAGCTTCATTTTGATAAGACGCCCAACAATTTCCTGTGCGAAAATTTTTGATTGTGGTAGCTAACAGAGGTAGCAATGATAAAATATGTCGATTTGATGATTCTTCAATATTTATTACTAACTCAATTGTTTTTATTAAATCTTAAGATAATTATCTAAATTATTTGAAAAAATATTTGTCCTACAAAATCTATGGTTTCATCAAAGAGTCCTCCCCCTCCAACATGTATTGATAACGAGATCACCAAAAATGATTACTAACCAGCTGATTTTTTTTTATTACTTGGTTAATATATATATAATTTAACAGCCATATTGTCCTACAAATTTCGTGGTATGTTATCCCGGTCCTACGCTCAGAAATTGTTAATACCATTAGACCATTTTTCTCATTACTAACTGTAGGACAAAAATATTACATAATAGGTTAGTGTGTTCAGTGCCCAAATAAAACAATGTCCTACAAAAAAACAGGTATGTATCACTAGTCCGACAAGAATTGTAATTTTTTCGTTTTCCTATTTCTAACATAAGATACAGTGAAAAAATCTTTTTTAAAATTTAAATAAGTTTATTTTTTAGGAAAATTAGGTACAAAAATTGGTGTATTGGTGTATTTATAGATAAAAAAAAATAAACTTCATCATATTCATCTGATGAATCTTCATAATCTTCGCTACTAACATCGCTGTCATCTTCATTTATTTCACTTTCCTCACTCGTGATATCTGACTCTGTAATAACATGTAAAAATTTAGTAAATTATATAATAATGAATAATCAATCAATAAATAACTATAGTATAAATAGGGTACCTTGTATTTCAGAAGATAATTCTTCAAAAGATGGACTTTGGGGACCATCAAACCAATAATATTCATATTTGCCATCAATTATTGTCCATCCAAAATTTTTCGGCAATTTTTCCGTGGGGCACCGCATATGTGCGTTACACCATACATTGCAGATAAATGCAGTTCTTTTAATTTGTTGTAACAATTCTTCTTTTGTTGGTGGCAAACTGGAAGGATCATATCCTACGATTTTTTGTTTTAAAATTTCTTCATTTTCATTTTTTGATTTATATCCTTTTTCAAATAACTCGTACCGTCCTTTGTTGATTTGCTGCCGCTGTCTCTCTTCTACTCAGACGCATCGACCGAGGAAGTGGAAGAGAGATAGATGCGTCACAAGCCGAACGCTTAGGCCGATCGTGCGTCTCTATCGCTTCTTCGGCGCTCTCGCTTGCACGCTCGGCTCAGGCGGAACGTGACAATGAGTCATACTTTTTCGTGCGTGCTGCTGGCGTTCATCGATTTATAAGACGTTGTATTATCACGTCAAAATATATTCAAATAATTTCTCGAAAGACAAAAAAAAATAAAACGTAGTTAACTGAAAAACGCTTACTAACACGCTTATACTCGACACAAACGTGGGATACCTACTACGATGGAGTAAAAATGCTCTGCGCACGCGTAACGGCGTGACTCAGCTGTTGTAGAAAAATACAGAAACCCAAGCGGCACAAAGTTTTCTTTGTTATTGTTTTGTTTAATTTCAGTTGACGTTCAGTAATTTTTTAACTTATTGTTGAGTGAAATCTACCAAAAAGTCAACATTTTTTTTTTCGCACGCTTGAGAAATAAATTGATTTTTAATTTCATGACTTTCCAATATATATTCAATTGGAGCACCGCAATAGCGTACCACGCTATTTTTACATGAAGGATCTGTACTACTACTTTTGACCGTAGGACCGGGACAACGTACCACGGAATTTGTAGGACAATATGACCGTTACATTATATAAATATTAACTAAGTAAAAAAAAAAAAATCAGCTGGTTAGTAATCATTTTTGGTGATCTCCTTATCGATACATGTTAGAGGGGGAGGACTTTTTGATCAAACCATAGATTTTGTAGGACAAATATTTTTTCAAATAATTTAGATAATTATCTTAAGATTTAATGAAAAACAATCCAGTTAGTAATTAATATTTGAGAATCATCAAATCGACATATTTTATTATTGCTACCTCTGTTAGCTACCACTATCGAGAATTTTCGCACAGGAAATTGTTGGGCGTCTCATAAAAACGATGCTATTCACGAAGATTCAGCTTGATAGTAATTATTTTTACATCAATGATCTGTACTACTACTTTTAAGCGTAGGAACCGGGATAACATACCACGAAATTTGTAGGACAAAATGGCTGTTAAATTATATATATATTAACTAAGTAATAAAAAAAAAATCAGCTGGTTAGTAATCATTTTTGGTGATCTCGTTATCAATACATGTTGGAGGGGGAGGACTCTTTGATGAAACCATAGATTTTGTAGGACAAATATTTTTTCAAATAATTTAGATAATTATCTTAAGATTTAATAAAAACAATTCAGTTAGTAATAAATATTGAAGAATCATCAAATCGACATATTTTATCATTGCTACCTCTGTTAGCTACCACAATCAAAAATTTTCGCACAGGAAATTGTTGGGCGTCTTATCAAAATGAAGCTACTCACGGAAAATTAGCTTGATAGTAATCAAGTGAAAAAATAGGCCACGGATCCTGTACTATAAGTTTTTAGAACAAAACAGGGGACTTTTTTTGCAGTTTCTATTTTTGCAGGGCTTATAGCAAGTGTACTCAACTGTTGGCTTCAAGCATGCTTTATTAAGAGCACACTTCTTACTAGCAAATATAGAAATAGTTACAAAGCTAAGGTTTAAGCTTCCTTACAAGTATGCTATTTTTAAGCATCTGTGTTGACTTTTGCCCTGACTTTTATTCATCTAAAAATATTTAGCATGTAATTAAAGTTCATAGCAATTACCTTCAAATTTCTTTTGTAAATAACAAAATGTTGCATGACAAGCAAACTGCGTATGCTTACATTATGTGTAAACATAACATGTTAACCCACCTACCCTGTGCTGGCTGAATGTTTTTTGTTGCTTGGTTACCTTTTGTTTTGTTTTCTGGGCTAATTTAAACAATAACAATTAATTGTTTCAGCTAAAGATCACTTTTGAGATATCATTTTTCCGGCATTAATTTTTTAAACTGTAAAACTAATATTATTTATACTTTATTTGTACACCACATTACATAACATAAAAAACATACAGAAATAATATTATAAAGGAGGTAGAGGTACAAAAGGCGGCCTTATCACTTAGTAGCGATTTCTCCCAGGCAACCTTGGGCTTCAGAAAATGTCAGTGCTAAACTATGTCATTTTGATCCACCATGCTGCATCCCATTTTCAAGTTTTAAGGGAATATGTTAAGAAACCTAAACTTATCTTTTAAACTGTACATTTGATTTTGCCACCCAGTTCCAGATTCTGAAAATCTTGGCCAATCTTTGTTTCAAGATCCAAGAAGATTTACTAACATTTTATCCAAAAGATAAATAACAATATAATAATAAAATAAATGTTAATGATTCAGAAACTTTTGACTAGATTGAGAAAATTATTGGAATTAAAAATTGGGTACTTGGTGATAATAAATCAATGAAGTAGACTGACACATTTAAGTATAATATATCTAAATTAACAATAATTAACTTAAACAAGTTGTTGACACACTCTCATGTTATTTAGAGCGTAGTTAAGCGTTGTATGTTAAATATTTTAAGAATGCATAAAAAGCTATTTAAAATCTATCTATATATATAAAAGAGATTCCCACCTATATATTGACTCATCACGATTTCTCTGGAACCATAAGGCGTAGCGACTTGAAATTTGGTAGGAATATGCCTTTTGCCAAGTAGAGGTCAGCTAAGAACGGATTTTTCGAAATACCTCCCCTAGGGGGAGAAAATGGGGGTAAATTGAAAATTTAAATTTCTTAATGGATTCACTTGAAACTTTGTATGTAGGTTCCACCAGTGACGCAAGTGACCACTGAGACAGGATATTTAAGAATTCCTCCTAGGAGGAGAAAAGGGGGTAAATTGAAACTTTTTATTTCTTAATTGATTCACTTGAAACTTTGTATGTAGGTTCCACCGGTAAAGCGAGTGAGCACTGAGAGAGGATTTTTGGAAATTTTCCCCCTTGAGGGAGAAAAAGGGGGTAAATTGAAAATTTTAATTTCTTAATGGATTTACTTAAAACTTTGTGGGTAGGATCCACCAGTGAAGTAAGTAAGCACTAAGAGAGGAATTTCGGAAATCCCCCTCTCCTAGGGGGAGAAAAAGGGGCAAATTGAAACTTTTCATTGCTTAAAAGATACACTTGAAACTTTGTATGTAGGTTCCACCAGTGACGCAAGTGACCACTGAGAGAGGATTTTTGGAAATTTTTCCCCCCTAAAGGGAGAAAACGGGATAAAAATTTTAATTTGTTAATGGATTTACTTGAAACTTTGTATGTAGGTTCCACCACTAAAGCATGTGAGCATTGAGAGAGGATTTTTGGAAATTTTCCCTCTAGGGGGAGAAAACGGGGGTACATTGAAAATTTTAATTTCTTAATGGACTTACTCAAGACTTTGTAGGTAGGTTCCACCAATGAAGCAAGTAAGCACTAAGAGAGGAATTTTGGAAATCCCCCTCTCCTAGGGGGAGAAAAAGGGGTAAATTGAAACTTTTCATTGCTTAAAAGATTCACTTGAAACTTTGTATGTAGGTTCCACCAGTGACGCAAGTGACCAATGAGAGAGGATTTTTGGAAATTTTTCCCCCCTAAGGGGAGAAAACGGGGTAAAAAATTTAATTTGTTAATGGATTTACTTGAAACTTTGTATGTAGGTTCCACCAGTAAAGCATGTGAGCATTGAGAGAGGATTTTTGGAAATTTTCCCCCTAGGGGGAGAAAACGGGGGTACATTGAAAATTTTAATTTCTTAATGGATTTACTCAAGACTTTGTAGGTAGGTTCCACCAGTGAAGCAAGTAAGCACTAAGAGAGGAATTTTGGAAATCCCCCTCTCCTAGGGGGAGAAAAAGAGGCAAATTGAAACTTTTCATTGCTTAAAAGATTCACTTGGAACTTTGTATGTAGGTTCCACCAGTGAAGCAAGTGAGCACTGAGACAGGATTTTAATCAATCGATTTTAGCATGTGACCTGCGGTCGCGTTAAGGCCGCCCTGCTATCAGGGAATTGTTCTGTATTACGTCCTGCACCAGACTGAATTACGTGATGCCCTCATGCCTCTTTCAATTTCAATGTAGAATCAGCAAATCCACAAATTTTAGCGCGCGATTCGGTCGCGCCAGTCTCCTGTCTCGAGCCACAGGTTTGCTCTTGCTCTCTTTCGTACCCTGCCTTGCACCAGAACTCAATGTAACCCGTACCTTCCTGATTTTTTTATGTGAAATCCGTTACCGCATCGATTTTAGTAGGCGACCTACGGTCACATTAAAGCCTGCTCTGCCATCAGAAATTTTTTCTAGATTACGACCTGCGCTAGACAACTTTGATGCCCCCATGCCCTTTTTCAATTTTAATGTAGAATCAGCAAATCTCCAAATGGTCGCGCGCGCTGTCTCGAGCCACATGTTTGCTCTCGCTCTCTTTCGTACCCTGCCTTGCACCAGAGCTCTACGATGTCCCGTGCCTAATTTATTTTTATGTGAAATCCGTTAATCCACCAATTTCGGCGCGTTAAAGCTACCATGCTGTCAAGAAATTGATCTGGATTACGTCCGCCGCCTGACAACTATGATGCCCCCGTAACTCTTTATACTAATCGCTCTATACTGAGTGCTCTCAGTTATATTAATAAAACTACGTATGGTATTTGTAACTGTCACTTCTAATAAAGCCAAAAAGCCCGTGAAAAATTTGGAGCATGAAATGACTATACCAGGACTGAGACTCCTCTAAATTGAAAGCTGGATCCGCCACTGGCTGGAGTCGACCTTAGGACAAGCAGCTTCTCACATGGACAGATCTATGTTGCTTGCTCTGGCGTCACCAGTCCAGATTCACTCTACATTCTGGCTTCCGAAAGAACTACATCAAACGGTGTAAGGTGTATATAAAAGCTTTGTAAATAGTTTTTAGCAATACTAATTTTATTTATTTAAGTCAATACTAACTGTATCTACTGGTTACTGAATCGAAGTCCACGCGGACGAAGTCGCGGGCAACAGCTAGTACATAAAATAAAATAGTAATGAAGTAGATTCTGTACAATAAATATTGTACCGAATGGACGTCTGAAGTTATTCTAAAAAAACTGAATTTCACTAAGGACGTTAGCCGCGACTAAGGTACTGTAAGAAATCAAATGAAACTTGGCACGATTGGAGTTCATACTACGAGGAAGGGTATAGGATACTGTGCATACCGAAAATCAATATCGTTCGTGGCTAAAAGTCCACGCGGACGAAGTCCCGGGCGTCCTCTAGTAAATTATAAATTTGACACAAAAAAACACTATTTGTCAAGATTTGGTTCTTTCTGTCTCATCGTGCTTTAATAAAGCTATAAATAAAATATGTATATTAAAAATAATTACTGATGAAAGCCCTTCTCTTCCCTATTTATTAGTACTTCCGTAGCTATAGTATTTAGTTTTTCCTTTATACTTTAAAAATACAGACTCGTACAGTTCGTATTCCTATCGGGATCGACATTTCATGGAATATACTTGCCAATTATTCAATGGCAATGGCAAAACTCATTAAAAATAAACAAATATTATATTATATACCTGGTTTTCTGCACTGCGCCTTTCTCTACATGAATTTTTATATCATTGTTCAGTTGCACTTTCTCGTCCCACCTTATGTCACCATTGTGAATTAGCATAATATCTATTGAGGCTTTAGACGGTAGGGTCAGGGCCAAGAAACAACGAATAGTTTTATGTTGATAATCCTCTAAAATATGTCCTAGATTAGGTACAAAATGACATCGATCGCCGCTAAGCATGACATGCACGCAGAATTTGTTTCTGAACTCCATCATAAATCTTATTTCATCGAGCATGATTATTCAGTATTCAACCGTTTCTAGTACATGCATGTTGGTGTATGTATAAGCATGTTTTTTTTTAATTCAAGGAAGAATTATTATTTCATTTACGCTTTTTAATATAATAAGTTAATAAGCAAAGACTATTTTACGTACTTAATTGTTTTATCAATTCTTCAAACAATTTTCTTAATGAACTTTGCAGTGGTTGTGTTTGACGCAAGATGAGAAGAAAACAGACACATTTCAATTTTACATTTACTTTAATCTTATCATTATAAAATATCTATATAATGTATAGTATGTAAACAATAAATGGGCAAATATTTGACATTTGTATTTATTCACCTATTACCATTTCAATAAACAAAATACCAGTTGCCTTTTTTAAATCTTGTGGTATAAAAATACAATATTTTTATGTACTATACCTATATCTTAAAATACCATCTTTTCAACTGCATATATAGGCCTATACGAATATTCAAAACAACAAAAAAATATACAATTAGGTTTCTTTAGTACATCATTTTTATATTTCAAGGTATGACCTATCATAGGTTGTGATGTAAATGAATGATGTAATTTCAAGTATATTATATTCTAAACCAAAACATTGCCACTTAGGTCTGTGTGCACCAAGATTTCGGTAATCATAACCAACGGTTAACATAAGCTAAACGTACAATTTACTGTTCACGGCAACTCATACGCGGTTAAGGACGTAAACCGAGCGGTTATCTTAACCGAGCTTACGTCCTTAACCGGCGTACGGGTTGTCGTGAATAGTAAATTTTACGTTTAGCTTATAATTATAATCTGGGTGCACATAGGCCTTAATCTGTTAAAATTAGACAGTTGGCATTTTTCGCTTTGCTTGCAATACAATATACGTATGTCTATTGTCTACTGTATAATACATTTATACCGACAAAAATCAAAAGGACTACAACTTACTAAAATACCTATATGATTTTCAAATTACCTACATTATAAAAACGTTGAAAAAGATCCCAACAGTTTGTTTACGAAAGCGCCAATTGCCCTGCGCAGAGCACTTTTGCTTGTCTACAATCTTTACTCTTTAGTAATTAATAGAAGATAAATCAAATGCGATCGAAAATAATACAAATAACCCACTTCATATAAATTTTTTCTAACATAATTAGATATTTCGACGTCGATCGTTTACGATAACCAAATAACAAAGGTATCCTTACCTATATAATACAATATTGTTCATCTATACTGTAAGATTTGTATAGCTTAGAATCATAGAAGAGTCGTTTTAAAAGCATCACAACAGTGAATATATATTACCTATGTTCAGTGTTGAACTTTCCTCATGGTTTAAAACTTGTTTCACATTTTTTTACGTAAAAACGTAACGGTCCTAAAGGAATGTTTTTAAAACAAAAATCAGTCATACAAAATGTGCACCTTTACAACGAGGTAAATTAAGTTTGTTTTATTTTAGTTTCGATACTCTAAAACCACTCTTCCATTGGTTACAATATTCTGGTAAAAAAAAATGATATATAAAGTCTGGCATTTTAAGAATGCGTTTTCGACGTTTGTTAGGCATACAAAAACTAAAAAAAAAATCAGTTGACATAATCTTGTAACAACTGTGTTCACATAATTTTGTTTCATTGAGTGATCTAATAACGTTTTTATATATAATGTAAATCCGAAGCCACTTCAAAGTTTTATCGTCCTTTGAGTTACGACCAGTAGAAACGCACTGAAATAAAATCTGACAAAAAATTTATTCCCTCTTATTGATCATATATTTCCTATTTTTCATTTTAATATAGTAGAACAAGAATTAGTTTCATTAATAATTAAATAAAATTTACAAGGGAAATTAGACAACAACCCCACATATGGCCATCGCACGGGAAAAAATATAACTTTTAACACAGATTTACGATTGAACCAAATAAATAATTTTTATTTTTAGAACTTAGTGCAGCAATACAGCTAAAAAACACATCTGTGATATTAAAAATATACCTAAAAATTCATATAGATATAGCTAATTAAATAGAGGAGGATTAAGAGAGTAAATTTTTTTATATAAACAATTCTTACTTCATAATTTCTTGCCAACTGGTTAACACAGTAATTATCTATTTATGCATGGTATGCAGTCACAAATAAATGTAAAAAATACAAAAACCCACCAAAGACTCAGAAAAAAACAACCTTAACTTACATATTTTAAAGTTGAACACACATTATATGGAGTTTACTTCTAATGTGCTCGTAAAAAGAAAACATAGGAAAAAATATCACTGGCCCAGTTTGGGTGATTTTCTGATAGGCAAGAAGCCAAATTAGTATTACTTGTCTTTAAGAACATATGTGAACATTCCTAATGTTATTCATTACAACGTTAAGTTTCTTTTATAATATTTCAATACCAGGGAAAGACAACACCTACAATCCTAAAGAGAAAGTAAACAATCGTCAAACATTTGTTTAGTTAAAATACAAATATTACACGATAATTTATTGATATTGTAATCGTTTTTAAATGTTTGCTTAAATTACTTAACTAGTCCTTTCAGTTCTAGTAAAAAAGTATCTTCAAAAGATTATTGAAACATTTAGATTTAGTAAAATAAATTATAAGTATTAATGTTTTTTATGTGAAAATTTGAAGCTCCGGAAAGCTAACACTTTCAGCTTTTTAGTCATTTGTTTTTACCATTGATTTATGATAAGTAAATAAATAGTAAAAAGAAATTCTATTTACCACTAGTTACCGTCACCTCATAAAAAATAATCCTTTCTTGATTATCCAACATGATTATTTACTAATTTTTGTTTTCATAATAAGTTTCAAGTAACTTAGTAAAACAAAAAGGTATTATCTTGAAAGCATTCGTAATTAAAAGTGCCACCGTTAACAACGTTAACATAATAACATCAATACAAATTAGTTTTGGGTAATATTTTTGTACACAGTAACTAAAAATACTACAAACATTAAATCAGGCTTAAAATCACACAAGTCAAATATTTACCCAATTGAAGAGTAAGTAACTAGTATAAAACAAATATCTAGCACAATTACTATTTTTTTCGATATGGAAGACTCTTCAAAACATCTTTACCTAAATTTCGTTTATGGAAGTTGATATGCCAATTACATTATCATACTATAAAAGGATTTTGGAAGTAGTTGTTCAGTGTAAATACATTATGTTATATATTTTATAAAAATACATACAAAAGAGTAATAACTATACTACACTTTTCAATGTGTAATATGTTTCAATGATATTATAAGCATAACCTTAATCATGGACCACATATTACTACGTTTTGAAAAACTGAATGTGTTGTAAGTTATCTGTATCTTGCCTCATATTCAAGAACATTTAACAAATACCATATCTCTTACTAGAGCTGTATATTATAACAATAATTAAGCCTAATATGGAAGCAAATATAACAACATTAAAATTAATTCAATTTGAGATATTTACATGATAGTCTCCGGAACTATACATATTTAAAATAAAATACAGTTATGGATAATATAGTTAAAGCGCATCATTTTGTTTTCACACATGTCTGAGTTAAACCCCAGAATAGATAATTACAATTTAAATTTATAATAAAAACAAAATTGCACATAAAATATTCTACTTACATTAATTTTGGCACTAATTATCTGTGGCACTATAATTAATTCTTAGTTCAGTGTCGTGACCTTTATCATTTTCAATAGTCTTGAAATCACTATCATTTGCACTGTCACACGTCTTTTCTATAATCACACCTGAATCATCTTCCTCTGAAGAGTCCCTGCCAGTCGCTGGCAAAGTTGGTAAGGAACCGCTCGGTTCTCGATACTCCAACTTCGTAGGGTCTTTCTCATGAAGCTTCCTTGCGAGTGACTGCAGACTGGCTAAGGAACTAGCGCAATCTGTTGTATCGATATCTGTTAAACTGAGACCAGCTCGCTCGATTTCGGTAAAGGTACCGAACGGTAATTTAAATAGACACTCGAGACGCATCACATGCATTTTGCTTCTTAGATGTTTGGCTAAATGTCCATGTATTCTAAATGCTATGTTACAATCTGAACAGCGAAAAGGTCGTGGGTTAAACGATGTCGCTGCTCCGAACGTCGATGTCATTGAAACTTTGTTATGATGAGAGGCTGAGCGTTCATGTTTCTGAAGATGGCCTCTTGTTCGAAAACTAACAGCGCAAATACTGCATCTAAACGGCCTTTCCATGTAATGAATATTAAGATGCAATCTTAATTGCGATGGTTTTGTAAATGTTTTGTTACAGAAATCGCAAACCCTCCGTCCGTCTTCCATTAGTTTTCCCGGAGAGTAAGACGATCCTTCAAAATCCTTTCCTTTTGTCACTTTGAATGCTACACCTCCGACCCCAATCACGACTTTAGGCGCTACTGAATCATATTCCGTTGAGGGTAATTTTATACCGTCACTTTCCGAATTATCTTCTACTCTTGCTTTTTCTTCCAAGGGTACCTTACTTAAATTTATTTCATCACTTGACACATCTGGGTGATTTTGTAACGAATCATCAAGAGCTTTTGCTGGATTTATACGAGAGTGTTTCAAATATTCCGAAACCACATATTTAGCGTTTTCAGAATTAGGGTTCTTGGTAGTTTTATTGTTGGAATAGCTTGAGCGAACATTTTTTTGAAGATTTCCTTTCGCCCGATAAGTACCAGCACATACACTACACCTGAAAGGCTTCTCCATGTAATGTATATTAAGATGTAATTTTAATTGCGCCGACTCTCTAAACATTTTGTTGCAAAAGTCACAATCTTTCCACCCATCTTCAGTTTCGAAATCTTTTCCTTCAGCTGTACCTTTAGACGCCAACGGTTCATACTCTGAGAAAGACAATTTTATACCCTCATCGTCCAAGTTATCATCCATTTTTGTTTTTAATTCCAAGCACATCTTGCTCCCATCGCCTTCATCACTTGATAGATCTGCATGGGTTTGTACAGAATCATCAAGGGAAATGGAATTAATTCGGGAATGTTTTAAATATTCAGACACTACTTGTTTTGCGTTTTCTGAATTTGGTGCCATTGAAATCTTAATGTTATGAGAAGTCGAACGCTCGTGTACTAATAGATGACCCTTTGTTCGAAAACTCACAGCACAATTAGTACATCTAAACGGTCTCGGTGGCTTAGTAAATGTTTCATTACAAAAGTAACAAACACGCTGGTTATCTTCCATTAATTTTTCAGTTGAATAAGACGTAATTTCGAAATCTGTACCTTCAGTTATTGCATTAGGTGTCACACACTCATATTCCGATGGAGGTCGTTTTATTTCATTAACGTCAGGAATATCATCTGATCTTGCCTTTTCTTCCACGAAAATATTACTTCCGTTATTTTGACCGTTCGATATATCTGGATGACTATCTAAAGAGGAGTCTATCGGTTTCAATATTGTAATTTGGGCATGTTTTGGATAGTTAGAGTTAGAGTTTTCTGAATGAAGGAGATTAGGAGTTCTTGCTCTAGTTACAGTGTTAATGTTCATCACTGAATTAAATGAAACATCCTCATTAATATTATTTTCTTTAGTTACAGATACTCGGTTTGCCGTTATACCTGTACTAATTATTTTTACTGAAGAAGTAGTCAAGGCTTTTTTCTGGCTTCTTTCAAAATCTTTATTGGGAAACATTGAATTCTCCAAATCTATTTTCCGTGTTTTAGGATTACACGTTTGCTGGCTTTGTTTTATTTTTGAGTCTAAAAGTGCTCGCTCAGTCAAATACGTGTGTAACATTGGTTCTCCATTTACCCACTGACTGTGATGTTGCGGTAGTTTAGCTGTATTTGAAGCTAATGATGCCAAAACACTAGACTCTCTTGCAGTCGGTATTTCGGGTACAGCATTAGGTGTTCTTATTTCATTTTTGCTAAGATCCATGGGTTCATTGTCAATATCCATTGTGGTATCGGAAATAGGTGTCCTTAAAGCTTGTAGTTTCTCTGAAGGATTATCCGCCTCAATGTCTAAAGTTATGGGTGTATAAGGGTAAGTTGTAGGCCTGGCACTAGTTATTAAGCCAGGAGTCGCCGATGTTGCAGGTCTGCACCCGCCCAACGACAACAAGCAATGAGCAGCTTCGTGTTCAGGTAGTCGAGATTTGCAAATCTCTGTATCTGAAAACAGAGAAAAGTAAAGATTACTTCTTATACCTATTATATAAGATTTTCAACGCTCAAGCCAACTTAAAGTAAACGAATTTGAATAGAACACTACTGATTATAAAGTCAATTAGGACGTTACTGTTTGTTAAGCAATCAGGTTAAAACATTGTTGATGATTCAAAATTTTTTACATTTCATTAATTTGTTTTCCCGTCAAAAGTAGCGTTGAGAGAGTGCGATGGCAGACCTTCATCATTTTCTAAATGCCGAATGTTTCTTATTCCATGATCTTACTATACGTAAGTGTGATATTAAACTTTAAAATCATAAACATACCACTTGATTCAGTTTCGCCTTCGTTCCCTTCATCACCCTCGGAATCGGTGTCGTCATCAGTTTCTCCTGAGCACTGTGCCATTTCAACTCCTTCCACGTCGTTGCCTTCATTTGGATTTATTCCCAGTTCGCAACATTTCTTGTAGTGCGCCTTACTTTTCATGTGTTTTGTGAGGTTACCCTTCGTCTTGAAGCTGAAATGTCTGCTGTTGTTAACAATAAGAATTGATTTTGTTATATAAAAATGAACTTTTATAGGTCAAACGTCATGATCCCTTTAAGTGATTAGAGGAAAGGTAATTTAAAAAGAAAAGTGAAAAGGCTCCGTGGTGCCTCATTTATCAAATTATATATTTGTCCATTGGCAAAACGGTAAATAAATTAATTAAATGTCTAACACATATAACAATAATGTTAAATGTGATAAACATTTAATTATTTTTTATTCACACAGATAAGTTTTTACCAAAGCAAAAAATAAATCAGTGAAATATCAATTATTTGTACTTTATTTATCTCTCAAGTAGTAGGCGTCCGGCAGCCGCTTCAATCGTTGACGATAGAGAGAGTGAGAGCTAGCTTATTTTGAAAAATGTTCAGGCTCATTATGTTTATAAACAAAAACCAAACTAAAAAACGTAGTTTACAGCAACTGCTTGATGCTTTTATTTTGTATATATTATATCTCAAAAAAAATCCATTTGACTTTTATTTAATGCTGTTATTGGTGATTTTATAAGCTATTACCTGTTCTGCAAAATCTTAAATAGACCGTGACGATCACCAGTAACCGTGTAAGGCAGGTATATTTACCTGAAAACGCAATGAACACAAGTATACGGTCGGACATCTGTGTGAGTGCGAATGTGTTTTTTTAGCATGGAAGGCTTTTTACAGCGAATCCCACATTCTGAACAAACGTAGCGTCCTCTGCCACGCCCACGTACGTATGTATACTCTTCATTACTTTCGAAGCCACCAGTTAACTCTTTTTTGGATGTTGCTATATTTTCAGCTATATTTCGCAATTCTTCCGACTTTTTTGTATCCATAAAGGGTGTAATCTGAAAATTATAAATAATGATTAATAGATACTAATATTATTGGTATTTTACATATAATGTGTCAATATTTTCGATAAATACTCGTAATTATTTTCAAAATTATGAATCGAGCTAATTTAGGGTGACTCATTATTATACTGAACTAATACAGTAATATACAGAATAGCACACCGACAAAAATAGCATGGAATAAAATTTTTAAATAAACAAATTGTGAAATTAAAACTATTTCATGTAACTATACCTGTTTGTTGTCCTTCGAATTTTTCTTCCATTGCGATGAATGAGTCAATATGAGATCCTGTTTAATCACAGAGACAGCCACGTTCTGCGGTCGATGACGTGAGTCATACAGAGACATAGCAGACGATGCTGACAGTCCCAGCGGGTCTGGCGTCAGCTCAGATAATAACTGTAAATATAGTCACTTATTTACCACACAATCGACCAACAAATATTCATATATTATATTCAAAACGTTGATAGTAATTACCTGCCAATTACTATACATCGATAGGAAATGTTGATTGGGTACATAGGTTGGCTGTGGACGATTAATAGTGCAGTAAAAAACTTTAGTTGAGCATTTCAATCCCAGATAGGTGTATGCATTTCCATTAAGGTAGAGTTGCCCATAAGCTTTTGCTGGGCGAGGAGTTTCAGGAGATATTAATGGCATAGTATTTGCATTAGGTGTTATTCCATGGTGTTTCTTCGGAGTGAATGTGCCTGGTTTTAGAGGCAATGTCGATGGCCTCAAGAACTTTGGTTTTCTCTCATCATTAAGTGATTTTGCTGCCAAATTTTTCTGAAAGTACGATGTTTCTGACCTCTCATTTTGAAGTGATGTTGCACATGTTTCTGTAGTATTACAATTTTTCTGAACCTCGGAAGAACTTTGAATCTGATTGTTATATATTTCTACTTTAGTTATAAGATTCTCGAAATTAAAATTATTTATTTCGTTTTCAGGTTTACTATCGAGGTTTTTGGTTAACTGAACATTAGGATCTTTAACCTTTTTCTTAATTAATAAATAATTCGAATTTTCTTTCAATACAGGCATTCTTGGAAAGCCTTCTGCATTTCTTTTGGTAGCACCTTCAATTCGTAGAGGTACTTTAACATGAGTGTTAGCTTGAAATGATGTTGAAACGGTTGGCTCGTCCACGTGTTTAATTTTTATAACCGGCACAGTAGATAGGGTTTGTAATTCTGCACTATAATTATCTTTATTTTGCTTATGTCTTTCGATATCATAATAAGATGATTTCGTATGGGGACTTTTAGAACTATAGGCTCTGTCGTAACTTGTACTTCCTTTTCCAGTTTGCATATTGAATACAGCATCTGAAATATTCTCTGACTTCACGTTTTTAAAAGAATCATTTTTAATTTGTGTAATTTGAGGCGTATTATTTCCGACCAGTGAGCCAGGCGTATTAGGTCCGGGTATTCCTGGGACGTGAGGTATCATCTTACCCCCATGAAATATGGTTGTAGCGCCGTTAGGTGATGAAGATGGACTGAGTGGCGGCAAAGTCAATGGATTGTATGCTGTAATAGCACTGAGTGGTGGAAATTGGAAGTGAGTTATGTCATGGATGCTAAGCAAATTTGAGCTCTGGGCGGTCGGCGTTGATGCTGAAATCCTGGAGGTTGGTATTTGAGGTGTATTTATAGTATCTTTTGGTGTTGGAGGATTATGCACTATTGTACCTCCGGAATGAAGACCTGATCTCACAACAACACTACTTGCTTCTGAATCGATAGCGTACTTTGAAGGTGAAAGATTTTGATGTATTAAAATCGGAGATAATTGTGTTTTACTAGGTTCAATTCGTAATGTCGTAGTACTGCCAGAGTGGTCAACTATTTTCACTTCGCCACCAAACATTTGAAGAGACGTAGAATTATGCCTTACGTGGGGTGATATTTCCTCCATTGATCTCAACGAAGGTGCATTTATTTCCATACATCTTATTTTAGGTTGAGAATATAGATCAGCAGACCGTGGTGATGAGTTATCAATTAGTCTTGGGCTGTATGTTTCCGATCTACTATCAAGTCGTCTCTTTGGACTAGATTCTTTAGGCCTTATTTTTAAAGTTTCAGTCTTTTTATTGAACTCCGATGGTATTCTAGTATCTACAAGTCTCGTATTACCTAGTAATGGTCCTGGAGATGGCAAAGGGGCAATCACATCATTATTATCTGCCTTCATAATTACTAGATTATCGGGTTTATTTTTTATTGGTGGCGATTTTGTTGAAATGTTAACTCTCGAGACTGGACTCATCACATTTTCAGGAAATCGAACATTAATAGAATTACTTCTAAGAAATATATTTTCGGGTCTTCCACTCTTGGACTCTTTTTGAGCATTATTCACACCGGGTGAATTGTTTGATAAGGCTCCTTTGCAATAATACAATCTATGAATTTCTAAATTATCTGCACTTCTATATACTATTGGGCATAAAGGACATACGTAGAGAGGTCCCAATCCATCTACTAGTTCGCTTGTTACAGGAGTAAGTCCATTTGCCTTTGTTTTAAGTAGAAGATCTTTAATTATCGATCTCTCGGGATTTAGAGGGTGTTTTTGGTCATCAACAATTTGAGCAAAACTATCTGAGTGAGACCTCTTTCTTATCAAATTATCTGTGTCGTAAGAATTTTTTGTTAAATTTAACGGTGTCTGGTCTGGAGTAGTGTCCGTATCATTTAAAAACTGCTTACTTTCGGCTATCTGTTTAATTTTACCATACTTTTTTTGTAAAGGAGTTTCAATAACATCAACAATGGCCTCATTATCTGATATAATTTTAGAGATATGTGTAAGAAAGTCAGTATTCTGTGAAATAGTCTTTTTTATCTTATCTTTGTCATCCATTCCATGATAAAAAGCTGCTCTGAACTTGGGTTTATAAATTGCTTTTGATTTGTGGTTATCATTCAAAGAAGGAATTGAATTTAACAAAATGTTGTTACTGTCGTTCGGTAATTCCGGTGAAGAAAACTCATTTGGTCTCTTTTCCGAACGAATCATTGAAGTATCCGAACTCTGATCCCTATCTGAACCTGATAAGGACGTTGGCGGTATAGACGTGTCACTTTCTGAATCGCCTGATAAATCGTCATCATTAATTGCGGTAGCTATATCAGCTCCTTGCAACCGCAAAGCATGCGTTCTTGACCTTCGGTGTTTGTATAAATTTGATTTTGTCTTAAAAGCAAATCCACAAGGTATACAAGGATACGGTCTCTCATTTGTATGAGCTCTGATATGTTTTTGTAGAACAGAAGGCTTGGCACACGATATTTTACAATAAGGGCATATGTATCGCCCTGTACCTCCACTGTATGTTTCCTTAATAAAATCATTTTCAAGGTTTTCAGTCTTATTTAAAAATTCTTCAGAAAAACTGGTTTTACCAGGTATTTGAACAAAATTATTTACATCGCTTAATCTAAAGTTTTCATCGTTAAAATTAGTTTGTACATTTTTTTCCACATCTATGCTGCGTTTATCGTACATGATATCTTTAATTTTTTCAATTTCTGGGTGAGCTGCTGAAATACTTCCGTTGGTTATAGTAGAGCCACTAGTAACTTGTAAAAGACTGGATCCTTGGCGTCCACTTTCTTCCCCATTGATCGAACTACCCGGAAGCATTGACATGGTAGATGCCATTTTTTTAAACTTCTTATGAAGATAGCTATGGTCATTGTTGTTGGAGAAATTGTTGTCCAAGCGTTTTTCTTGTGTTAGCGGCATGTTTTACGCGACTTTTACACCTGTAACGACAAAACAAATCATAACTACAAAATATAACTAACTATCACATACACTTAAATTTATACAACTAAAGAAATACGTTATTTATTACTAACGAATTATAAAATGTTAAAAATACTGTAACTAATTGCTACCTATAGACATAATAAAAAAGAAATCTCGTAACTAGCTCTAAATTGTAAATAAAAACTAGTTGTAAATAAAGAATCTTATAAAGTTACACATACAAAATGCAATCTCTACGCACATATAAGTATCAAAGACCGTATATAATTAAAGCAACATGGTGCGGCGACTCTTTGACGCAAAGCGCATGTGCTACTCTCAATTATGTCTAAGCTATGTGTCTAATAGTACGTAGTGACATCATCATGACGTAAGCGCGAACTTGCGCTCTATAAACGAGGATATCCCAATGATTATTTTTCTCTTCACAAGTAATTTCAATAATTGTTTGTGAAGAGAAAAATAATCAATGGGATCATAATTGAGAGTATATAGGTACATATGTATAGATTACGTTAAATCGCAATGCCTCCTTAGCTTTTATATTCACACATTTTCTTTCGTTCATGATGATTATATAATAAGTATTTATATATTGGGTAGTCGAAAAAGTCTTTTCGTATTTCTAATCAAACTTCAAGTATTTTTTTTATATTGATAATTAACTTTATTTAATTAAATATGTATCATTTTGGTCGACCACCTTTTACCATTTTTCTGCTAGAGACATTATCCCATAAGTGTAAAACTTTTCTGGTTTCTCGGCGAAAAACTTCGACAAGAAATTTTCACAGGCATCTCTTGAAGTCAACTTTACTCCATTAAGGGAGTTCTGCATTGACCGAAACAAATGGTAGTCTGCTGGTGCAAGGTCAGGACTATATGGTGGATGCATTAAAAATTCCCAGCCAAGCTCTCTAAGTTTTTGCCGAGTCATTAAAGATGTGTGTGGTCTAGCTTTGTCCTGATGGAATACTAACCCCTTTCTGTTGATCAGTTCTGGTCGTTTTTTTTCGATTGCTTCCTTCAATCTCATCAGTTGTTGACAGTAAAGTGTAGAATCAATCGTTCCACCAGGCTGGAGCAGCTCATAGTGGATGATTCCTTTCCAATCCCACCAAACACTCAGCATAACCTTTCGAGGCGTCAATCCTGGCTTTGAGACCGTTTGTTGAGCTTCAACACGCTTGGATCATGATCTTTTTCGCACATTATTGTCGTATTTGATCCACTTTTCGTCTCCTGTTACCATTCGCTTCAGAAATGGTTCGATTTCATTTCGTTTCAGCAATGAATCGCAGATGTTAATTCGGTCAATTAAATTTTTCACAGACAATTCATGTGGTACCCACACAACAAGCTTCTTTTTGTAGCCAGCCTTTTTTAAATGGTTCAAAACCATTTGATGATGAATGTTTAATTAGTTGGCAATGTCATGGCTCCTTATGTGACGGTCCTTGTCAATCATTTCCATAATTTCATCGACTTTTTCAACGATAGGTCGACCAGAACGAGGTGCATCTTTCACATCGAAATTTCCAGAACGAAAGCGAGCGAACCATTGTTGTGCTACGCGAACTGATATAGCATCGTCTCCATGAACTTCACAAATTTCATTGGCGTCTTGTGTGGCATTCTTCCCTTTCTTATACTAAAATTTCAAAATATAGCGAATTTCTTCATTATTTTCTCTCACTTTTGAAAAGCTGTTACTTGTGTTCAACTTCACCAAATTTAATTTTCTTTAAGGTTGAATAAAGCTTGATATTTCACCTTTCCAACACTATATGGTATGACATTATGTGATTGGCAGCACTGGAAATATACGACTCCAACAACATCTATGGACAAAATACGAAAAGACTTTTTCGACTACCTATTATTATTGGTAACTCTTTAACTTTTTATTAAGTAATCCTTACTAAGCATGATTTTAAACTTAAGATTGCTATAACAATCTTAAGTTTAATAAAAAGGGTTAAATTAAATACTTATTATATAATCATCATAAACGAAAGAAAATGTTTGAATATTAAAGCCTAGGAGGCATTGCGATTTAACGTAATCTATACTTATGTATACAAAATGCGTCAAAACTTCAAATGAGCAAGATGTAAGAATGTTTGATTGCATGTGTGGGTGATTATCTAGATACAATCCAAACGCGTGTAGTGGTACGAATGACGACCTCGGTTTGCGCTCACTCGAGGCATTTTGTAGAGGGCTGCGTTGCTACGTTCTAAGAAGGCGTTACAATTTCTGAGAACCGGAGACAAGCAAGCCGCTCCGCTCGTTTATAACGAACAAGCAAATAAGCGCAGTACGCATTACGCACACAAATGTAATGAATTGTTCGATACACTTGAGCATGCATGAGCTAGTGTGCTGCTTTTTTTAAGAGAGACCGTATGATATCAAGACAACGTAAATGTATATATTATATTGTTAGGTATTTATTGCCAACTTTATTTTAACTTACAAGAATCAAAAAATCAAATGAAATTTCTGAATATTTAAAAATTTTATTATAGTTCATTCCAGGAAAGGCCCGTTTTAATATTGTTATAGAAACTAAAGATGTAGAGACAAAGGAATCCCGATGGTCGGCCGCCGCCCGCCGGCCTGGCGCCAAGCCAGGCGGCCCTGGCGACGCCTGTGTCTGCCGCCAGCCTGTTTTGCCCCTACTTATCTCAATATATCGTGTTATAAAGTCTATAGACAATAAAGATTTAAAACTTTACCTGGGGCTGACCAAACTTGTCATTTAAATTTTGTATGCTAACCCCTTTTTCTAAAAATGTTGAGACAATAGAGTCTGTGCAAAATTGTTGTCTAGATCGTTATTTTTATAATTCATTAAAAAATCATAATAAAATATAATTTACTCAGATTTTAATATTATTCTTACTATTTAAAATGTTACTTCTAACAGCTTATATTGTGTAGGTAATACGTATCTAAGTATGTGAGCAATTAGGTCTAGCAGCAGTGATACATGCAAGTTTTAAAATCTTTATGGGATGCGCACTAATACATTTTCGCAAACACCGTAAGTGTGCACCGTAAAGGTATAGATAGTTTCATAAATACCTTAATTATGAATTGTTTGTCAATTTACAGAACTACCGATGAAATCAAAATTCAATGAATCAAATGCAATATTTATATATTTATTAATATGGCCAAGAAGCTAAAATTCCTTACGTTACTTAGCTTCCGAGATCTTATTTACGATTAAGAAATAAATGTAAATTATGCTATATATTGCAATATTTTATAAGTTATAATAAGTTGGTATACATTCAAAAAAGTAACTGGGCAAGTATATTGTGTATCATATGTACAAATGAGTAAAACAGCACTAAACACAACGCTTCGATATTTTCCAAGATTAAGAGATTCTCTCATTCGTCATCCTTAACTATCAAATCACAATAAACAGAAATTTAATTTAAAAATACGTCGGCAAGCGTACGTAGTACATGTTTTGCTTAATTAGGATAACTTACCGGCCGCGGGACAATGAATCAATCCACCATTATATTAGGAGTATTCTTGATATCATTTGTTTACTCCTCCTGAACATATGTCAACAAGTCCGATAGGCTGCATTTCACCCGCGCGCAAGTGAATCATCGTTAATAATTGCGCACCGATCCACGCCACGACACACACACACACACACTCGCATACACTTCTGCTAACGTCACACTAACACTAAACAAAAAATACCACTCTCTTTTTCGCTTATGATAATTATTCACACGTAAGTAATTTTCTATTTTATCTATGAACCGTGAATGTATTTCGGCTGAACGTACATTCCAAAAAGGAGCGACGCACGTTACCGCGCCGCTGCTGTCTGTTCAACTGTTTTTAGTTGTACTTTGTCGTCGTATCGTTTCGTTCCGTTCGGCTGTAACGCCCTGCCCCGCGCCGCCCGCCACCTCTCCGCGTGGCTCTCGCATTGTGCGAGTGTGCGCTCCTGTGAAGAAGTGATTCATGGCGCGTTCTATCTATCTCCTTCCTTCACCGCAACCGGATCGGTCGCCCGTCGTAATCTATTTATACGTATCTATGCACGGACTTTAACACTGCGATTACAGTGCCATCTTTACGTATTTATGATAAAAATATGCAAAATATGTGCTTAGTCAACGAGAATTCAAGTACAATACAAAAATTGTGTTACATTGTATAACTCTGTATTTGAAAAACCTATGGAGGGGTTTAGATTTAAAGATATTTAAAATTAAATATTGATGCTGCACGTTTAATTACTTAGACGGTGGTACGTACCATGGGTCGAGTAATTATTATTGACTATCGGTAGCTCCAATCGTATAATTTTCACGCAGCAGTGATTTCATAACGGTTGCGCTCGACTAGAACGGGTATTGCCTTTACATGCCATTATTCATTTATAATTTGAAATTCTCTATACAAATCCAGCTCAGGTATCTATCTATATATCATTATCTTTCCAAATTAGTTTCATTTGTTTCACAATTATTATAGAGCCAATATGATATTAATACGGTTAGTATCTACTCGTAGTTATTGATTCCAAATGTTGTTATTTTCATGATCCAAGAAGCTTCCATAATATAGGTAGTGGCATTTTCCTATATTTAACTTATCGCGTGAACTCACTATCGCTAAGACCTCTTTATCAAAATTCTGTAAGCACATTATTTCGCTCGAAGTCAAATAAAGGCCGCGTCATTGTGGATATTAATCTTATTATTTTGTCAGTAAACTGTGAGATGATAACTCAGTGGAGCGGAGAAACTCCTCGACAGCGAGTCAGATATGAATGTATAAAGTATAAACATATTATTTGCAATGATAATTCAAGGCGCTTATCAGTCGTGCGGAGGCGGTGACGCACGCGCTGTGTAGATAGCACGCAGTTGGTCGCTTGTTGGTTGTTGGTCCGGAAACTAGTGCTCCGGGGGTTTTCTTCTCCTTGAAAACTCTACAAAATCTTATATAAATATATTTTTAAGAATTCATCTCTAATAAAACAAGTTAGTCTTTCAAATGTGATTGTTACGATCCAACACATGACGTTACGGCTTACGTTAGACGACCTTTATAATCCCACTCAAGCCACGCTTACAATATTAATCGCTGTCTCATTTTACAACCACTTCAGATAACATAATGAGCGAAATTAAATAAAAATAGCTATGTCTACACAATACAGTTAAAAGAAATAAATCTGCGTTACATTAATCTAATCTATGTCAAATATTAGGATTAATCTTACACAGGAGAATGCCTAATGAAAAAGGCAGATATTCACCATTTGAATGTCTCGTTTCCATACGAGGTACATACTAATGAATTATTAAAAAGTTCTTAGTCACATTACAGTGGCATTTATTTATCAGTTGCAGACTTTTGTTAGCACGGGCGTAAAATTATACTTTTGCGTTATTATATAAATATTATAGTTGCGATGCGTAAACATTATATATTTTATGTAATATCCGTTCGACAAAATTTTTATTTCTTAAATTCAGTGCTAAGCGGGTTCCAGAATCCTAACCCCATATATGCCTATGTTGGTTAGCTAGTTACGGACGACCTTACCAAACGCAAATGACAATATCATCATAACGCAATCTGATACTTGTATTTAATTTCTCAAAAATATTCAAGCTATATGCTTCAAGAAAAACGTGCGTATTGTAAGTTCCTGAACTTAAACAAACCGCAGTCGGGTAAACCCATAACAGTCTGAAGAAGTTATTCAGACAGTAAGGCGGGGGCGCGGGCACTTGTTGCGTTGTTATGTCGGCATTCTTGCCTGTTGCTGGCCAGCCATGTCACATCACGGCCTTGAGAACGGTACGGGGGTAGAGCAACGCTTCTTGGCAGTTTCGCCATCATTGGCAAGGGTTACAAAATCGAAACACTTTCAAAACTAAATCTATAATACTACTATTATTTTTAGGAACATAGCAGGAGAAGTGATTTTTGTATTATGGTTTTAGATATCTCTTGCCATCAATACCAAATTCCTTCTTTGTCCTAATTTCATGTTATTATTCCGTTTTTCAAATTGTTTTTCTAATTGAGATTTATTTTTTGTTTTTTTAATATCAACCATATTGGATTTGTTATAGTCAGACTCAACAATTAATAAAAGTAAGAGATGACATTTTTGTAATTCATTATTTATGGCTTAAATTGTATGGCATACTACGTACGTGTGTGTAAAAACTCGAAAAGTATACCCACAGCAAAGATTAAATGGAGTAAAAAGTGATTGGTCATAATAGCGGTAATGATGTAATATATTCATCCGATATTTAATAACAACATCAAACGTTGAATCGTTGGAAACGTAGCTATTGAGTAAATTGTTGGTTCGGTCAGGCGCCATAAAGTCGCGTGGGCGGGAAACCCGTCTTGGTGGCGAGCGTTGAAACGAACACACAATATTTACCTACGTGTGAAGTACCTACTCTCGCTTATTTTTTATATCGTACTGATTTAAATATAGAGCAAAAAAATCACCTCTTTATTATTAGTATAACAAATTATGCTCCGTAAATTGTTGCTATTAGTCTTGTATATCGGGATACGTAGAGCGTTTAAAAGTCAATAAGGAAAGTGTATATGCAGATTCTCGCGTGTGCTACCGAAAGAAAGCCTCGAAGTGAGCAAACATTCCCCCACCTAGTGGGCTTCCCTCGGATCCAGGTCATCGGCTGGCTGGCCTGACCGCTATGCCGTTGCTGCGAGGGCCGCCGCGCTCGCTGCGCCGCGCCCCGCCGCTCTCCTTGTTAGGAGCTCTGTACTCTGTACACTGGCTACGTAACGCCTACTTATTTATACCAACACAAGCTAATCGATACTAGCGAATGAATGGCACGCAAACGCAGAGGAATTTTATGAAAGTTCAAGCATATGGAAGATGTTTGGTGCACGTCTTCAAAAGTACTCCCGTCTTATTTTGTTGTGATGTTAGCATTCTATATGAACGTATCAACAATATTATTGCAGGAATGTGAATGAGAAAATCCTTGGTAACATACCTATAATATTTTCTAGTAGATACCTAGTATAGATTAAGATTGTCCAATTTTGTTTCACCAACGTCACTCCATCTTTAACGGGGATTGTGAAATCCGATGAACCGATTCAATTAATACATTATGTATTCTGTGTTAATACGCAGGAGATTTAAACATAATTGTAATGTTGTCGGTTATTTTATCACTAAAGTATCTACTTCAAATATCAAATCAAAGTAAACAAACATAATTAGGCTCTCTCTTAAGCCTTTTTATGCAATATCTATATCCGACGTCACTGATAATCTTGATGTAGATTGTAAAATTTTATTACAATTAAATTATTTTAATTAAACCAATTACAGATTAATACATATTTTTTTTAATTTATTAAAACGGGATTTTATTTTTTTTTAATACGGAATTTGCCACCAAACCAGGGATTATTGTTGTAGATTGGAATCACACTCGGGTGGAAATAGGATAGAGCGCAGGAAATTTTCCTAATTAATAATGCGAAAGAATTCTAGTAAATACTTACTGTTGCTTCGAAGAAAAACGAACTTTATTGTGTACCAGGATTTTAGTGTCATCAATTTTTATTTAGTACTTAAAATTGTCGTGTTGTACTGTTTGTTTTTTGGAGCTACAATTCTATTACTCACTTTAAATATTAACAACTATACTAAAGCCAAAATCGATTGAGAATGCTTGTCAACAAACAAATTTAAAATGAAGGTAGAAATTGTCATTTTACCCAATTATTTTAAATTATATTTTGATTTCAAACAAAAAATATTATTTAAAAGATATTGAATATATTAATTTGTTTTAAATAAGATAATTTATTGTCATAAAATCAACACTAGTTAATTTAAATAAATAGGTGTAAAATGACTACTGGTACTACCTTCATTTTAAATTTGTTTGTTGACAAGCATTCTCAATCGAGTTTGGCTTTAGTATAGATAGTGACAGTCGTACACTACTATATTATAATCATTTGTAACGCCATAGTAGGTAGCTCCGTACAAATATTCATTTCGCAAGAATAGTACAGAGGACCCCTAATCCAAGATTTAAGCGCTTATAACTTTGAATATCTTTATTAAATTAAAAAAAAATTTTCACCATACGTCATTATTTTTTTTTACTTTATAATAAAGTAATAAAAAAATTAGAATCTGAGAACCTTATTTTCATTATATCAAGTCAAGTGTCGGAAAAATATAATATACTCAGGTATAAATTATACAAAAGATACTTGTATAATGTAGGTAAATATCTTATTGATTTGAATTGTTATCTGAATACCAATTGTCGGAGCACCTGTATAAAGACAAATGACGTCATATTGTCATCAACGCACACATGTGCGAAATGTGATAATAATAATCGTGAGTCAGCGGAGCTCAACCGCACTTGACCAAATAAATAACCATTCATTGTCGCTGCCGCGAGTCTTTCCTTAAACCGTAATACATACATACATGCTGGCTGTATATTTGTATACAGTATAATGTAGGTATAGCATTCTAAACGTTTTCTATCGTAGATGTTTTTTACGTGCAATTCAGTTAAATTCTGAATATTTAGTTATTTGCTTTCTCAGCTTAATATACCTTCGGTAACACAAAACCTTATGATTTTAGCGCAATTGCTGGTTCAACATAATATTATTGTATACGTTTATATGCTAAATAAAGAATTTGAATCATTGACATATTAATACTATGGACTTCGGGTCAGCGATAAAAAGTGTCCGAACCAAAAGTAAGCCAAAACGCGAAATGACTTCCAATCGCAATTCAGTCTCATATTAGCTGACTGACAGAATACACGTCAATAATGCCGTAATGTGTTATGAAAAACTTGTAGGAACTACCCGAGTAAGGTGAGAAAAGAAGACGGTGTACCATATTTTCAGTAAGTAAATATTTACTGATGATTTTAAAGTATTATTTTGCTTTGAAACAGGCTATTTTATTAAAATTTTAATAAACTATAGAAACGAATTGCATAACCAACCAAAATGATGTCCTTTTCCCATACGCTACCCGCGTATAGGATAGAAGGAGTGCAATATATTTATCTAATTAACCACATTTAGTTCGGATCTGCCGTGAGCAATAGAATGTTTTAGAACAACGACTGCATAGAGTTATTTTGTTGTTTAACATTTGAATTATTTACTTACTTAATTTTTGAATTAAAATAATTAGATTATTTTCAATTCAAAAATTTTTATTTATTATGTCAACTTTTATTTTTTATGTCATGAATATTAATCAAATATCTTTGACCATAATGGTATATTAATTTGATAACTATAAGAATTATCTACATGAAATTAGGAACAGTTATTTAAAAAAGTGATCTAACGTCATTGAAGTAAAAAAATATATTTTCAGTTTAAATAAAAAGAGGAAAATATCGAGAACTTGAAATTTCAAAGTAAAGAACTATATCGAGTGGCATATCATTTTGTACATTTGTGGATTTGATTTGTAATTAAATATTATTATAACTAATTATTATTTTATACAAGATAATTACAACAATTATTATTTGGTACAAGATTTATCCCAGCATATAGAGGTCAGGGATATGTAAATATAAATTAAAATTTGTTGTAAATATAATATTTAAATATAAGATGCCAAAAAAATTTGAAAGCTACCGACTCCACACCATTTATGTTGTCCTATTTTCACGAGAAGCTGTCATGTCAAAAAAAGGCTGCCATGGTACCGTCAATCGAAGCTGATTACTTATTGCATGCAATTAGACCGTTGCAAATTAGACTGTATAACAATACGATAAGACATACATTACAATGTTATTTTGTGTATAAAAACATAAATACATCCTAGTGTGTATAAAATATCTTGGGACACTTTTGACGTAAATTTTGCATTAGACCCGAAGTCCATAGTATTAATATGTCAATGATTTGAATCATATTATTTATTTCATACTTAGTGTATTTTATTATGGATCGATGAAAGTTTGAACATCGAAAGTCCACCCCAATTCAAATAGAGTATGATGACTTTTTGAATTAATACATATACCTATTCAAGTTCAAGGCTACAATCATAGATGCTTTTAAAAATAAAAAGGAATTCTTAAAAAATATTTATGTCAAGACAACGTCTGTCTGGTCAGCGAGGTAGTAGTAACAGAAGATTTTAAGAATTCCCGCCATCGCGCACGTAGTAAATATAAACGCAGGGATGAACCCATGACGTGGTTTTCTAAAATGCATATTACTTTTGGATATTAATTTTTCTTCTTGGGTTTTTCACACTTTCAAGACATTCTTTGCAAAAAGCGTACTTTTAAAAAAAGCCCTTTGCGTGGGCTCCTTCTCGAACTAACAAATGTGAGAAAATTACCAGTTCGTATCTATTATACAGATGCCAACACAGGTGTAAATATTGTAGTTTTACCACATACATACAAAATAGTTGGTTTTACTGAAATAGGATAAAGTGAATGTCTTTCCCTTTAATTATAATATGAGCACACATTTCTTCAGATAATAAACTGCTTAAAATTTTATTAAAGTGAAATGTTATGTTACCAAAATAGATTTGGCTTTCATCACAAATACAGCAATGTGACACAAGCGGCTTCAGAGCATCGCTTGGTCATTTGCCAGAATTCAAGTTTGGGAGGGTGTTCCTGCTTCCGAGATACATTCCTCGCACCCACACACAAAAACACAAATGTTTTTGTGATGATATGATACTTGAAAGTTGGAAAGAAAACATCGTATTTGAATTTTCTAGTAGAACGTCTAGATAATTGCTGGTTCTTCTCGAATGGAATGAAAATTGAAAATAATCTGTGATATTGGTTGACGATGATGATGATGCCAACTTTGGATAAGGAAAAATGCCACGCAGTTTGCCTAACTCTACTAAATGTACTCGCTGATTGATAATGAAAACTAGCGATAAAAGATAACGAGTGTAATAAAACAATACGTATCACATGTAACCAATTTGCTCACTCTGAAAATAGCCAACTTTGAAAGTCATTCCCAGAATGTGTTGGATAACTTTTATTATTCAAAGATTATTTTGGATCTTTGAATTTTTTGTTGGATTGTAAATACAGTACCAAATACACAATTTCACTTATAGCCATAGCTTTAACTATGATAAATATTTCTCTATCCTCTTTAAATACTTTTTCCTATCAAGCGAAACGTGTTAAAAATATAAAGTAGTCACATTATATCAGTGTACTGCAACTGGTGGTGATAGACTTGGATCTTTTGATTTCTGTCCATCCCAGAAAAATTGAACTATATTAGTATTTATTAATATAAAAATTCATTTCTAATAAAATTTCAAACATTTTCGTATTCTTTTTATCTTTTACTGGCGTTGAAACTTTCAATAGGTATGTAGATAATATTGCGGACAAATTTTGGGTCCATTGTTCCAAAAATATCTTCTGTGACATATTGATATTCATTTAGCGATTCGCGTACGAGTACCAACTTATCTGAAATAGGTCTTGATCTCAAATACGATAAGGACAATGATCTTAAAATACGGACCAATAAGTGAATAAGTACTTATTTATCTAAAGCACAATATCTGAAATTTATCTTAAATGACACAAAATCATCATCGTCAGCTTATTTTTAGTAGCTCATTGTAGTTCTAGGTCTCTCTCTGTAAAGGAGAGGGGTTATACGGCTAGAGCTAGCCTGTCTCGCTGTACTGATTCGTGTTACCAGTATTAAATTATTAATAACAACCGGAACCTCTCGTCGTCTTTTCGTGCTTTACAGGAGCCTCAAACAGTTGAAATTCGAACTCGGCGGATCCGTGATCAGCTTATTAGTAGGTACTAGACAGAATATATTTTAGTTTTGGTAACATTTCAGTAAATATTACCATTATTTTTTAGCTGTTACATGCAGACACTTCAATTTTATTTATTTGGCTTGGTGACATAACTATTCTATTAACATTGCCGCTGTTACGTAATCGCAATACCTAAGTACTTGCTGATTTGTTCATTGTTTCACAAGCGTTGCTACTTCTTTGATGTCCAAATCGTAAATTAACAGTAATAGCTACCTCTCTAGCGAATTTAATTGTTTATCTTGTGTTCGATTCTTGTCTTGCTCAAATTGTGGAGTCTTAGTAGCGCTTTTGGATTTCCATGGTATCGCTATTTTGCTTGTAGGCAGAGGATATTTTCGGAAATGCATTGACGAATTGCCGACGTCCACGACGGTGCGGTTGATGTTGCCTTCACGGTGGCAGGAAATATGGATATTGGTAATTCCTAGTTTCTTCTTCTTTTACGGTGTGGATGAGAGGCCCAGCTTATCTCAAATGAATGACGGAGGGCATCGTGTTTGTTGGATACGAGTAAAGCGTGCATTTTCTATTATGTTTTGCTCTGTGGTAATTATTATTTCACTTAACATACGAATAAGATAAACTAAATGCTATATTATTAGGTATATATATTTTTTTGTGAACAGACCTTACACAGCACTACGAATATAAGAATATACTTTTTCATCGGGAATGGAACTTAAAAAATAAGCTTGGGTCGGAGACTAGTTCTTCTAGTGGGTCTTTAATATAGCCATAAAACTATTAGTAGGGGGAATCCGGGAGAGTTGAACCACTTTCTACATAAACCATTATATTTTCTTGTTCATCGGATTTAGAAAATCGAATAAAGTTTTTTCCGTTACCTTATTATAGTAGCTACATTTGTGCATAATTGTTTTTTTAATATAACGCATAGGTAAAATTTTATTGTCATTTTTATAAAAAATGAGATATAAGTCAAGTCTCCCCACCAGCAGGGACACTTGAACCGGGGTATGGGGAGAGTTGACCATACTATTTTGGGGAAAAGAAAAATCATTTTCAGCTTCAATCATAGCTTTATTAAGTTATCTTTTATCATAAATAACTGTCTTTTAGTACTACCAGCAAGGAAACCACAAAAAAAAAAACATTTTTTATAGAAAATATAATTAAAAATTAACAAAACTAAAACTATTAATCGTCTTAAACAAATATGCTTTTACTTATTTTAGATTTTTTTTATTAGTAACTTTTTTCTAATAATTTGGCATCACTTACCAGCCTCAAAATTATTGTAAATCAATATATCTTTTTTTTTAATATCTTTCTCAAATAAACTTATCCATAATAAAATTATAAACATTAATTATCAATTAAAAAAAAAAATTATCAAACTTTGTAGTAATCTGTGTTTAAAAACTTTTAAAAACTATTAATTAACTTCTAATAAATCTTTGATTAGTCTCAAAATTATGTTATTTCACATAAACATTTTAATAGTCGATAATAATATCTATTATATTGCCCAGAAAACTATTCCTGATCACATTCGTGACAAATGAATTGATCGATATCTTCTGTAAGCCCTACACATAGCTCATGAACATATCTACGACATAACAGACAAAGACGCATAGTCATAACATCTTCTGTTTGACAAACAAAGCAATACCAACGATCTGTTGTGTCAGAATTGTCTTCAACATCATCATTAGTGGAACTATCAGCGTATGGCACATCTTTATTATCTGATTCAGTTTTGCTATCATATTTCTTGTTTTTACCTTCTTTTTTGGTTCTCTTTAGTTTGGTTTTCTTGTCTTTTTGTTTCGCATCTTGTTTCACATTCTTTTTGCCTTTAGTGTTATCTTGAGTCTTCCTAGGTTTTTTAATAGAATAGTTTCCATCAGTTTCTGTATCACTTTGCTCAAAAACTCTTTTTGTAATACTGCCTATTCTTTGTCTTCTTATCACATCAATAGCTTGAATTGTCTTACCCTTGTTTTTTGATTTTGTATCACTACCACATTTGTTATTGTGAGGGTCGGATATCTCTTGAATTTGAGTTTCAGTGAGATTCTCACTATTGCAATTTTCTTTATCAGGTGTCATTGTCAATATTTTGGTCTTGCCAGGTTGACGTCCTCGCCGAGTAATTTTTCTGGGAGCTGCCTTCGGATATGGTCTCACGTTTTCTGGAGTGATCAATACTTTAAAATCTTTTGAAGTGGACTGGATCGGTGACGCTGTGAATAGGTCCAGGGTATTATACTGTTTTGATTCCATACATGCAGTAGAAGGTGACTGTAAAATGATGTTGCCATGTTTGTTTTGAGTCAATGGGTCAGCTTTAAGTAAATTGGAAGATATTTCTTTTTGTGGTGGCAAAGACAATGCCCGTTTACTCGTACAAGGTTCTGGAAAAATTATGAATATTTCCTCTTTTTTTGAGTATAGATTTGGCTCCGAACTAGCACGACTTGATTTGGCACGTGTTGCGGTTACGTTTAACTTTGAAGTATTTGGGCTTCTGTAAGCATCATCTTGAACATTTTGGAGAGATTTGCTGTCGATTCCGAGAATACTAGGAGATGGTAACTCATTAAAAGAACCGTGGTTAATATTACCCATATTATTTTCAAATTCTTGTGGAAAATCAATCTGAAATGTAGCGTTCTGTGCAGGCTGAGACGATACCTCAAATTCAGTGGCAACTTCAATTTGACTTCCTAAAAATATTTCATCATTTGTTGATGCTTGTTCTTGAGGTAAATCTCTGTCTGTGACAGCAGAACACAAAAAGTCTTCCTCACTAAAAATTTCGGGGTTAAACGGATGAATGCCAGTTTTTTGGAATCCGCTTAAGATGTTACTTTGGGTGAATGCTTGAGACATAATCGTCCTAATAAATCCTGGGATATTGTAGATAGTGACAGTCTTGCCTGGGTGAGATAACATCCAATTGTTCATAGCTGTATTGTATCGAGATTTAAATGAGGAATATACAGAAACATCAAGGGGCTGTAATTTGTTGCTGCAGTGTGGAGGAAGTGTTAACAGTGTAATCCCATTATTCTTGGCAAAACTAATTGCCTCAATACTTACATGACTCTCATGATTATCTAATATTAAGAGTACGCGATTAGTTTTGGAGGCACGAGAGTATTTTGTAAAATGTTCGAGGTATTTCACGAAACTTTTCGCCGTCATCCAACCGCTCGGATATGCATCTCCGTTTGACCCTTCTGGTCCTTCAGATACGAAATGGTCTTGATATCTAACCCTTGGAAATATAAAGAAAGGAGGCATCACATTTCCAATTGCATTAATGGCAAAACAAAGGGTTACAGTTGTTCCTCTTTCCGCAGATGTGACTTGGCCGACCTGTTTAGCTTTTTTATTGGCTATCACTTTTGGACAGTTTTGTACGGTCGTGCATCCAGTTTCGTCACAATTATAAATATTGTGAGCCTCAAACTTGTATTTCTCGAGAACTGTTTTTAAATTTGTGAAAAAATCTTCGACGTTCTTTTTGTTGAAACTGGTTGCACGAGATAGACTGGTGGCTTCGGGTGTCCTTAGACTTAATTCGGGATTTCTACAAAGGAAACCCCGGAACCAGTCTTTCCCAGCAGAATTATTCGTCGTCCAGCTATCAGGAAACTTCTTTGAATTCATTGTAGCAAATTCAAATGCCAACTGCATTGCTTGTTTTCGTGTTAAACCATAATGCATTTTGCTGCACGACAATAAATAATTAACAAGCAGTTTTTCCTCCGCTATTGTAAATACCTGTGATGCCTTGTACTGACTGTTTTTATCTTCAAATTTATGAATTTTATTCTCATCTAATTTGTATCGTCTTAATGTACTTCTATCTATACCATACTTGATTGAAATTTTTCTTATAGAAGCGCCTTTCTTAATTTCGTCTATGGCATTTTCCAACTCTGTTTTTGTGTATTTTTTTCGTTTGCGTGCATTTTCTGGAGTCTTATATTGAAAGGGCATCGTATATAAGTACTGTAAATAAAAATGTAAAATTAAGACACAAAAAAACACACAAACGAAACCTACGTTTATAATTCCTACAGAGGGAGATATGAACCACTGAGCAAGCCTCCCGCATCCTCCATGGTGCAACTCTCCCGCTCACACTAATTTCACATTTAGCTTATGGATCAGAAAAACCTCCATTCGTAGAGAAAAAATACTTAGCACACCTCAAACTATATTTATTTGGTAATATAACAATAGCAACACAAGATACGTACCTCAATAAACAAGACAGCAAACACAAAAATACTTAATTTTAAAAAATTCACTCCAGAGCAACAAAAACACGTATTACATTGTCACTGCCAAACAAAACTACCATGATGCAAAATGGCGGCGTATATGTGATTGGCCCCTCGCAGGTGACCAGTGAACGCATTGACGTTTAGATCGCACTAAGTTTAAATACAATTTCGAAAGATGGTTCAACTCTCCCACCTGGGCAAGTCTCCCGGATTCCCCCTATCCTAATCCGAGCAACTCACACTGGACCAGCTTGGTGGGTTTAAGCTCCAGATGTTTCCTACAAGTCAGGGAGACAGATTCTTCTAGTGGGCCATAAAAATAGTCATAAAACTATTATCACCCTAAGCCCGCCAACCCACACTGGTGCAGTATGGTGGGTCTAAGCTCCAGATATTTTTCCACAAGTCAGGGAGTCAGGTTCTTCTAGCGAGTCATCCCTTTCCAACAAAAAAAAAGAATCTTTAAAATCGGTTCATAAATGACGAAGTTATCCGCGAAGACATAAAAACATTTCCCTCCTTCTGACGCAGTCGGATAAATAAAAAGTATGTAAGAACACTCCTCAGATTTTTTCCTATAAGAATATGTATGTCATCATATCGGGGATCGACCAAGTCGTTTGGAAGTTGTAGGGGAACATATAAATAGTGCGGACAGACGCACAGACAGACAGACAACAAGAATTTATAGCATTCCGCAGGAATGCAATAATTACATTTTACAATAACACAGGATAGTTGTACTTTAACTTCGTGTGTGACTTTTGTTTCCATGTGTTCTTAAAACTATTACACCCCACCATATTTTATTAACATTTCTTTCGGTTTGAGCGTAACTTGAATGACAAAAGCTTCATGCCAATAATAAGCTGTGCGAATTCCGAGAACTTTAAAATTATACGCCCGCTCGGGTTGCTGTGCGACTTGGAAATTATTTTAATTGCTTGTTTGTTGCTTTTATTAAAATAAGTAAGTATCTATAATTTTTGTAAAAGTAACCAACTAGTAAGTTATGTTAAAGTTGTTTAAAATATTATAACAGATAGTACATCAATTACCCAGTATTTAGGATTTTCTTCGAGAACAGGTAGGTCACATTATTATCGGAGGTAAGTACATCAAAGTATTAAAATATCCTAGATCGTCTCGTAACTACTTATCTGATTCGGTCTATCGATCAATCGCTCTTGAGTTGCGTTTGACCCCCAGACTATTGAATACAAAATGCAAAAAAACATTGATAAACAATTTTAATTATGTAGGAACATAATCTTGCGTAAACGCTACTTTATTACGCAATGTGCTTAGATTGCTCAAGTGATATTCTAAGAGAGGTTTCAGATTTAAACTAAAGCCCTAATTTTTTTTTATTAAATTTGTTAGTAACGAATTCATGACGATAAATTAGATTAGTAAGCTTAAAACTAATTAATATATTCAATATCTTTTAAATAAGATTTTATAAAGAAACAAAACATGATTTTGTATTTATTAGGCATAAAATGGGTTGCATTTTATACCTTCATTTTAAATTAGTTTGTTGACAAGAATTCTCAATCGAGTTTGGCTTTAGTATAGTGTATGTTTCTGCGCGTATACGATATACACTCGCGTATAATTCGCGCCAAACTTCGAGTAGACTTTCAACATCGCCATGTACCTAATTCTCAGCACCGCCATGAACCTGCTTCTTTTTACCATGTTGCAATTTCAGAGGGGACCTGAAGTTTGGCGCGAACTGGTATAGTTGAGCGAATAATTAGTATATGCACGCTAATATTACACGCGTCAAACTCAAAGCTCGGACGAGATGCGTGTTTCCTAAAAGGCACATATTATAAAACACTAGTCTGAAACCGCTCTAAGCAAGCCGATAGACAGAGACGGAGGTATTGCTCGGATCGCCGTCTCTCAGTCGTCACAAACAATGACACAGCCGCGGCCCGCGAACCGGTATTACGATTCTCGGAATCCCCCCCGAGCACGCGCCGCCCGCTTCGGGTTACAAACTTTTTCACATTTACCATTCCGATATTTCCAAGAACCCATTCCGCTTCCCACTACCGTGTCTATTCTGAATTGGGATCCAAATTGTTATCTCCGGTTGTGGAGTCTTTATCTGGTGTTGTAATGTCTCGTGTGTTTTTATATTCGGAAACTACTGAACCCATTTTAGAAGTTCCACCTATTACTACTATTACACACACGACTGTGCAATCCGGAAAGTAATACTATTCAAAATATATTTAGTGTACCTATCTACAGATTTGGTAGGTAGTGTCAGTTAGGTAGTAAATAAATATTAAAACAAGTGCCGCGTATAAAACCAATTTAAAACATAGGTTTTACACTCCAAGAAATAATGCTCTCATTATAAAGGGCATTCTTAAAGGGCTTCTTGATGTATCTTTTCTGAAGTACTTATTATCTATATAGAGCGAGAACCTGTGATGGCCAGACCTAGTAGATAAAAAGATGTAAATACGGTCCTAACCCTCAAATGCTCAAGTTGTAAAGTTTCGGCTCGGAACTTACCTATTACTCCATTGACATATTAATACTATGGACTTCGGGTCTAATGCAAAATTTACGTCAAAAGTGTCCCAAGATATTTTATACACACTAGGATGTATTTATGTTTTTATAAACAAAATAACATTGTAATGTATGTCTTATCGTATTGTTATACAGTCTAATTTGCAACGGTCTAATTGCATGCAATAAGTAATCAGCTTCGATTGACGGTTACCATGGCAGCCTTTTTTTGACATGACAGCTTCTCGTGAAAATAGGACAACATAAATGGTGTGGAGTCGGTAGCTTTCAAATTTTTTTGGCATCTTATATTTATATGTTATATTTACAGCAAATTCTAATTTATATTTACATATCCCTCCTCTATATGCTGGGATAAATCTTGTACCAAATAATAATTGTTGTAATTATCTTGTATAAAATAATAATTACTTATAATAATAATTAATTACAAACCAAATCCACTAATGTACAAAATGATATGCCACTCGACATAGTTCTTTACTTTGAAATTTTAAGTTCTCGATATTTTCCTCTTTTTAATTAAACTGAAAATATATTTTTTACTTCAATGACGTTAGATCACTTTTTTAAATAACTGTTCCTAATTTCATGTAGATAATTCTTATAGTTATCAAATTAATATACCATTATGGTAAAAGTTATTTGATTAATATTCATGACATAAAAAATAAAAGTTGACATAAAAATAAAAATTTTTGAATTGAAAATAATCAAATTATTTTCATTCAAAAATTAAGTAATTAAATAATTCAAATGTTAAACAACAAAATAACTCTATGCAGTCGTTGTTCTAAAACATTCCATTGCTCACGGCAGATCCGAACCAAATGTGGTTAATTAGATAAACATATTGCACTCCTTCTATCCTATACGCGGGTAACGTATGGGAAAAGGACAGATAGATACTTTTGTTCATTTTGGTTAGTTATGCAATTCGTTTCTATAGTTTATTAAAATTTTAATAAAATAGCCTGTTTCTAAGCAAAATAATACTTTAAAATCATCAGTAAATATTTACTTACTGAAAATATGGTACACCGTCTTCTTTTCTCACTTTACTCGGGTAGTTCTTACAAGTTTTTTATAACACATTACGGCATTATTGACGTGTATTCTGTCAGTCAGCTAATATGAGACTGAATTGCGATTGGATCTCATTTCGCGTTTTGGCTTACTTTTGGTTCGGACACTTTTTATCGCTGACCCGAAGTCCATAGTATTAATATGTCAATGTATTACTCTCACTCACTCAACAAGTTGGTACAACAGGTCATTACTGACCAGACAAGTGCTTTCTTATGTAATCTTGACTGTTTAGTATATAATAGATTTTGCATCTATTAGAAACTAGATTCTGCCTGCGGCTTCACCGATTTCACTTGTTACGAGGTGTGTTATACGCTACAGGGTTTATTATAAATGTAGGCTGTTAATACAAAATAACCATATTGGTCATTCGGGAAAAGGTAAGTGAAATACCAATGAGTTTTCTCGGATTCCGCTGACAAAACGACCTAATTACCTCCTGGAAAAAATGTCGTTTTAGAACATTTAAACATCTGCTACAACTTTTACATCCAATTTTTATATTAAGGCCATAACAATAACTTATTTTGTCTTGAACGACATAGATTTTTGGAACCATTGGACGAGGCTTACTCCAGTACTGTAAATATGACAGAATTATATAAATAAATGTACATTTTCAATTGTTAATGTTACTATATTTATTTTCTTCGAAGTTTGCCGGCTGAATCTACCTTCCCAACCGGTGGTAGAGTCACTACTTGCATGCATTAAGACTCAGTTTAAACCATATTTAATCGCGTATGAGATTCTAGTAAGGAACAAGAACAAACCACTGATATTTCGGTCGCGATATAGTACATATAACATACTGATACCATTATTCTTGTATCTATTGACCTCCCGGACGGGCGCGGCGGCGCCCACGGGCCTAGCGTTCGTTGCCATAGTGACCCTTGTGAATAGGATGGAACCTAATCGCCTCACGCTCATATGAGTACATTACACTTAATGGAATTAACTTGAATTTTACTTACGAAATATTTATAGACATTATTTTCAAACACACAAGGTTACGACGACCTTTGGTACTACCATAGAAGCGGTGTAACAATTTTTCGATCACATAGGTACGTTTTCCAAACCTTATTGTTCTCAACTGAGAGATTTTTACTACGGAGCATTAAAAATAATGGAAAACATACGGATTTTTTAGGAATCGACGGCAAGTTTGTTGATTCAACAATCATTAACACCTAAAATATTCAGTGACGTTTAGAAATAACAAGGCGATGTCGTCAGATCAAACAGATTGCATCATGAGTCATAAGATGAACGTAAACGAAGATTTTTAGCACGAGCGGTGTATCGGCTCGGAATAATTGAACGCCTAAACAATCTCCAGCCTTCCGAGAACCGTTTGTTTGAATGAAACAATGAAGTTTTCAATCAAAATCATTTTCTGTTACTGATAATTACTGAATTCAAATTCTCTATTTGCTGATTACAAATGTATAAGGATGGAAATTACCAGTACGATGTTTTTAATTGTCAAATAAAAATCTGTTTTTCCTCTTCGACTTTGGTAATTAATTTTTGATAACTTCACACGAGTCGATCTCTTGTTACCTCGCTCACACTTCAATTTAGCTTACCTATTTAGTTAACCTTTGCTGATTGTCAGAAAGAGACTATAGAAGTTCCATCATATTTCAAAGATTATCAAACCTTACTTAGGTACCTATTATCACGCAAAAACTTCCGTTCCTAAAAAAATGCGCAAATGTTTGCATAAGTTCTATCGATGACGCATCCATTCGATTTCGCAAATCATTCAGTAGCACCGAGTTCTAAAATTAAAGTTATGTACAACGAAACCCATCAACCTGTCAAAAAGCTGAAATAACATCTTAATAACATTGTGGAATGGTCAAACTGATGGGTTCGTTTCAAACAAAAATCAACGATATCCTACCTTTCATATTGTCCATCTTTCTGTTAAAAAAGGTTTCAATATAAAACGTTGGCTGTTACTGAAAAAGATCATCTGGGCTTCTGGTATTTCAACTGCTTGTCTGCAGATGCTGACGGTTAACAAACTTTACGGGCTAAAGTATTATAAAACGACCAGGCAATTACTGCCGCTATGATAGAACGTTAGAACCTGAGAACCTATCTATGTGTGATAAACATGCCTATTCGTTTTTAGTTTATGGTCCTACTTCCAATAATCCTTGAAAACAAAATCGAGTACATAGGTTAGTAGGTAAGCCATTTGTGGAGAGAACATAACCCTCCCCGGCACTCGGGAAATAAAAATTGTTTACCCACTTACTGTCAGGTAATTTATTCTTGTTATTCTTGATTCCAGTAGACGTCAACGCGGCAACGACCGTAAATGACGTGAACGATCATTTCAATAAGGGTCACTCTGTATTGTGTTACCGGTGACCTGTTAGACACTTGCATAAGTAATTATTGGACATATGAGAACAATAATTATAATTTCACATTACACGCTCGTTTTTTGAATTGTTAAATGAAAAGTTACTGGTGTTAGCTCATTCCGATGTAATCCGAGTTCAAGAATGTTGCAGCCACTTTAGCCCTTTCAAATAGTTAATAATATGAATGTAAGTTTGTTTATTAGGCAACTTATTATCTAGAGGGACAAACTGGGGTACATGACCCGAGCGATAAATTTAAACTTGGTAACATTATTGATGATGATGACGATGATAAATTTTGCGGCATTTTTCAGCTTTTGACCCGAGTCAATAAATTCAGGGTCCGGGGCTATTAGTAGCCCCAGATTTCGTCAAATCGTCCATTCTAAGTCTAGGGCTCGTCAGTCGCCATCATATAATTTTGCATAAACTTTGTCAGATATATAAAATAAAATTATATTAACTATAATATAAACAACTTAGATACAGTCGTCTGGTATTAGATAAATTCATTGACAAAATCTATATAAACACTAGTGAGTAGAGTGATTGAATTCAAATAAGTTATATGCGCTAATTGTATGGCACTGCCGTCTATGATGCTTCAGTTTAAAACCTTTCTGTTTCAAGACAGATGTACGTACGGCTGTAGTATTTCCTAAACTATCTGAATATTACTCGTTTACATTCCTAAATGACCGTGAGTTTATAAAGACTAAAATACATCGGTGTACATGGGCAACACCAACATTAATTACGATATGAATCGCGACGTTGTTATTGTAAGATCGAAAACCGAATGCAATTTATAGCACATTGACTTTTGGCTCGCCGAAGTTACTAAACCAGTAAGTGAGGCGAGGCGAACTACACCTGCCTTCGCACACTGTTGTAATGACGTTCGAACTATTTCATTTATATATTAATACCTATATTGTGAATGTTGCCAGCTGCAGCTTGAAATACTCAACCTGTTAATTTATTATTAGGTAGGGCGTTAGTCCTGTTTTCCCGAACTTCTTTTAAAATAGATAAGTTTTGTTCACCTGTCCAAAAAGTCCTTATGCAAGTACCTATAAAGTTGAAGTTTAGGAGTCTTATATTTAGCGTTTACTGTGCTGAATTTAGATACGTTCGACGAAATTGCTAAGGCTCTTTATTAACCTTTGACTTTAAAAAAGGGATATTATAAGTTTGACGTGTCTGTTTGTGTTTTTGTATGGCTTGTCTGTGGCACCATGGCTAAACGAATGGACTGATTATGGTGCAGATTCATTTTTGCAACTTGACGTGATTGAGATAAATATGTACCCACGATGAAGCTCTGAATATATCGGTTTTGTTAATATTATGGAAAGAATTTCTGATAAGTCGCAAAATCGTTATACTAGCAAAATTCAGGTCTGTGACTGTTCGAAATTTTTTTTAATTTGTCTTGTTCAGATGCTAAATTATAGGCAAATCATATTATGATAATTGACTGATTACGTAGTATTTGACGTATATTACAACATAGATATTTATTTATAAAGATATAAAGGTTTCCATGTAAGATTTTCTTGCAAAGCACATACCTACATAGTTGATAAGTGAGCTACTGACACCTTGGTATCTTAAAATCTTCATTTATTTATGGCGTACAATCATATCAACGTAATCATAATTCATATCTGAGAAAATAATCAACCTGCGAAGTAGGTACTTAGTACGGGTAATATACCTACATGACTAATAACAGCATTTTTTTCGGAAAATAAGTACCCACATAGTAATTACCAGAGATGTGATTTATTTGAAATACTTCTATTTAAAATGCAAATACAAAATGCAAAATACCTATTTTGTATTTTGCATTTAAATGCTTTTTAACAAAAACATTTTGTATTTTATTTGAAATACCTTTTGAGATGTATTTTGCATTTTTAAAATACATTTCAAAATGCAAAATACTTTGTGATTAAGTTTTACCAACATATCCAGTCAAACGAAAAAAAATTAACAAATGACGCTTGTATTGCCGAATTTGACCGATAATAGCCATGCGTGCCTATTTTTCTTCTTTGGTCAGAGTGCGCGCCTTATGTCTGACTAGTGTCAATGTCAAAAAAAATTAATTAAAAAAATGTTTGTTTGTCTCTCTGTCCATCTGACTGTCTGTCTATACGGATTTTTATCGGCCACGATTCACGCTAAAACACTGAATCTATTAAAATGAAACTTGGCACGTTTGTAGTTCATATTTTGAGATATTGTTTAGGATAGTTTTTGTAGCGAAAATTAAAGTAGAAGGGGTTGAAAGTTTCTATGAAAAGTCTTTAATTTTTGAAGTTATGTTAATGAAATTTTGTATACGAACTACTGAATAAATAAATATGTTATTCAAGGAATTTTCAAAATTTCGTCCGTATAGAGTTATATAAGGGTTAAAAGTTTGTATGTAAAATTCCTTTTAAATGTTCTTAATTTAAATATTCAAATCAAATTATCTTTATAAAATTACTTATTATACTACACCGACAATCAATTTTTTGATCTATTTGCTCCGGCTAATCTTTGAAACAGCTGGACCTATTTGGACGAGTCTTTCGGCACTTATTTACTAATGTTATATGTCACTTAGGTTAATCTTATTTTAGTAATGTTATAAGTGACTATTCTAAAATGTATAAAAATATCATACGATTTGGTCGTCAAAAAGTATTTTATTTTAAAAAAGCATTTTGAAAATACCTATTTTGCATTTTGCATTTGAAATACAAAACTCAAAAGCATTTGATATTTTGTATTTGAAATAGTAAATCTGAAAAGTATTTTGCATTTTGTATTTAAATGCTTTTATAGAACCATTTTGTACATCTCTGGTAATTACTAATTGACTCGTAGTCATTTAGTAGTATTTAGCTATGTACTGCCTCGTTGGTCCACCACTAGGTTAGCCTATGTAGCTTTTTGCACGTGATCCTGGGTTCGATATCTGGGTCGGTCACGGAATAATTCTGAGTTTTTCATTCTTCTATGAATTTTTCAGGACATTCCAAGCCCGGAGAGCACGTTAAGCCGTCGGGCCCGGTCACTATCATCAGCATCTGATAGTGATTGTTAATTAATGAAACATTATCACACTAAGGTTTCCTTCACACGGCATTGTCCAGCACGTTTTTTGTAATTGTTTTTTTAACGTATAGTCAACCGGGTGTTCATATGGTAAATTTTCATTCGTGTAAAAACGAATACCCGCAGTTTCCACACAGTAGTCACGTTTTTTCTTCCTTTGTTTCAAAATTAGGATCAATTATTACCATGATTTCCTTCCAAGCCGCTTGAGTTGCGACGCGATTTTTATAAAGTTCCAAAACTTTATCAAATAAAACGGGATTTTGTTCTAAAGAAATTAATAGATCGTTATCTATAGAAGATTCCTCAAGCATTTTGAATATCAAACCAAATGAGATATAAATACGTGCCACCCCTCCAAAATACGCTCAGGGTACTAAACGCTTCTTCGATTGCTATTCGAACGTATGACATGGTGTCGTGTGAAGGAGACAAAGCTATACCATATGCCACTGCGCCACTGCGAACCTTTGCGAATACGTCAAAGTGTATTCGATTTGCTTGACAAGTCCGTTGAGTATGCGTTTAAACGTTATTTTGCAGTACAATCTATGTGTGAATGGATCTATGTTGTATGGTCACTATTTATACGTTAAGACGTATACTGCAAAAAAAAACGTGCAGGACAATGCCGTGTGAATGAAACCTAAGCCCACCAACCCGCATTGGAGCAGCGTAGCGGGTCTGCGCTCCATATTCCCTCTCCTATATGTCCCTGCAGTGGGACGTTAATAGGCTGATAATGATGATGATTTCACTACGTGTACGGTCTAACGGTAATTTAAAATGGTAGTTTTAGGTTTCCGTAGTTAACCCTTATATTTAGATACTGTGGAATATCGTTAGATGGATCTTTCAAAAATAGCAGCCGGTATATGAACACCCTTCCCTATAAGGACCGTTAATAGGCTCATAATGATGATGATATGAACACCAATTTTAGGGTTCCATACCTACCTCAAAAGGAAAGAACGGAAACTTCATAGGTTCACTTTATTGTCCGTCCGTCTGCCTGTCAAGACCCTTCGGGAAGGCGTGGTACTATTGAGTTGAAGTTTTAAAAATATTTTCAGGACAAATATTTTATATTCTCTTGAAGCTATGAATAATTCAAACTACGTTAATTTAGACGTAGATAAATATACTGCAGCAATAAACGTATATTTGTAAAGCTATAGCTACGCCCGTAGGTTGTATTAACGTGGTTGTTTCGTACAATTAATTATCTTCTGTCAGATGTGAAAAACCCCACAAGTAATATGAATAGGTATACGTCGATGTGTCGATATTAGAGTTTGTGTAAAGAAGATTCGTCTAATTTAAAGTACCTAATATTTTGACTTTTCAGAAGTGTTTGTAAAAAAATGGCTATGTTAGCGTAGCCTTCAAAGAAACGATTGTTTGCGGTGTAGGTAAACCTACATTTTACTCTGAACAAACTTGACTATTCCCTCTAAAAGACTTGGATTAGCAAATATCTAGATATATTTTTATCGCTTCCATCAACATACGTAGGATAGCTGTTATTATCTAATAGAAATAATAAATAACCCACTTAATTAACGGTATTTATCGAATCGACGCTTTATCACTTCTACCTGATTATGATTTGATATTATTATTAGTACATTCGAGAAAGTAGCGTGGCTACTTAATAATGAGAAAATGAGTGTGAGGTAACGAGATGAATGAAGGTGCGGTGCACAAGAACCTGTGGGACGAGCGAACCGGTCCTCTGTCGGCTCTTTTTGCCCCGGCCGGTCGCTTGGCCTCCGTCTGCCAAGTGCCACCCAACCGAAAGCTAATGAACGCTCTTGAATATGAATTGACGTGGAATCGACGGTTGAAAGTCAAATTGAAACTGAGACCTCTCAATTCTCACAAGCAGGTAAAGGTATCTTTGATTTTCAATGTGGGTAACTTTGGCGGTGAGTTGAGTTGTTAATGGGACAGTGGAATTTTTAAGAATGTAAAGCATTTCTAATAATTCCATCATCAACAATGGCTGTATCGAAAGAAGTTTGTTATTGTGCCAGTTAAACGAAAAACCCATGAATATGGATTGACGTGGAATCTACGGTTGAAAGTCAAATTGAAACGCTTTTTCAATTCTCACTAGCAGGTAAGGGGACTTTGATTTTCAACGTGGGTAACTTTGGCAGTCGACTGAAAACGAGATAGAAGAAACTTTAAGAATGCTTTACCGAAAAAAAATTGTTATTAGTGCCAGCTAAAGTAATCAATGCTCGTGAATATGAAATTGACGTTGAATCGACGATTGAAAATCAATAGTATGAACCTAAGGTGTCTTTGATTTTCAGTGTGAATAGGTAATTTTGGCGGTCAACTAAAAATGACAGTGGAATTTAGAACCGATCATTTTCATCACGTAGTAGTTATTTATTAGATTAGCTTAGTAAGTAGTAGAACACTTCGTGACATGCATTTCTGCCTCCAAGTAACGTCACTATGTTTCAGTCCGAAGGGTACGCATGCCAGTGTAGTAGAGACACGTGAGATCCAATACCTATGCCTCAGGCACTAAGTTACTAATTATTGTATCTTAGACGTGCTCCTAGTCCTAGATGCGCTAGAGGCCGATGTGTAACGTAGCGGCGATTATATGCGATGGGTTTCAACTTTACATCGAGTGAATGGAAATATAAACAGTAAACTATCTTTCGTGCCGTTTAAAGTGCACTGACATAATAATATAAATATGTTAGTATACTTGGTTATAGTGAAATTAATAACTAAATGATATTCCAGTGGCTTTATGGTTGTTACTGATAACCTTGCAGTGGAATTACATTGACGTAGCGGTTGGGTAAGTACATTTCATTTATCTGCATAAATTACTGTTGTATACTTATTAAGCATTCGTCGAATATTATTCAACCAGTTCTGTAATAAACTATTATGTCTTATAGGTATGATTACTCGTATATTTGAAACGACAAAATCCAAGTACCTAGGTAACATAGACTCTCGACTCGTACTTGCGTCCGGTATTGGTGTTGGAATTGGAATTCTCTTTTTAAAAGCCAACATTACCTTGCCCGCGATAGTCCGCGTCGTTACGCTTTGTTCACATAAAATAAACGACTGGGTACGTCATACGCCCCACGCATGCATTCTATTGGAGACGTGGTAGGTCGCGAGTCGCGGTCGCCCGCTCGCCGCGGTACATGTCGCTCGGCAGCCGGCAGTGGGCGCGGGGGCGGCGGGAAAGCGAGCGGACATGCCAAGGCAGGCAGGCAAGCTACATATTTACTCATACAGTCGAGGCGTAAATCACCGTGCATCTATTTCGAGTGAGCGGTAGGACGCGCGCGCGGGGCGCAGGTGCGGGGCGCGGGCAGACGCCGATGCCGGTCTGGCGCCAGAAGGATTCCCCAGCGCCTCGCTCCCCGCCTCCGCTCGAGGTCACGCGCGACGCTACCCGCGCCCGCGCCTGAGCCAACTACCTGCCCGAGCTGATCTTAATGTAGGGCTGACAGATTTTGAAAGTGTCTGTTTAAGCTCCAGTTGATTAGGAAATTAACCCATCGTATGAAAACGTGTAATAATTATTTTAATTGCAAAAATCATCAAGTGTTATCAATACTATATTCAACTCTTACAGTTGTTACGTAGACTAAGAATTAATAATTCTCAATATCATACATAGGTATCTCGAACCAAGATACCAAGATTTTTTTCTTCTTAAAGAGGACCGAACTTGTCCAAATTATCAAGCAGATCACAGCGGTAGTAAATTAGTTAAGGATGATATATGCATATTTAGGTCAAAGAAGAATTTGATATGTCACTGATGATAATGACTATTTAGTAGGTAATAGGACTATTGGCAAATTTTACTATTAGTTTAACAAAGGATTAAAATTAAAACAGTTGTAATAAATGATGCCATAGGCAACCCTATGTGATGTGAAATCCGGGTTTGTCAAACGTAGACAATTATCACCGACATCATTATGAGCAAGTTGTAAACAAAAGAATACAAGATGATCTAACGATATTAAGTGTTCCATAGATACGAGTATCTACATAATATTATTTAGGAAATATCCAATCCGCTAATACGGAGTCATATTTTTAAAAAAATCAATAGATATAGGCCCTTAGGACTTTCGCATTTTGATGTATGTAATAGTAAGGACATACCTACTTTAAAATAAATTAATCACTTATTAAAATATGAATGACGCTACACATCGTGTTTATCATCAGCCTATTTTAATTGCCAGGGCCAGCACGTTGGCGTTCTTATGTTGATGATAATGATCAGAAGCGAAGGTTTGACGTGCCCTTTGAGGTACGCTCGTAACCCCACCTACTTCCAACCTCTGGGATTGCAACCCAGGAACTCAGAAAAGGCAGTTATATGTTGTTTTTGCTATTTCGAAAGTTCTCACGTGACCGCGAGTATCGAATTAATTTGTTTCTATGCGCATTTTAATTCATGGCCTTAATCTAAATAAAAAACAAAAATTCAATTTTTATTGACTAGCAATAGGTAACGGTGTTATTTGTGCATAATCTGATATTATAAATAGCTACATCCTTTTCCAAATGTTGTCAAAGAAAATATATTAAATGTAAAAAATTCCCAGTTATTCATCTGAGAAAAAATTAATCATTAAAAATATTATTTTACTAAAACATAATTATGTTATTATTTTACAAAGGATACTTAAATAACCAAATAACAGTCTTATTATACATGTATATTTATTTTCATAATAAATGAAACAAACATTGTTACATTTTAAAACTTCACTTACAATGTGAATTTGTTAGTAAAATAAAAAAGCATGAACGAAAATAACACTTGCACTTCTGACGCGACACACTGATATAGATTTTAATGCAAAACACATTTTCTTTTGCCTCACGAGGCACAATGCAATTTTTTTTATACTTGCCCAATTTATTGCAAATAGCTTTTTTCTTTTTACTTCCTAACTTAAAAGCTTTAACGCACGAAGAGGTATGTCGTGTAGAGAAAAACATTTCGCCCAATATGGCGAAATCGGAAATATAGCACTCGTTCACGCAAAACGAAAAAGAGCAATATTTTCGATTGCGCACTATAGGGCTTATGTCTGAGTTATTTCGAGGTGATCCTAGAAAATTATTTGTTTATTTATTCCAGAATTATTGATGCAACTAAAATATACATGACACCCTTCTCTTCATATCATCTTATCGGTCACTGATTTCTTTATAAAACACTACTGAATTTGTTGGAATATTTGCAATAAATGGCGTTCTAGGCTATTTGTAAAAAAGTATTGTTTTAATCGAGTGACATTCCGGCGTCGCCATCTTTCTTTTCACTCTTGTCATCTTGCTGCTTGTCTTTCTTCTTGTCGTCTTGGGACTTGCTTGCTTCAGAGCCAGACGATGCACTTTCCAAGGCCTTGAAGAACGCTTGCATATCGCCCGTGCTAGCAGCCGATGTCACATCGGCGGGAAGACCGAATTGCGATATCACGGGGCCAATTTGCCCCGTTGACAGAGCCGAGGAAAACTGGTTGGCCGCCTGTAATTTTATTAAAAGTGAATAATACGATAAAAAACTTAGCTCTTTAACCGCGGGGACCAGATTGTTCTAAATTGTTTTTCAAAATTGATTGAGAATTGTTAATCAAAAATATAACCGACTTCAAACGCACTAAAAAGTAATATAATTGCGGCATTTTAATTTATTTAATCATCACTTTGAAGTCGGTGCACACAAGCTTTCTACTTTACCTAAAAACTCACGTGCTGCTACTTTGTTAAATAAACTTTCCTTATTTTAAAATTTCTATCCTCATATGATGACTACTGGACTATTTTGAAAGCATATTTCTAATAAAAAAATAATTATCAACTTTATTTTGTAAAACGTCATGCCTGATCATACATAAAAAAAAATATTACGCATTGAATTGAGAACCTCATCCGTTTTTTCAGATGATCAGAATTAAACAGTGTTAAGGGATAAAAATGTAAGAAGCAACTCCATGCTCCACATTATTGGGTTTGTCAAGTCAACTTATTCTAACATTTAGGAGTCTTACTCTAAATTAATGATTTTTATATTAAATTCTACGACTACTTATCTTCCAGCAAGCATTGTGTTCGTTTCTGAAGAGAGTAGTAAACACTATAATGAATGACAGACAGACTTTTAGTTTTGTTACTAATTAAAGTTTAATGTTATATTGTGGTATGTTGTTAATATTTTTCAAGACAGCCAGTGGCATGAATATTTGAAGCAACCGAGACCATGAATCCAGCATGTATATATATTTATAGATGATATAATCCCAATTTTCTAGATTAATATCCTAGTTAGAAAAACTTTAAGACAGTAATCGATATACTTTTAACTAAATTTAATATAATTTTTTTTTATTGCATTTTCCCGTGGGAATAGTGGGATAAAACATTATAATTAATAAAAATTGAAATCGAGTAAATAGTTACAGCGTAAAGGAGAAACATGCATACATACACGCACGCACACGCGCACACTTTCCTTTTTATAATGTTATAAAGATTTCTCCATTTGGCACAAGAAAATTGAATTCTCTCATAAAAATAGTTTACATAAAAGAGTTCCTATTTAAATTTCCTTCTTTCTTAAGATATAAACATAGAAAAGTAGCATTTGTTATTACTCAACCCATAAAATTAGCTAGCCGTGTATAGCACTGAAAAACAAACAAATCGAGGGTTAATTTAGGAAACAAACAAAAAAATGCAGCAAACAATTAAACGAAAACATAAAATACAAATAAAGGCTGCAACCGGAATGCAAAGTTAATATGCATTAGTTTAGAGCCGTTCTCTGTTCAGCCAAGCATACTAAGCGTCATCCCTATTTAGCGGCACATGTTAAAAAATAATGAACATGAAATCAAGAGAACAGTAAATAGGATTGCATCTTATAAATATCCGGGAAAACCCTCTTTGCTTTGAAGAAATGGATTAGGACACAACACAAGAGTTAAAAAGCAATAGGCAGTCAAAATGAAGTGCATCTGAAAATTTTGATACTGTAAATGTTATTTGCGAGAGCTTCAATTATTAGTATTTTCTACTGCACAATATAGCTTTTATTATTTGAGTCAGATATTTAAAAAAAAATTAAATTAGTATTAATTGATAATGTTACGAGAATAAAATTTGAATGATCTATGTCTATTTCAATTAATTTAGTACTCAAAATAAATCACACAAATACAAATTAGCTATTTCTGTTAGAAATAATTATATCACTTGAATTAGATATGCAATATAGATCAAAGATTGAAATTTTTCATTGAATATAAAAGTTTCTATAATATGGCGCTCTGACCATCGGCTTGGTTGTTTTAAGAACATTTTTCGGAAATATTTTAATAAATATTGTAGGGTAGTAGTGGTGCCTAACGAAATTTTAATACTTGTTAAACATTTTGACTTTATATTGCTAGATCTCAAGGGTACCAGACCGTTTTTATGAGATTTGCATACTTGTTGCCAGGAATCATTGTAGAATATCGCAATACATACAGGGATAGTTAAAAGGAGTAGCCGACAGCAGACGACATATTGTAGCGACACTTTCTTTGTATATAACGACGAATCTTATACCACAAGTTATTTTACAAAAGTACATACAAATCTGTAGTGTCACTGCGACACGTCGTCCGCCGTTGTCGTCTGGGGTTAATTACGCGCTTCGTAATTATTATTTTGATACAACTTTAACTCAACAGTACATTTTTAACTCAAGAGTTCTCCATATATCCATGTTATTTATAAATTCATTAATCTATACTAATGTTATAAAGAGGTAAAGTTGGTAAGTTTGTAAGTTTGTAAATAAAGTTCCGTCGGGGCTAATCTTCGGAACTACTAATCCGATTTTAAAAATTCTTTCACCTGTAGAATGCTACGTTATCGGTAAGGCTATATTTTATATTTGAATTGTATATATTAAACGAGTTATCACAGTTTTTGTAGCGCAAGTCGGATCGCAAAAATCTGTTAAATCTGGTTTTTTTGCATACGCTGCCTTAACTATTGGATATAATTGAAAACTTTATGCATCTTAAAAAGTTCTACAAAAAAGTCCATGATAGCATATATCTATGTTTTATATTTTGGCAGATATATAACTTTTTGTGTTTTAAAAAAATCATTTAATTCATATGCTTACGTTTACGTCATTATTTATACAACTAAACTTAAATCCTTATCAAAATAAATTATTTAATAATCACAAGGATATTATAGAGATAAGATTTGCCTTTTACAGTATGTTAATTAGTTATACAGTTTCGGGGATATTACAAAATTTCTAAAAAACAACTCTGCCGCTATATCGTCCAAATTAAGTTGACCTCCTCCGTGTTATGGTACACATACTGTATAGGGGTCAACATTTTGGTACTGATATTCTGTAAGAATTCGATTTTTGATCTTTTCTTTCAATTTATTTGGCATGGCAGACCATATTTATATAATATACGAAAAAGTTTGTTTGTTTGTTTAAGCGGGCTAATCTCGAGATCTGCATTTCGGATTGTAAATTATTTTGTTTATTATGAAAGCTAGACTCAAAAGTGAAATAGACTATTTAATACAAGCTCATCACACAGCACACCTTGCCATAAATATATATTGTTAATGTTAATGTACTGTAATATCCTACAATGTTTAACAAAAATGTAGATCTTTAGTACACGGGACGGGACGGGAGGATATTGCTTGACGGGAAACTATAAAAAAGTTGAGTTGAGCGGGGGAGCGGGGAATGAGCACACTTTATATGTAAGTCTGTCTTTAAAATTAAAAGGGTACCTAAGAGGTTTTCACGCGGACGAAGTCGCGGGCGATTGCTATATAGCTATAATGACGTAAGCGCGCGCTAAGAAACGTTTTATCTAATGCTCACCTACTTAAGGGGTCAAACGGGAGTTCAAGTCTACACCAAGTTTCAAGCGGACGAAGTCGCGGGCGTCCGTTAGTGATTTATAATATTAAACATTAGAATCGACCACATAATATTCAAATTCATAAAATTTTATAAGCAGGGCTATCGGAGGCAATTAATTGATCTACACTAAAGCCAAACTCGATTGAGAATGCTTGTCAACAAACAAATTAAAAATGAAGGTAGAAATCACTAGTCATTTTACACCTATTTTTTTAATTAACTACTTAATGACGAATTCATGACAATAAATTAGATTAGTAAGCTTAAAACTAATTAATATATTCAATATCTTTTAAATACGATTTTTTAAAATCGCATTTTCTACCTTCATTTTAAATTTGTTTGTTGACAAGCATTCTCAATCGAGTTTGGCTTTAGTATAGCTACTAGGTTTAATTTTTGGAAAAGGCATAATTAAAAAAAATACCGAGCATCGCTTGGTCAACCAGGCACTAACAATTAATAATTAACACAGTAAGTAAACAAATGTCTTGTGTGCAAAGGAAAGCTGAGCGGATTTCATGAATCTTTGTCATTTAGTGTCACAATACTCAACAACGATTCCTCAGTCCAGGTCCAAGCATATAAATCTCTGTAAGGGTGCAGATCATGCACATATGGAGTAAGCGCTAAAGCTCGTGTCGATGCACCCTTGTCAACGGGGAGGGTTCACCTGGGCGAACTGCGGAGAGAGCAGGGTGGTCCTTACATCATCCGCGGCGGCGGCGTTGGTCGCGGGCGGCAGGTGCGGGGTCAGCCGCTGCGCGTTGGCCGGCTCGCTGGCCGTGGCGACCACGTCGGGGGCCCCCAGCGCCGCGCCCAGGTCTACGCGCGTTGCGCCGCCAGTCGCCCCGCCCGTCGCCCCGCCCGCCGCCGCCTCGCCCTCCGGCGGCGCTGTGCCCAGGCCCGAGAAGTAGCGTTGCAGGTCCGACAGGAATATTTGACCACCTGACATACACATTTGTTTTTAAATCAGTACAACAAGCAGGCTATCTTTTTCGGAGTGAGATAATATCCACACTCCTGTTTCTACACGACATCGTACCGGAACCCTCAATCTTTTGTATATTTTGCAAGAGAATATACAAATATTTTGTATGTTTTACTAGAAAAAAAAACAATTTTTACAAAAGGAGCAACAAAAATAGTTGATTTTATTAGGTACTACTGATCAGGCTTCGTCAATAAAGCTTATTCCGTTGATTTGACATTGGATGTCAGTTCTCAATATTGACAGTGTGCATTTGCAAAGACACTTAAAGAAAAGAGTAATAATCAGTTTGAAAATCTAATGTAAAAGCTAAATGGCTGTTATTTGTACATTAAACTAAATGATTATTTTATAAATAAATTGTAATAATCAATAAATTTTCGCGAGTTTTTATCAGAAAAAGCAAATATTTTTTAACTGATTTGGAAAAAATTGGCCTCATGATATTTCCTCAGCTGTTCTGACTTTTGATCAAATTTCAGCTTTGTAACGTTAAACTTAAGCTTTTCCTAACTATTCTTCTTCTTTCACTCATGTTAAAATAAATAAAAGCTTATAAGGTTACTGCGTGGAGTGGCAGCTGTTGCGGCAGCAGAGGCTGCGGTGGCTGCAGGCGTGGGCGCCGGCGTAGCGGCAGCGGCGGCCGACGCGGCTGGGGAGGGAGCGGGCGCGGGCGCGGCGGCGGGCGGCGTAGCGGCGGGCGCAGCGGGGTAGCGCGGGCGAGCCGGTGTGCGCGCGCTCGCGTCCGTCGTGCGCGGAGCAGAACCGCCGCGAGAACTGCCGCCGCTACCCACCGACGACGACTGGCGACTGCCGCCCGTTGTCCCACTGCTGTTGTTACTGACAAACAATAATAATATATTTATTATATCTCACACAAGCATCTGATAAGTGATAGAGCAGAGGCATTTTTAGGAAAATACTATTTTACTACTATGGTTAGGGGTGTAAGGGGGAGGCTAGTACCAGTCAGCCTCTCCAAATGTCAACCTCACCTGCTCGCAGTGCGGTGGATACCTTGCTATCACCATTTTAAGAAAAATGGGTATAGCAAGTTATCCTCAAAAGATTGAGCCTCTGTAGACTTATTTACAGTCCTAATAAAGAAAAACAATTTTTCAATACATCTAATATATAAAATTTCCCCATCACAATGTTAGTTACCGTACTCCTCCAAAACGGCTTTACCGATTTTTACCAAATTTTGTATGCATATTCAGCAGGTCTGAGAATCGGCTACTATCTAATTTTCATCTAAATTTTTTTTTTAATTTTTAATGCAAAACAATGTTTGCCGGGTCAGCTAGTTGTTTCTGTATATCTCATGTAGATAAAGCAGCATTTTTGATGCAAGCTCCCAGGTGGCTTAATTTTTTGTGACTTTTCCAACAATACAGTTTACATACAATTTTAACACAAACAAACCTTCATCAGCAAGCACTCTATCTAGTGGTGAACAAGGCATGACAGTCCATTTAAAGTCTTTAAGTTTATTGCAAACAGACAAATGCAGAGGTGGACTTTGATTTTAATATGTAAAGATTAAAATCACAAAATTTCTATAATCATTCTCTAATAAGCTTGGAACATACTGACAATTTCATAGAAATGAAACACTCAGAATTATTCTGTGTACTGACCCAGGACCTCATGATGGAAGCCACATAGTCGTAACTACTCAACCAAAGATGCAGTCAAAAAGCTATAAAATTATTTGATTTATATATTAATTACCCCATAGTGCCAAGAAGGGATGTCAAGCCACCAATTTGGCCGACTCCTCCAAACAACTGCATCAGTTGCTGCTGGGACATGTTGTTGAGCAAGTTCTGCAGCTCTCCATCCTGGGCACCACTGCCACCGCCTCCACGCTCACCAGATGTTGGCGGATTGTTTAAAGATTCATTGATGCGACGGCAATATTCATCATCCTTATCAGTTTTGGGCTCCTGAAATATTTTGTTTATTTAAAATAAGAGAACACCAGTATCAACTACATTAAAACCATTTTTATAAACCCATCCAAACTATCTATTGATAGAAAACAGTGATGAAAGCCAAGGCAAAGTTTAAAAAACCTAAACATACGGACTGCAAGAAGCTACTCATCATCATTTTACTAGACAACATATAATAAATAATAGTAATGGACATCCATTACTAGACAATAGAACAACATGTACATAATACTAACACATTTATGAAAAAATACTAACCAGACAGAAAATGAAAAAAGCAACTATGTTACAAGTAATACAAGTAACAAACCTGCATCCAAAAGAAGTACTTCTTAGAGAACGACTTGAACTTGAGTACATACACCCTTCCAGTTGTACATTCGTTGACTCTCATAAATTCGCAATCGTCCGGGAAAATTAAGAGGTCGTCTTCCACTTCGCCGGTGGTACGATCTTTCCAACAAAAATGCATCAGTGAATCTTCTCCCTGGTACACGTACAGTAAGCCCTTCCTTTTGTCTGGATGCACCATACGCCCTTTGAGAGTCATTCTGCCCGCACGAAACTCCACCAAATGCTTGTTGCCACCAGAACTTCCACCAAGCCCGGAGGTGTTTCCAAATAGTGCAGTTGCAGACATTGTGTAATAAACGCTTTGTCGTTTACTCTAGGAACAAAATAATATTTAAGATATTATTTATTTTATTTTACTATTAATACACAGCTTTAAGAAAAAGCAAAGTAGGTACACATATTTTAAATTAGTTATAATGTAAAGTACGACATTCGTGTTATTAACACTATTTTATAATTTGTATAATGGAACAAGCTCTCACCACTATTCACAATCTTCCTTATATTTTAAGTAAGATAGGAATATTTTAGGAATTTTGCAAATTTTCCAGTCACGCTACACAGACCAACAATTTAGTAGAAACAGAAAGAAATCAATGTTGTCTTTTAATTTATTGGCGGCCTGGAACCAAGTTCTTTATGGCGTAAAGAAATTAATTATTACCCATAAACACAGATTAAACGTGAGAGACAATTATTTTACTCTTTGGTGAAATCGACGCCACAGACTTACAATAAAAAATTCCTTTTATTTTATCCGTGGACTCCGTGGTTTCACCCACTAGGTCTCCCTTTCCTTGGGAATTCGGGCTAAAAATCCTGTTTTAATCCAGGTTATAGTCTGTTTCCATTTCAAATATCAGTTAAACCAATCTTACAAGTTGTTAAATCCTTTTAACTCGAAAATTTTTAGTTATTTTGTCATCTCTATGTGTACTTTCTTGGCATTTTTGTCTGTGCTTGACTATTGGGTGACATTGACTTTTATAAGTCTCAGGCATAGGATACAAAAACACTGCCAGTGATTATATACTCTTTGAGCACTGCCTCTCTGTGGTAATTTTGCTTTGTTGTAATAATTTTTGTGTGAGATCTAGAAAAAAGAAAAGTAGAAGTACTGAGTTGAGACATTTACCTCACGGAACAGCTTGTTATCTTAGTTTATTAAAACAGTATAAGTAATTTTTAAAAAGTCCCTTTATACCCTCATACTAACTTTTAAATATAAATTTGTATTGAAGACTGAAACTTTCTGAAAACACAATGAGTGGTGTACAAACAGGTATGTAGTTTTTATTTACAGTACGGAGAAAATTGAAATGTTTTGTAAGATTTATTGCATTTCCAATTAGAGGCTAAGATTTGTAAGATGCTTAAAATTATAAGTATAAACATGATGTAAGTTGTATGGTAACATCTTTCTATAACTAATTACAATCTTATAGGTAATAATTATTTTATATAGCGGCATATATGTGTACAAAATTGACGATGTTTCTATTAAGACAGTACAATGGCTATAATAATTTACTTTTCTACTGCTAATTGGCAACTTGACTCATTTCATTCTGTCAGTGAGCAGTGACTCAAAATTATCTATTTCAGATTTAAGCACAGTACTGTAACTGTGGAGCTATTGAGACAAAAATGATTATATACTAAGCCCTTGCTTTTACTTTCTTTTATTTAGTTACTCCTCAGCTATCAGGAGCTAGGCTTACAATCAAAATTTATTTTTTATTAATGTCATAGAGTTAGTACACATGATTTGAAACAGGATTTTGTCACTAGAAAGGTGTAATAAATATTTTAATATTTATAACACAAAAAAGGACATAGCCAAAAATTGTATGGAAGTGTACCCCAGGCTGCCCAGTAATGATATATATGTCATTAAATAGTGCAAGATTTTCTATTTACAGAAAAACAAAGTTGTATGTTGCTATGCAGTCGCAGGAAAAAGTTATGAAAGTTGAAAAAGTTGACTTTTTATACTACGATGACAGTCACATGATTCAGAACACAAAAAATCGATTGAAATTTTTATTTTTTTGATATATTTTCATGTGATTGCTATGAAACATGAGTAGTTGTTTAAAATTCATTGTGTATTAAATTAAAACGGTTAAATATAATAAAATAAGTTTGGACAGCCTGAGGCAAATTTTGGCAATGTCCTTTCATAAGAAAGGAAAAAGAAAACCTTTAGCATAATAAACATTAAACAAACCATTGAAAAAATGTGCTATTAGCCAGTGCCGTAAATGGCCTTTTATGCGCCTGGTGCAAGTTATATAGTTGCGCCCCTAAAATAATAATGTGTGTTCCTGGTCTGGTCATTTCTGCACCTTGTTCCTGGGTACCGCAGGCACTGCCCTATTTATGGCACTGCTATTGGCAGTGGGGCTTACAAAATACTTGAGTTTTTACATGACAGGAGGGCTTTTGGTTAGCCGGTAAGAAACCGGCACTACCCTTTAGAGTGTCCATGAGGATTTCCCCTCCTAAAATAATACAAAAAAGGTTAACTTACTAACTGGGCAACACCCATAGTGTTGCTCATTGTATTTGTTTGCAGAAAAGGGTTGTTAAGGGAATAATCTCTTAAGGATCATGTGTAATAAGTAATAATTAACTTCAATTCAGAATAAACAAGTACAAAAGATTGAAAAAGGTCAAACTGCATCTTTTTCAAAGATTTTTTTCTCTTACATTGATTTCATTTATCAATTTTTATTTTAGTTGGGATTCCTACTTTGTAAAATTCCTTTTTAATTTCATGTATGATAGTACACATGTACAAAATAAATAAATGGTACACTCTTTAATTAGGAGAATGTAGGATGAAGCCTTGAACAGTTTACTGATAAAAAATACACATTTAAATTGTTGCCTGCTATTGGATGTAGTTGAGCAGGTGTCATATATTATGTCTTTAAAATATTGCCTGTTCAATTGTACAGCTAGACATTTCAATTTTATTTTGTCAAATAATATACTAATATTTTATGTCTCTTAAATATAATTAAATTACATAATTTTTTCCCATCATGTTGTGTGATATTTCCATTTCTATTATATTTCTTAATTAATTATCTTCCACCAATATCATAAATGTTTTATATTCATATTATGAAGACTTAAATTAGTGACTAAATAATTATACTTAGATGTTTGAATGGAACTGTATTAGAAATAAAAAAACATTATTAATATTAAAACATAATATACTGTTATGTTTTTAAGCTATTCTATCGCGGGCCTTGAGCGTGGAGACAGAATCCAGAAGTTCCGTAACGAAAAAAAACCTACAACCCCTCACTCCAACCGGCACAGCGGTGATACTTTTTAGTTTTTCCATCTATCGATAAATACCAGAACATTTAATGACTTTTTGAAATAGCGTGATATTTCAAAAAGTCATTAAATGTTCTTGTAGAAAAAATACTGCATAAATAAAATAAATATATGATTATAATTGCATATCTTGATAAAAAAATGCTATGCAATAGCTTTACCGCGGCATTCTCCGAGTGCCACACGTATTTTTTATTTTTATTTCATTATAATTTTAAGCATTGAATTAACGCAAGATTGAAGCGGCAGCCGGATGCCACTTCTTCCTTGAGGGATTAAAGCACTCAGTGTTACACTCATGTTAAAATTTGAAATGAGCAAATAATATTACATTTTATTGTTTCTTATTTCATCACTGTATATTTCATCAACCTGCACAGTAGAAAATCTCTATACTTTAAGACTGTATGACTCATCATAATTTGCGCAATCGGTGATTTTTTGTGTTGTATCGCCAAGCAGAGGTGACGTAATATGAAACTGTTGTATTCAAAGCCGGCGGAGCAGCGTCGAGCGCACGCCGCTCACCCGCCGCCGGCGCTGTCAATAAACTTTGGCCAAATGGGCGAACTTGCTTTTTATGTTGTTTTGTTCTTTGTCCACGCGCCCATCGCACGGCCATTCGTGCCGTATGTTTCAAACTTTGAAAGTGTACTTATAATTTACTTAAAACTAAACCTCCAGTACGAGAGGTCAAGATCATGATTTAAAACTGTCAGAATCTAGCTCGCACCGTCGGCGGTGAAAGTGGCAAATACGAGCACTCAGGCAGCGACGCGAGACGAACGCGAGTGGTCGTGCTCGTGGAGCCCGACGTGGCGGAAGAAACGAAAACATATTGCGCGCTGTTTGTCATATGAGACGGTTTTATCGGTTCCAATTAACTGACAGAAGACGATGGCCCTAGAGTGAAGAGAACTGTTGACAATGTTTAGCGAGTGGGCACGATATTGTTGCCAATGTGTGTGATATTTTATACCAGGAGAACGTTTCGTCCGAAGCTATCGGTCATTCTTATGGGGAATATGTCAGAGTGCGGAAGGCGAGGCGGATAGATTGAATGGAATGGCGAGCCAGGCGGAGGCGAGCGTGGAGCCGGCGAGCTTGGAGTACATGGAGGACCCGTACTTCGTGCCCCCGGACGACGACTCCACTCCAAGCTTCGACGTGGCCGTCGACGAGTTGGAGGACATAGTCAACTGGCCGCAAGATGACCCGGAGGCCGAGTGGCGCGCGCTGCCCGACCTCGCCGACTCCGCTCTCTGCATTGAAACTGAATTTTACATGGACAATCGCCGGCGCCGCTTGCGGATATTTAGGAAAAAAATGCGTGAAGTTCGGGTCACATTTCAGGATTTATCGAAGCCTTATCTTGCCAGAGTTTCTAGCCACACGAACTACAAAAAGTTCCTCGGTATCACTCCTGGAGGTTCGTTTGTTTTGAGAGTACCTATATTTTATACATAATAAATTCGAATCATGCACAATGTTTAATATCAGCGAATATTCCAGTAGTATCTGAAGAAATAACAATATAAAAAAATTAAATTACTTTAACGCTTCGGTTTCAATTTGAATTTATTTTAGCAGTTTCGATATTCATCAGAAATTTGTTTCGGCATAACCATTATTCATAGTTGTTAAGAAATACATAAATATACAGGTTAGAATTATTTCTTTTACCAAATTCAAATACGAACAGTCAAAAGTTTACGCTGAGGAGATGTCGCTATTTTCGTAGGTTTAGTGAACATATGACATTAGGTGAAAATTCCTCTTATAACGTAATTAAGTAGGATATGAAAGGCTTTATCATCCAGTCACTTTATAGCATTGTTTATGAAAATGACTTGCATAGAATTCTTCTTAAGCATTTGCAAATTAAAAAAATTATGAACGTTTCTCTTTCTCCACATTGGTACTTTTTCATTTTTTTGCCAACGAGATTTTGATATTTCATATCAGTGTAATGTACACTTCTTCTTCCACTTTTCAACAGGCTGTACTCGTATATGAAATCGAAAATGAGAGTAATACTGTTAACTTCGTTAGGCCAAATAAATAATTAAAATCCAGAGCACAGTTAAAAAGCTTATCTGCATAACTAAATTAAAATATATTTTTTTGCTTTACCTACGGACGAGTTTGCAATTAGTAGTATTGTATAGTTTTAAGTAAGTTAGCTTTGGCCATTGTGTTTGATTTATCTTCCCGAATTTCATTTACGATTATTTAAAAATTAATTCAAGTTTTTATTAAAACAAAAAGGTAATACGATCTAAGCACGAAAGGCCTCGAACCTGTTTATGTAAAGTACTTAACATGCGTTTTTATGTTTAGTTTTTGTTAAATATACTTACGTTCTGTCGGCTGCCGGTCATTTACTCAACGCAAGGAGCCGTGTAATGTCGTTTTATTTAAAGTCACCTTTGATCAAACAACAGGATTAATAATACTACATACAGGTATGTAGGTGAACTTCACGGAACGAGAAAAGAGGATTAGTATATAGTTATATAATAATAATACGGAAAACTAGTGATGTTATAACTTTCATTCGGTTTTAGGTTCGACTGTAAATATAGTTTAGTTTATATATTCTCGTCTATTTTATAGTAAAATAAAAAATTAACACCACTTAGTAAGTCTTTGTCTGCCTTGTAAAAGGGAACAATGTCATATGGTACGAAAGTGTAAAGCAACATACTCATATTGCCATTGGGTATTGTGTGTTTTGGACACAATCCCTCATAATTGAGTCAATTATGATGATTGAATGATTGAAGAATTAAAGCCACGTTGTTTGTTGTCTAGCTGAAGAAGCAACGATGGGCGCCGGCGCCGGAGACGCGAACACCCCGGACGAGCTGGCGGGCCTCACGCCCGAGCAGGCCGAGCAGCTGCGCGCCGAGTGGAGCCGAGAGCTCGCCAGGGTGGAGGACGAGATCGCCACGCTTCGCACGGTCTTGCAGAGCAAGGTAAACTGACTGTTCCGTCCAGCGGTACAAACAACGACGGGCACAATCCCCGGACCAGTGGACGACACAAAACAATACTTTTTACAAGTTGTGTACATCTATACTAAAGCCAAACTCGATTGAGAATGCTTGTCAACAAACAAATTAAAATTGAAGGTAGAAATTACTAGACTAAAAATAGGTGTAAAATACACCTATTTTATTTAATTAATGGCGAATTCGTGACAATAAATTAGATTAGTAAGGTTAATACTAATTTATATATTTAATATCTTTTAAATAAGATTTTTTAAAATAAATAAAATGTGTTGCATTTTCTACTTTCATTTGAAATATGTTTGTTTACAAGCATTCTCAATCGAGTTGGCTTTAGTAGTAACCACATACAATAAACATAATGCAAATTAAATTACCAATTTAATTTTCATTTTTCGAGATCACGCCTATTTCACAGCTAGAGGTATGTTCAGAATATGTGAATATGTTTTATATGTTTTATAGATCGGTGTTAGGAAATTTTCTTACCACCGATCTCAATAAAAATAACTTTAATGCAGACTAGTCGACTTTAATGCAGACTATACGGGCTTCTTCTAGTTATGGATATTTTTTGGAAATTAATATAGTAGAAATATGAGTATAATGAAGTGAATATTGAGATACAAAACTTAAAATATACGTTTTTTTAATAGACTGGACCTTACTGGATTCAATTATATGTTAAAACTTATCACTGGGACTGACATTATCTTTACGGTCATTGGAGTTTAAATTGTTTCACCTTTAGTATAAGTACTGTCGACATTGCATTTACAAAAGAGATTGATACAGTTCTGTTTATTATTTTACAACTAAGTAGGAGGACATTAAAAAATCAGTACTAACATAAAATCTCTATCTATATATTTATTCAGATACGTCAAAGCTCCGATTTAAAACGAAAACTTGGCATCACAGTCTGGAAGGAGATAACTGAAGACGTTAATCAGGGTCTGAAGAACGTCAAGGAGAGCCAAGTGTAAGTACCTAAGCTTGTCATTGTATTACTTTCGCACCTAGTTCCACAAAACCATATCTTTCGAGGGTTAGAACATTACGTGTTCACTTTCTGTTAGGCTTCGCTTGCTGTTTATTTTGCTTGTTTCTCATCTCATTATTACTATAGCAAAGGTGGTGGGGAGTTAGCTGAGGACACACGAGGCCGCGACTTGACTTGCAAAATAAACGACTAAAAAAATATTAATTCACGGTTATGGCTGCGCTATGCTTTTCTCAAGATATTACTTAACCAAGAATGTTTAATAGGTGAAAATATCAAAAAAACCCTATTCGCTGCGGTTACAACAAACACATAAACAAACAACAGATATTATGCTGCGCAAAATAGACAAAAATGTGGAACAATGTTCATTAGTGTTGCTAACGAACACTGTTCCTCAGTTTATATACATGTTCCATAATAAGGCATATTCAATTTTTCAATATATAATATTGTTTTATTGTATACCTTTAGGGTGATAATGTTTTATTTATTAAGCGTGGTGGGTGTACGCTCCATATCCCCTCTCCTATAAGGAGGGAGACCCTGTAGTGGGCCGTTAATAGGCTGATAATGACAAATTCAAATAAAACTGCGTTTTGCGATTTTTCAGTGTTTAGACTTAGTAACATTAACTGTATAGTCGATGTGGCCTGGGTGGGTGAGGTGAGAAAAATTAAAGCTGTAAGGAATTTTGTTGTAAGGAATTTTAAGTAAAGTAGCAACCCGGATTTGGGAAGTTAGTAATGGTAAAACCTCCGCGCCAGTAATTATAATTAACTTCTGATATTTAATCGCTACACAATTAAACATTATTTAATAAATAAATAAAAAACACCACCGGATTGTAGTTGCTTTACATCTGCACCTAGCTACTAACACAAGAACTCTTGACAAACAAAAAGTGGATATATTTTTCAAATAATGTAAATTAATGAGTGAAACAAAATAGTTGATATCTCGAGCGTCTACGTTCGCGAAGCGCTTTAGTGCAGCCGCTTTATATTTTGGATTTCGTTTTCGCCAGTCGTGTTGCATTGGTATAGTCGGGCCTTATGTAGCCTCAGCCCAATAGTTTCTTTCTTTTGATTTTTGATTTGTTACATAACAGTTATCAAACGATAGAAACTCGTGTGGCCGCGCTTACACAAGCTGTGACTGAATCACCTATGTAAGTACTTTACGGTCCATTTTTTTGTTTTTAACTTTTGGGGCGTGCCACTAACCCTAGTAGACATAGTTCGTAGATAGTGCTAAATCTTATTTCTTGCATCTAATATGTTCTAACCCGAATTTTAACAGTGCCATTGGCCTAGAGTGGGTTGTAAAGTTTATTGAGTTCTACGGTCATCTAAGTTTTATGGGAGCACATTTTAGCTGTTAAGTAACTGGCACTAATCTGATCTTGATTCATTAAGATTGGTAGGAAAAGAGTTATCTGTAGAAAAGTAATTCTAATATTATTAATTATTTAAAGTTTGCGATTTTAGTAGCTAATGTTAACATATTATACGAATAAAGTTTTACGAATTGTAAAACTCTATATAATTCAATCGATAACAATTGGTGTCATGCGTCCTCTATGTCGTGGAGTGGTTGAGTCATTTTTGTGAAACATAACTTTATCAACGCATGTTGTGATAATTCGATGGTTTGATTGTGACTAATCTTATATTGTCTGTCGGCTTAGACCATTTATAGCATACGTAAACAAAATTATCGTGAATCAATCTATACGTGGTAGTAGTTACATATACATATTAAAAATTTAAAATGTTTTGGTAACAAATACCTATTACGAATACTCATAATAATAAGATAAAATGTCTAAATGTTAGTTATACTCTCAACGACTCAATGATTTGTCGGTTATTTGGTTATATTGATTTTGTTTGGTGGATTAACACTTAAGACAAAGATAACAATACCTAACTGGCAAAAACCATCCAGTCGTTTGGAAGAAAATGTCGCATGCCCTAAAACTTTATGTTGATTTTGTTTACTGTACAGATACCAAAAAACTGAATCTGTGATAAAATCGACTGCCGAGAAGACGACGTCGATCCTGGGCGGCTTCACGGCTGGCGTGTCGAGCAAGCTGGGCCAGATGCGCAACTCGGAGTCCTTCCGCTCCATCGAGGAGCGCGTCGGCACCGCTTACGAAAACGTTAAGGTAACAGTTCTTTTACCGAATATTCCCATATTTTTTTTAATATGACCTATATTCCCGTTTCTTTTCAATATCTCGTACAGGTGTCGAACGCACGACCTTACGGTGTTTAGTTCGAAGTCGGAAGTGTTCGTTTATTTACACTCCTTACTTTTACGAATATATTAATTGATCTAGAAAGCCAGGTTAAGGTAAAAGTAGCAGCGACATATCAGCTTCCTACAGTCGAATCTCAACCACTGCGCTGCGGCTCAGGATCTCCTGCTGCAGTCCATGGCTGATTGGGAAATTGATGTGGCAGTGGCCTGCGAGCCCTATTTCGTTCCACCTCAATCCCGCTGGGTGGGAGACTTAGACGGCTCAGTAGTGGTCTTAACGACAAATAATTCCGCTATTCCTCTCTCTGCACTCGAAAGAGGCTCGGGCTATGCAGTGGCAAAATGGGGAGAATACACTATAATTGGAACTTATTTCTCACCCAACCGCATACTGCAAGAGTTTGAAACTTACTTAGACTCTCTCAGAGCGACAATTCTAAGGCAGAGGGGACATATTATCGTCGTCGGAGATTTTAACGCAAAGTCCCAGGCATGGGGAAATCCAGCCACAAACGCGAGGGGTAGGGCGTTGCAGGTCTGGGCTCTCCTTTCGGGCTTATCTCTCCTTAACAAAGGCACAGCATTCACTTGTGTGCGGCAACAAGGGGGTTCCATAGTGGATTTGTCATTTGCTACTCCCGCGGTTGCTAACAGTATCTCAAACTGGAGGGTAGATGAAGAGACTGAAACTCTATCGGACCATCTCTATATTCGCTTTGAGATAGCGACAAACTCATCATCCGCTTATCTCTTCAGGGGCCCTAGTCGGTTTCCACGATGGTGTATTGGCCAACTGGATCGTGAAATAGCCGAGGAAGCCGCCATTGTTCAGCGGTGGTGCTCAAGAAGCAGTGCAGAAGCGAACGTTGATGAGCTTGCAGAACGCTTGCGCAGCGCCTTCACACATATCTGCGATGCCTCGATGCCCAGATTTCGGCGACGGCCTCGCCGTCGCAGTGTTTATTGGTGGTCTCCGGAAATTGCCGACCTTCGCGCAGTTTGTAATAGGGCTCGCAGGGAATATGTGCGCTGCCGTAGGCGGAACGGGCTTAACCTGGATCTCGAGAACAGGCTTCGGGACGCTTACCGCGAAGCAAAAAATGTGCTTCAGTTAGCAATTAGACGAGCTAAAGAGAAATCTTATAAGGAGTTGCTGGGAACCTTGGATCGTGATCCTTGGGGGCGCCCTTACCGGGTTGCGAGAAATAAACTTCGCGCTCAAGGGCCCCCAATAACGGAGAATTTGCAGCCAGATTTCTTGACTCGCTTGATAGGTGATCTATTTCCAGATTCGCGCGGCCACATTCCACCGACGATGGTTCTCCCAGCTAGAAATCAGGATGTAGGTGTTGTCCCTCGAATAACAGAGGAAGAGATGGATCAAGCCAGCGATCGCTTGAGACACAGAAAAACAGCACCTGGACCTGATGGAGTTCCAGGTAAAGTTGTTTTTATCGCTGTAAAATGTATGGAGGAGCGATTAAGGGACATGTTTGACAGTTGCTTGCTTTCTGGCCAATTTCCAAAGAGCTGGAAAGTGGGACGGTTGTGCCTACTAAGGAAAGAGGGCCGCCCTTTGGACTCCTCGTCATCATATAGGCCAATTGTCCTCCTTGATGAAGTGGGCAAGCTGTTTGAGAGGATCCTAGCCACGCGTCTTTCCTTGCATCTTGAGACGATAGGCCCAGGTCTTTCTGAAGTACAGTATGGTTTTAGGGCAGGCCGGTCTACCTTGGATGCCCTTAATACTCTGAAAAGCCTTACAACTGAAGCGGTGGAACGAGGGCAGGTAGTTCTGGCTGTTTCCTTAGATATTGCCAATGCCTTCAATAGTCTGCCTTTTGAAACTCTACTGGAAGCTCTTCAATATCATAGAGTGCCAGCCTATCTCAACAGATTGTTGAAGGCATACCTACAGGAAAGACAAATTATGTGGGAGGGTCGTGATGGGCATTTGCACCAGAGCTTTGTGCACAGTGGAGTTCCACAAGGATCGGTATTAGGCCCAATTCTCTGGAACATTGGCTACGACTGGCTTCTGCGGAGCCAATTGCTTCCGGGAATGAAAATCATTTGTTACGCAGATGACACCCTCGTGACAGCCCGTGGGCGGAATTTTGATGAAGCTGCTCGCCTGGCGGAGATTGGCACCTCCATGGTCGTGGATAGAATTCAGATGTTGGGCTTGAGGGTCTCTTTATCAAAAACTGAGGCCATATTGTTCCACGGTCCGCGTAGAGGTCCGCCTCGGAATGCACATATTTCCATTCAGGGTACAGTCGTAGAATTAAAGGCCAACATGAAATATTTGGGACTTATTTTGGACGGACGCTGGGGTTTTAAAGCACATTTTAAACAGCTCGGCCCCAAGTTGGTTAATACTGCCACCGCTCTTGGCAGACTTCTGCCAAATATCGGTGGACCAGAATCTACCTGTAGGCGACTCTACGCAGGAATTGTGAGGAGCATGGCATTGTACGGTGCGCCCATATGGGTACATGCTATGACTTCCGATAACAAGGCACTATTGCGCAGGCCTCAACGAATCATAGCCGTGCGAGCAATTCGGGCGTACCGTACTGTATCATGGACGGCGGCAACGTTGCTGGCTGGTGATCCCCCTTGGGAACTACAAGCCGAAACTCTTGCGGAGGTATACCGTTACCGCGCGGAAATAAGGGCCCGGGGCGAGTCGCCAGCAGTGGGACACATTGGGAGAATCAGGGCTCTTGCAGAAGCCGCCCTAATTGATAGGTGGAAGGAGGACCTAGAGTCTCCGACTGCAGGCAGCTGGACTGTGGAATCAATACGTCCTCACCTGCGGAAGTGGCTGAAACGTAAGCATGGCTCTTTGTCGTTCCATCTGGCGCAGGTGTTGTCAGGTCATGGTTGTTTCGGCAAATATCTGCACCGGATAGGTAGGGAGCTGACACCAGCCTGTCAGCAATGTGGGGCCGTAGAAGATACAGCTCATCATACGCTGGTGGAGTGCGCAGCTTGGGAGCCGCAGAGGCACTCCTTTGCGGCCATTCTGACGGACGACGTCTCGCTGCCAAGCGTAGTGAACGCTATGATCAATAGCGAGGCGTGCTGGACGGCCGCTGTATCTTTCTGCGAGTCGGTGATGGCTCTCAAGGAGGCTGATGAGAGGGCGAGAGAAGCGGATCCAGATGCTCCTCTCAATCGAAGACAAAGGCAGGGCAGAAGGAGGCGTCGCTATGCGCACCTTCTTCCTCAGTAATTAAGTTGCTGATAAACGTCGGTACGTCATTGTAGAATGAGTATTCGATCCCGTGGCGTACCACCTAAAGACGCAGACGTGTCCGCTGGGTTTTAGTGGGTATTACGGCATAGCCGGGGAGTCCCACATACCCTTCCGGAAATTCATTCCAGCGGAAGGGATGCGTAAACGCATTTCCCAGCGATAAAAAAAAAAAAAAAAAAAAAAAAAAAGGTTAAGGTAAAAGTCTGAACTTACAACGCCTTGACGACCTCCGTGGCGCAGTGGCATGTTTATAAGACGGAGGTCCTTTGTTCGATTCCCGGCGGGGCAGATTGAGATTTTTCTTAATTTGTCTTGGTCTGGCTGGTGGGAGGCTTTCGCCGTGGCTAGTTACCACCCTACCGACAAAGACGTATCGCCAAGCGATTTAGCGTTCCCGTACGATGTCGGGTAGAAACCGAAAGGGGTGTGGATTATCGTCCCACTCCTAACAAGTTAGCCCGCTTCCATCTTAGACTGCATCATCACTTAACATCAGGTGTGATAGCAGTCAAGGGCCAACTTGTAGTCGATAAAAAAAAACCTGACCATTTCGCTTTAATTATTATATACAATATTCATTATAATCAAACTCTTTCTCCGGATCATCGAATTTGTATATTTCACTAGCAGAAGGTTATGTCTGCTTACTTTTTTGGGGCTAATAGTGATGTGTGTATTGTCCTATAATATTTATTTATTTTATTATTTATATGTGTATGTGCACACAACTAATGTAGTCAATTTTTAAATGATCAGCTGTAGTAATCATTCAAATGCATTTTTTGACCCGCTCTTAGTGTGTAAGTAGAACAATGGTCATTCGTGAGACGTTAATGACTCACGCACGTGAGACTTTTTAATCTATTGTACGGTTTCTGAAGTGTAGGTACACACGTCGTTTTGTTTGCGTATGATCATAATTGGCAGTGGATTAGGCGCACAGCTGATTTCGCAGACTTATGTAACAATGTCGGTCAATTTCGAGACTGTGCACTGTTACAAAGCACATTAACACGCAATGTACCCACGGACAAACTGTTCGGCAATACTTACATAAACTTGAGTTTTTTTATGGTTTTTCTATCCTAGGAAGTCGGTTTGGCGTATGTAGTTGTAAGGTGGACAGACAAGCGATTGATAGGCGCGTTGGTGTGTTACAACTGATAGAACGTTACCAATGCAAAAACAATTAAATTATTATCAGCTGTGTGAGTTTTCCTAAGCAACGGGTTTTGGTTAATTAACAAAGGCGATAAAACTGTCAACTTGTCAGTAAATCCAAAGCACAAGGGACTAACCGGAATAAGTTGACTATAAAGCAAAATATTATCGCTAATTATTGCAATATAGTCTAATTTAACTAGTAGACGCCTGCAACTTCAGCTGTGACGAAAATAGTATATGGCCACCTTTCAAACACAACAATTAATTTATTTTAAAGAGAGCAAAATAGGTATTCTTAAGACTATGAAGATTTTCGCCATCGTGGAGTTTTTTGTATTCTATATAATCCTTTCGACTTCAAAATGCACTAGAAAGTAAAAATAATTGCTTAATTAACCTACTTAAATTTACTTAGGCATATCTATGAAGTCGGTGTCACTGAAGCTGTCTACTTTAAGGATGTTACCTTAAACTCACAATATGCCTTCCTTAATCTTGGATGACACCGACTTTATAAATATGGTTAAATAGATTAGACTAACTAAATGACGCAATTATTTTTTACTTTTTAGTGCGTTTTGAAGTCGGTTTTACTTTCTATTGATTTTTTTCATAATATGACAATAATTAATTTATATTAATTATTATAAAATAACGTTTCAGGGTAAAGTGGCATCCAGGTCCGCTTCCACCCAGAGCTTCGACGAGGCGCTGCGCGACGCGAGCCGCTCGGCCAGTGGCGCCACCTCGCCCACCATCCCTGAGAACAAGCCGCTGCCTTAGTGACGTCACGCGCCCCCTCCCCCCACACCGCACTCACCGCGCCACGCCGCGCTCCACGCTTTGGGGACAACTGCACATGACAGACCCCGTTTGTTCTATATAAACTCTTATTTATTTTTTAAAACCGATTGAATTACATTTGAAACTGCGAATACAAGAAAGGTCTAATAGTAATCTCTTCCAGTAGGTAGGCTTAAGATGGGCCCGCAGATACGTTGTGGAGAGAAAACGATATACAGAACAAATTCCTAACCTGAAGAAGAGCATAATTTAAAAGAGAATTATATGAGAATAAAAAAATCGTACCTAAAAAAATAAATAACAAACTATTGATTTCGTTGCAGTTTATGATTTTGATTAATTTATGTAAGTGGATAAATTTGGTTCTATGTTTTATTAAATTAAAAATCAAATTTATGTTATCGGATATCGAGCTTAATTTTAACATGTATCGTTATTTCATGGGATCTGCAGAATGAGAAATGAGTCAGAAATGAAATTGTTTTCTAAAACGAATAAACAGACAAACTGTTGTTTATTCATATTGTCCCGACGCTAGGTGTTCACGCTATCTCTATTACTCGTACTTTTGTACTAATCGTAATTTTGTTGTTCTATCTTTAACAAACGTTATAAGATTGTGCAAAACAAATAAAACTGATTGGATCGAATTTTTAGCACTCATAAACCCCTCGATAATCGTCTCAATATTGATTATTGTTTTAGGGTCTTTACACGGTATATATGTACTTTAGTGCTAGTTTTCAAAAGTACTTAATTTGTCTCAAATATCTTTACTTTAGTGGTACTCAAAATATATTACATATAGTTCGTGCCGTAATTCGAGTCCTCTCTGAACACGAGGTGCATGCCTGCACGGCAACGGCAAACGGTTTAGCGTTTCGATACGATGTCATGTGTACTTTTAACAAGATAGCCCGCTTCCATCTTAGATAACATCATCACTTACCACTAGGTGTGTTTGCAGTCAAAGGCAAAGTTGTAATGAATAAAAAAAAACTTCAGAGAAGGCTCGGAACTTTGGAATGACTTATACTTAGCTTAGTTATCTAAATGCGAGATAGTTTATTTTTGATTTTGTTATAAATAACAATGATAGTAAACTAATATTTTTAGTTATACGTAGCTAACTCATTTTCGTTGAAAAATTAAATCAATTTACAAAAACGTTCTAAAATTACCAAGCATCAATAACAAATCTTAAGAGTTTGATAATAATCAAGGAATACTAGAAGAGACGAATATCTTATTATGGTGATGGACTAAAGGTCGATTGAAATCAATATTTTTGTTGCCGGTGATACTTATTGAACATTATCTTTAATATATTTGTCTTTCTAGAAATTTCATGTTCCATCCAAATATTCTTGATTTAAAAAATCGTAAAGGTTTAGTAAATTAATTTTATTAGAGTTTAGTTGCCTCAGTCTTGCTTCTAATCAGGTACGCTAAGTACCAAGCGGCGTGGTGATATTACAAGCAGCATGATAAGATATGTATGTACGCTTGCCTCGTACGATTATCTTGAGTATTGTATTATATTCACCTTTCAATACTTTTAAAGAGCATTCCATGTTTGTTATGGTGTCTAATGTCGGCAGTTTCGTATGTTTTGTGAGGAAAATATATGTAACGAAAGGATACCTAATATGTTCTATGCTGTACGCTTCGCGGTGAGCACTTTTATACAAATATATACTTGTTGAACTCACAAAGATGTAAATTTATATCGACTAGTAGACTTTGTATGATGTTCTACCCAAGGCTTGTTGAGTCCAGTTCAAAAGATGATATTTTTGTAAGATGCTTAGCTTTTCTTTTAATTAAAGTAATCCCATTATTTACATTAAATATGATTAAAGATGGTAAATAAATTTATGTATTTAAAATTCTAGTTCTTTTAATTATACCCCTTGTTCGTTAATATCCCAATTCGAATTATTCTCGATAGTTCCAATCAGATCTGGGTAGATAGGTTAATCACAGAAGGCATGATAACCAATTTTGAAAACTATTCTATAATATCTGGGAGTGTATCCTGATTGCAAAAATTATGTCTTTATGAAAAAAGGATTAGTTAGGAAAAATTAATTTTTAGTTTAAATTCAGAAATCGCTAAAACAGTTGCATGTGTCATGGCGTCTGCTCGTGACGTTCGTAATGCCAAACCAAAGAATATATTTTATTATAACAGAAGAAATTCGAACAATATAAACGAAATATCAAAAGTCAAGTTGTGATTTTGTTTTTACGGAAATATCAAGAATTGTACGTGAATTAAAATAATTATAAGTAGTTATTTAAGACTTTATTAATAAACCATAAACTGATTCTCTGTTATAAACCACGTCACTTGTTGGAGTATGGAGTTTATATTAATAATACGGAAAATACTCGCGATAATTTAAATTCTGTTTCCTTGTTATTGTCATCATGCCAATTGAGGGTAGTTATGAAATATCACACCACCCGATACATTTCAAAGGGATATATGAAATGATCATAAATTAATCCAATTTGTGAAATTATGAAATAAATAAACAAAATATATAATGAACAAATTGTATTTCGACCATAGACATTAAAATTTCATTTAGACCCATACACATAGACAAAATTTTTATTTAATTCACATTACTACTTGTTTGTTTTCTTAGTCTTAAGAATAAATGAATATTATAAAAAAGTAACAAAAAATATTATTGCTATTGATATTTACTGATTCTCAATTGCATAAGAATTCATGATCCATCATACGCGGAGGCTTTTGGCTATGTATTATGTTTTTTAAGTAAATTAAAGCCTCTATTGATATTGTTCTTAAAGTACCTTTGGCTGATAATTTTAGTAAAATGCATTTTTGTTCATGCAAAATGTTTTTTTTTAAAAACTATTCAATTACTAGTCAATAAAATAAATACTGTCAAATGATACATTTCTACCAATACTTTTATATAATGTATCGGAAATATTAAAAAAAATGTGTAAATAGTTGTTTAGAACATTTTGCATTGAACCAATACGCATTTAGATTGAAATATTTGGTTAAGATTTTTTAAAAACAATAAAATAATAGATGTCTAAAATAGTAAATTATTAATTTTTGTAACTTCCACAGTGACTTTATATTCAAAATAGAGATCATTTTGCACATTGTCTAATACCCTTTTGCCATGAAGCCAGAGACGGAACAATTATACTAGACCGTGGTAGGCACTAGGCGCCAAGTAAGGCTCAGGAGATTAACGGATCAACAAGAGGACGGCAGTAACTGCCTTACACTTACTTCGGTCCTCGCTCCTTTATAAACTCGGCGTCAAAAAAATCGCACCTCCAAGAAAATCACGTTCAAATGTCATTAGCTCTTGATATGCACATGCAGTCGTATTAATTATAATTTTATTTAAAAGGTTACTTAATTAACTTAATAAAAAACATTATTTTTCATTATCAAATAAAACCTAATGCAACAAATAAAATGTCACAAAAATTCTATGGAAATTTTGCTGCTCGGGAGAGTCGCGAGTTGCGCTACCTTTGTGGGTATAAAGGGGTCAACACGGGGTCAATGTGGGTCATTCGCTATTAAACCGCTGAAGAGGACACACGCACTGATTTTACTGAAGAAAGAACACCTGGAAAATGGATACTACAGCTGATGAGGCCGCTCAAGTGCTTGCACTACTGCAAGCAGGGGTGCGGCAGTGTGATGTCGTCCGGCAACTGAATCTGAGCCGTTTTTCGGTTCGAAGAGTCTACCAGCGCTTTTTAGAGACCGGTGGCTATATCCGGCGACATGGGTCCGGTAGATGTCGCTGCACTTCGGAGACAGACGACCGGTTGGTTGTATCGTACTCTTTGAGAAATCGTTTCTCAAACGCTGTTCAGTTGCAACAGGAGCTCCAGGCAGTTCGCAGACGCACCGTGAGTATCTCCACGGTTAGAAGAACTGAAGGAGTAGAACATAGCAGCCTGCAGAGCCGCTACATGTCCAAAATTGACTGCAGCGCACCGGCGAGCCCGCTTGCAGTTTGCTCGCGACCACGTCGATTGGACCATTGAGCAGTGGGGAGCTGTTCTCTTCTCAGACGAGACTTTTTCTGCAACGACCGACGAAGAAGAGTATACCGGAGGCAGGGTGAACGTTTCGCCCAAGCCTGCATCCAGGGGACGGTGGAATATGGAGGCGGATCCTGCATGTTCTGGGGCGGTATGTCGGCTGCCGGCAAAACCGACCTTGTCTGCGTCTCCCGGACCGGAGGTGCTCGCGGACAAGGGTCGCTAACTGCTCGCCGCTATATCACAGAGATCCTGGATGTGCATGTGGTCCCTTTTCCTGAATTTTTTGGCGAGGGGTTCACATTAATGCACGACAACGCTCGCGCTCACACTGCAGCCATCGTGAGCGACTTCCTGCGGAGGTCCCAAATTTCTGTGATGCAGTGGCCAGCGAGAAGTCCTGTTCTGAATCCGATAGAGCACCTCTGGGACCATCTTAAACATAAAGTTCGATCTCGGGATCCGGCTCCTTCGACTCTACAGGAACTGTAGAACCGCGGTGATTGAAGAATGGGGTCTTATCCCTCAAGAACAGCTGCTGAAGTTGGTGAAGTCTATAAGGGACCGTATTTAAGCCGTCATCAGGGCAAGGGGGGGTAACACTAGATTTTAAGTTAATTTTAAGACACTTTTTGTACATTTTTTTTGTAAATTATCGATTGTTAATTAGTACTTAATTAAGAATTTTTATTATTTTTCAAATTTTAATGTTTTTTGTATAATTTTAATTAAAAAAAAGATTACACTTAATTGTTTTTTGATACTCCTTTTTGTTACCTTTCTAATGATACCTAACACTATCCTCTACATAAGGTTTAGGAATTTTTGAACAAGATTTTTAAAAGGTGCGATTTTTTTGACGCCGAGTGTATAAGAGAATAAAAAATTGTGATATTTTTACTCGGTCTAACATAATTTATTCCCTAGATTATAAATATCAATATTAATTATCTATTTTCCATTTGGCAATTTATTAATGTACCTCACAATTGAGAAATAAGAAGTAGCAGGAGTAACAACAGAAGGTAGAAATGTAATTATTATTATACTCTGCAACGGAAACTACAAAAAGCCTAAAAAACGGTGTCGGTTGCTACCTTAACCAAGTCTAGTATACGCTCACGTACAATAGGGAATTTAACTCGTCAAGTAGTCTTCTGTCCCTTTCTCGTTTAAAGCAAAATTTCGCACTAACTATTAACAACCAACAAGCATTACCAACGTGTGACGTCACATGTCTGTAAGGCTGTCTTGGTCTAATCATAAATAACTAGCTTATAACTTTTATTTGATTTATATTTTTAAACATTTTAATTGTTTTTTTTTCGAATTCAATCAAGTTTTAAAAATAAGTTAACACACCACAAGTTAACACCAATATATATGAGTTAAATACCCAATTTAAAACGTTAAAGCACTACATTTTGTTTAGAAGAAATTTTAGTAAAAATTAGTTTTCAAACCTTAAGTTATTGTTTGTTAAGTTTTTGATTGATTTTAAATTAAATGAAATAAAAAAAGAAATTTTAATTAAATTAAAATTCATGCCTGAGCAAAGAATATTAATTCTTTGCTAGAATAATTACCGAATAGAAAATAGATGTTCTCAATATATAAGAAATAGAAAAAGTGCGTAAAGTTAAGGACATTTTTATCAAAATAAAATTTGACAGTCAAAATTCAGTAATTTAGTCAAACATCGATTTATTCAAGATATGTACGTTGAATAGTTAAATGTATGTTTTCACGGACGAGTACACTTTCTAATTAATAGTAAAGGCGGAATTGTTCACAACATATAAAATATGGGACGTACACTAAAGAATACAGCTTTTAAGATACATACATAGTAAAGTATGATTTTATATACACTTTCAGAGTATACATAAAAAACAATCGAGTGTCATAACCTTCGCTTTTAACATAAGGGTACTGACATTGTTTTGTTCTATAAACGCTTTTGTAATACCAGATTCTGTCAAAGTATTGGCACTTTTTCAACATACCAACTTATATAAGAGTTGTTTGGATACTTTTATTACACCATTTCAGGTATTTTCATAAATTGATTATTACCATGAATTTATAAAAGAAATAAAATTCTCTTGTCAAAAAAAATTTTTGCTATTTTGACAGCATTTCAAAATAGTTTATTCAATGTAATTTTTTTATGATCTAAAAAATACAACATAATCTGACCGTTTTAAACACGACAGGAAAGCACTGGCTCTAGGTTTTAATGCATTTCTGACAGTTGACCATACAAAAACAGAATAACATAGTAGGGATTTCGTAAAAATATTCTAATTACTTAAAATTAGTTTAAATTTTAACAATCCAAAATTAAAAGAAAAATTCTGAAATGAACAGGACGATAATTGTTAGAAGTGTCGGAAAAAATCAAGCCACCAGGGAGCTTTCATCGAAAACGCTTCTTTAAAAATGGGTCACGTTCATTTTATTTGATGTTCTTGAAAGGTTGCAATATTTTCCGCGCTGGCGAACTCGCGGGCGTCTGCTCGTTAAATATAAATTCGACGCTTCATTCTCTTGGTTTGCAATTGTCAGAATGGCACTTTTAAAACGGCCAGACTACTTTGATAACTTAGATCATAAAATAACGTTAGGGTCAGTGCAGACCAGAGGCACTATGGAGAACAAGACGAAATCGTATTGAAATTCAATTTTTATTCAATATAGAATAAGTTAATGTTACACATACAATTTGTGTACAATATCCAAATTATGAGAGTAACATTAATTTTTTAAATTAGAATCCAGATGCATATATTTATCCATGAAGCTAGAATGCAAGAAGATATTGCTACTCTGTCTACTCTTACCGCTCAGCTGTCAAATAATTCTTTAACTGATCCGAGTGTTGTGGACGCGCATTATAATTTCTTAACACTAGAGTACCTAGTTAATTTGATTTTTAAGCTCGGGGTAATAGGTTGTCTCAAAACTTAATCAAAATCCGCCGTTCTACATTAAAATATGGCATGTATAGCTAATATAATAATAAGTATATAGTAAAATTAATAATTAAAACAGGCGGATAGCGTTTTGGTACAATCTATGAACACAAATTTATTCAATAACAAACTCGAGTATTTGATGTAGCCACTCATAATACTGATCGCACTTTGGCTACTAACCCTTGAGAGGTTGTAGCTGATCTACTTTATATGGCGACCAATCACAAAGGACGGGCGACTATATTACAATGATTGAACTTAAATCAAGTGCACATATTACTTTTGTGCAAACAAATGCTTAGTAAAGACATGAGAAAATTACGAGTAGCTTTCATAATACAAAAAAGTTTTAGTGTAGTTGCTGTTAGTGACTCAGGGGACAGTAGCCAAGGTAACAGACAATATGCGCATAATTTTTCCAACACATACAATATATAAAATAATTAAAAGATTAATAATAGCGAAAATGGAATATACCTCTGACAAGACTTATTACAACTAACTTGTATATTTTTAATGTTATAGAAACTGAAAGTAGTAATATGAAAACTAAGCGCCAGCGCAGGCTGAGTTCAATTCGAAGCTCGGTCTATCGCCCTGTCTGCGCTGACCTTGAGTGTTTGTTCACATACAACAAACGGCAAAGGGTGGAATAAGCGAGCTCGTGTTGTGTAACTGCTAGGTGTTTGCGCGATTTTGTCGTGTAGAATGTACTGAATGACATGATTTATACTTGCTATGCAAAGGGAAGTTGATAGCTTATACGCACCGCACGCCAGTACTTTGCCTGCTACTTCCACCACTCTAGCGTTCTGTTTTTGTACGTGAACACTTGCATTATATTGTGTATGATATTGAGACAAGCAATAAAACATGTCATGAACGAGTCAAAATATTATATACGGTATAACACAACCGATATTTCTCTGTGAAAGTCAATTAGAGAATATGCACGAACAAAATGCACTCGAACCGTGCATAAGACTTTAGAAAGCAATAAACCAACGGCGCCACCGCCACAATGTATAGTCGCGAACGTCGAAACAATACAGTCATCATTAGTTACTACGTTGACAAGTTATTGCTAGTTTTGAGTTTTGCATGAGACGGTAAGCCGCGTAAGAAAATGTCATTTTCGCCCCGCTGTATCGATGCTCACTACAAAGAATAAATAACAATATATTCAATACGCAAATGGAGCGCAATAATTACAATATTTAAGTGTCCGCATACCCTGCACGAAGAAATTTGGAATCTATTATACAAATCTATATCGAAACCTTAATTGGTGGAGACTACACGATAATATAAAATTATATGCTATCTACTACGACAATTAGATACTACTCACATTATGTATTGGCTGCATCGTAGTTATTATGGTCCTATAATATAATTGATTGTCAAGCAAAAGATCAAAACGTATTCTTTATACAATAATTATACGTCTTTACTTAAATATGAGCCACCTTTGATTTTAATAGAAACAACTAAATATATAAAAAACGATGAAGTGTTTATTATACAAAGAAAACTAATTCGACCTTTTGCCTAAAACTGATATTTTATACCAGAAAAATAGAAAAGCTATAGAATCCATTATTACATTATATTATCACTACAGGCGGTACAATCAAAGCCAGAAACTTTTGATATCGCGGGATGTAGAGGTGAATATATTAATATTGCATTTTGGACTAAAATCTAATTATAATACATACATAATAATTAAGTGATGATTATTACTTATAGCTATAGACCTTACGAATCCTCGGCTTCATGTTGGCGCCTGACGCCTCACAGTATTCAGAAATATTATTATGAAGACGGAAATATAGTGAACATTTTACGATCATCTACACAGCCTTTGTTATTTTGGGTCGATTGCAGATGACCTCGGTGGTGTCATAAATTAGAAAAATACCTTTTTATTTTAGTTCGGGGTTTCAAATCAAAAAAATATCTTCAAAAATGTAATAATAAAAAATATTTTATACTACATCGTTCTAATATACCACAATCACACAGTTTCGAGGTTTTAACACGAGGACATAAGAATATAGTTATGATGAAGTTACACTTGCGTGCTGGTAACATCGGCTACCTTTTCAAACTACAACTGAATTAATTTACAAGAAAAGTTATGATGTAGTTAAAAACAAAAGCAACATGTTTGGCTAAACGTTGAATAATTTATTGTTAGAATTATCGACTTCATTGTAATATTTCTTAATACGTGTGATTGAGGACTGAAGATTTAGTTTTTCTTTACTTTGTATCATCAAGTCCTAAAAGTACAAGTTACGTGTATGGGAGATTATAGTATTATTTATTTTCCATTTTTGAATCACAGATTTTGGTATAAAAAAGATTTCTTCATACTTGCATTGAGAGAATTCGAAATCGAATCTTTTTTCAATTCAAAATAGTGTTTATCTAACAATAAAATAAGTACTAAATATAAAGAAGGCAATAATTCGAATGATATTACACCCGTTCAAAGAATTTTGATTGTATCTTAATAATGTTAATGTATGTGAAGAGGTTTTAATTTCTACCTTTTATTTTTTTGGTGATTTATTACATTTCAACGTAAAGTAGTTTTTTATATATTCTAATTTTGTCCACATAAATAGGTTTTATGAATACCGTGTCAAACCTAGTTCAATATATGACTACAAAAATATTGCAAATAGGTACTAGTAATTAATTTGGTAAATGTTCAAAGCGTGATATCAGTTTTGTAAAACAACTGTAAGGATTGTAATGGCGTACATTTCATCTTATTAACATTTACATGAATTCATTTGGTACAATAGTTCTCAGCAGATCATCCGATTAAAAAGAATAAAATTGACTTACACCTAATTCATATAAGTAGTTTCTATGTTCGCATCCCTTGTTTAAGAATCCTATAATTATATTAAAAAATAATTTATATTTAAGTCGCTTTTGTTGTAGAGCGTTCCGTGTAAAAAATGCATTTTCATAAACGAGAACATATCAACATAATCGTTTTGTGGAAATGTGTCCCTAAATAATTCGATAGTTCACAAACTTAATACTAAATTGCAGTGCCATCTGTGAGCGACTATAATATCTACTTAACGTGTTAACACAGAACGATGAGCATCAAAAGCGACGCTGTATACTATACTAACTTACGTCTAACAAAGCGAGTTGTTGAAGCACTGAGACATTGTTGCGACAAAAATTAAGGCGGGCATCATGTCAACTTGTATTTAACTATACCTTACATAGTGAAGTGTTACAGTTGTGTTGCGCAACTGTAAGCAAATGGTCTTATGATCGTTAAGGACCCGAGGTGCTGTGTTAACGGCCGCCCTATTAGGTGGACGGACAACATCAAGTCTCTAGAGAAGCTCATGTCCAATTTTAAATTTTGTGTCACCAACAAAGTTAATAAACAAACTAAAGTTGTGCTGGCTTTATATATATTAAAATAAATTAACTGGCTTAATAAGACATATCGTAGAATCGAGATAGTATTATCAGTTTTCTTTTTACCCTCGTCACGACTAATGTCAAAGATAAATTTTCATATATTGGTCCTTCAATCCGGATCTTTCAGAGTTATCGTAATTCATCAGCATTGTTACCCAACCAGACATTATACCAACAAATAATAACTAAAAAAACTTCAAACGTATTTATATCGATGATAATTTTTATATAATATATTACGATTCTCATATCGTTAAGTAAAAAATATACGTAGTAAAATAAAGTATAGTCAAATACTCACTTCGTATGGGTTATAACAATAATAAACCACAATGTGTTGTTTATAATTAACAAATATGTGACATACATTAATTAATTAATAATAAATAATTGAAAATAATGGCGACGATTCAATGACAATCAATAATGCACTATGCAACGAATATTTCATAGGCAACAAACGTAAAACAAATGATAATGTTGGAGTTAAACGTTAAACTTACATTCCTACTTAAAAATATATTAAAATCAATAATAATAATTATTATTACATGATTACACCAAAAAGCGTAACATAAAAATCTTCCCGGGATCATTACGGCGCAGATTTCAAAGCCGTCGATTTGATTGCAATTACCCAGAGTTTTTCGAGTTAACCGATCTTGTATGTTAAAGTACATCATCTTATGAGCGTATTTTTTTATCTTTCTTCTTACAGTTATTTGTAAAAAGACTTGTTTATTAAATGTAATGTCAAGTGATTGGTCAACACCTTAAGTTCGTAGCGCTATACTTTTACGTGTACGGTGTATGTAAATCCGTATTCCTTCCTCCGTATCCTTTTGCTTTCAAATGAAATTATTAAGCAAATAGTAGTTAAAATAATAAAGAGGTTTATGTCCATCTAATATCACTTTTTAGCTAATATATTTTAGAAGTCGATTCAATTTATACTGATTCTAATCTAATACAATGTATGGGTATTCTACTTAAGTAGGGTTTAAATAACATTTATTCTAAAATTGCCAGGATCTTATTGCTCATTTGCATCATTGCTTACATGAGTTTATAAATTAATAATGACATTAAAATTAACAGGGATCATAAAAGTATCCCTACTTGTGAAAGATGTCAAAGACTTAAAGTTAACGTTCATGGTGTTTTAAAGTTAATGTCTCCTCCACATAAACTGGCACATACTTTATCAAAACTTTTGATACTTAATTATTCCGCATCGTGTAAATAAATATCGACAGAATCATTCATTATAACTTGTATTCCCATTATGAGAATACACCTCGCAATCTTGACCATGGACAAAATCATATCGAGTAAAACAGACAATGTTGTCCGCTTAAAGATACTAAATTCCACATTATCGATTAACACACCACTATTTCAATAAAACTTTGAAGATTATCTCGATCTTTATAGCAAGGCACATCGAATACATTTTTCTCTGACACAATCCCGTTCTACGGATACAAAACGAACACGAACACTCAAAGCGTACTAACATTTTGCGAGACGTTTAAATAATCACACTTAAATCATTATGATTGATACAAGTTGATCAGCTCCATAAACATGCATAAAAATACTTTATTAAAATATACAAGTATACCATAGCTGTATATGCATAGCTGAATATAATATGATAGATATTTTATCTACATATTGATCTACCGATTTAAAACTGAATTTAATCTAAAACTGCCTTCATTGTAAACACAACCGAAAATGAAATTTTGGTTTTCATGTTGCCATAGAAATGGAAATTTCGTCTGCCTATCCAAATGAAAAAAATAGTATGTCACTTGCCAAGTGTCATGTCAAATTCGAAGTTGTTTGGACTTGGGTCTTTCGGCAATATATATGGCCACATATAATAAAACATATTGATCTACTTAGCAGTTATAGCGAATAAGCATGGGACGCAAAAATTTTACAAATTAATCTCGAGGATTATTCGAGTTCATTATCTCGTAGATAGTTACATATATCGCTGTCATTATTGCTTTACCGTTAACAAATTATTTTGCAATAATAATAAGTTAGAACAAGCTAGCAACATGTCTCACTGACAATGTGTGCATCATGTAACTGCTGCTGCTGTTCTAAAGTCCGTTTTCAGAATATTTGCAGACTTACGCCAACTTCAGAGCGGCAAACTTATTCCATGCGACTTATACAGGGCCCTATTTCATATACAGAAGACGTAATCACATAGACACAGTCAAAGGTGCCCAATATCTCATAAAAGAATATAGGCTTTTCGCCACAGTGGTCAAAATCTCTAGTTTTACAGTTCCCCATTGAGGAACATTGGATTTACAGTATCGCGATCGTAGATATTGGGGAATTATAGTACATTAGCATTTTTTCGACTAGTCTTTGTTTATTACAAGTATTATGAAATTTTATTGCAAAACAAAAGTTGTTTACTCCGCCAAAGTTAGTTTATATATTATTTAGGTTATTAAAAATTATTATGAAAAGAAAACAAAACATCAGCATAATGATCACAACCGATCTACCTAAATCATTGCTACAAAATTTAAACAATTCGCAAATGATTATTTTCACTATACTACAAGAAACAAATATGTGCACACTGTATGTCAAACAATCATCGAGAACATACGATAAAAAAGTGCAGTTCAAAGCGTGTATACAATATTGACTGTCATGATGACTCGTGAACCTTATCTATGGTCATTCTATACATTTGAGACATTTATCGATTCTGCGTCAACCTTTTATATCGTAGACAGAGAAGTAAATAGACAAAGAGAAAGCGTCGATAACATTTTCTTAAAAGAAGAAATCAACTTATGCTCTTTAAAGAAACGATCATGATGTGATCACAAGTTCGAGAGATGCTAATTAGTAACAATTTTTGTGTTTTTTTCCGACTGCGTCAGGAGGGTGATGTTTTTCGAGCGTTTGTATTTACCAAAATATATATATATATATGAGCACAATCAAATTAAAAAATATCAAAATTCGATTTTATAATACAGCACAAAATTGAACACAGGTGGATGGTGTCTTCTTTTAAGCGTAAGACTACATCTGTCCCAGAAAATTATAATTTTATATTAAAGTTTCACAGCCCCGAGGGGTCCCCTGGCAACCGTCAGGCAAATAATGACAGCTGTCATTATCTGTGCTACCCGGGTAGAAAATTTTAATGTTACAGGGGTTAAAAGTTAAATATTGAACAAAAAATGTTAAAGGTACCGTGTCTTGAGTAGAGATGTCAAAATCGCTTTTTGACAAAGTCAGAAAAAATAGGCTGTTGACATCCAGCGCATGTCTATTTGTAGTCCATTAACTTCTCCATTGACATAATATACCTATACAATAAATGTCAAATATATATGGAATAGACCCCGCTCGTCCGTAGCAACCATTCGAGATAAGCTACCCAACATCTTGCACGAACCTACATAGTGCTTATAGGGATGAGATCCAAATGAATACAATTATCCGATATTAGTAGACTCATATGGTTTCGAATGTCTTTTACATAGGTACATGATTTGGCGTAAATTGTCTCTATACATAACACGTTTTTACAGATAATATTATATTGGTCGGTCACGTCAAATAAAAACATTGCTTTTATATACAGATTTCTTATAACCTAATTATAATTAGATAAACAAAATATTACTGTAATATTACTGAAATTTACGAGTGTAATATGCAGTATGAATAAATCTAAAATATCATGGAAGAACTATGTTCCTTAGAGAATTATATTATTTTGAATTTAATCTTTAGCAAGCAAAATAGGCATTGCAAATAAATTCAGAAAAAAACTAGATTCCAACATGTTTGAATTTTAATATATTTTTTTTAAAGTATGAAATACAGTTTCTCCATGTATCGAGCAAATCAATACTGATAATATTTTATAATTTTACAGTGAATTTCCGAATTATCTCTACCTTCCTCTTTCTCTGTTGTATCGTGTTCGACAGAGAGGGGTAGACCGCAAAATCAAAAGTAAAACATTCGATTTACGTTCTTATAGAATAAACTCGATTGCAAATTGATTAGAAACGTAGGCAGTGTCTTCATTGTAGACAAATAAATTAATACATGTAACAAATATAACGGAATCGACGAAGAGCATACCAATTTCTCTTTGGCTACCGAGTTAACATACCTGTTGGTACCAAAATTGTGTACTGATCGGCGACTTCGTTATTAATGTTGTGCCTAACCAGAAATATAAAACAACTTAGCCTGGAAGCACTACAATCACTTCATTGAAACCTGTACTAGATTTCCTCAGCTCTCAAAAGCTTTTTATTTTTCTGGTCAAACTAACACGCAACATGCGGACTGTCGGGCGGTAAGCACAAAGCAGGATCTGACGAGACCGGCCAATCGTCAACGAGGCTCTAAGCGAAGTACATGACCTTCTTGGTGACAGCGTGCACGGTGATGGCGCGCGCCATGGCGCCGGGCGTGCGGTCCTCGCTGCAGCCGGACTGGTGGCTGCCCTCGCCCGAGTCGTGCTCCTTCTCCACGAGGTGGTAGCGCGCGCGGAAGGCGACGAGATGCGCGTAGTAGGCGGGCGCGGGGATGGACACGGAGCGCGTGCAGCGCACGTAGGTGTGGCACAGCTGGTACGTGAGGCACTGCAGCTCGTCCGAGCCGAAGTGGTTGTCGTCCCACAACACGTGGTAGTGGGACGGCCGAGACGTGCCCTGAGGTACAGGACCAAATGATAAGGTAAATATTAGCTGTCACCCCAACACGTTCACACAATAGGCCAATAGTCTATAAGCACTTTTGAAAAATCGTGGATTTACGACCACTATCTTACTTCGTCTGATTTTGCCTTTTCTTGTTTATGATGTTGGCAGAACCTTTCTGGCAAAATTAGATGTAATAATGTAATGTTCAGCCTACCTGAATGCCCTGGTGGCTGCACAGGTAGAAGTCAAACTCGGTGGGGTGTGTGATGCCGAGGTCGACGGTGGTGCCGGCGGGGATGTTGCCCGACTTGCCCGACTGCTCCTTCTTGTCTGCGCAGAACAGCCGCGTGTGGTGGCGCTTCTGCACCACTATGAACGTGATGCCTGGCTTGTATTAGATGTAATAATGTAATGTTTAGCCTACCTGAATGCCCTGGTGGCTGCACAGGTAGAAGTCAAACTCGGTGGGGTGTGTGATGCCGAGGTCGACGGTGGTGCCGGCGGGGATGTTGCCCGACTTGCCCGACTGCTCCTTCTTGTCTGCGCAGAACAGCCGCGTGTGGTGGCGCTTCTGCACCACTATGAACGTGATGCCTGGCTTGTATTAGATGTAATAATGTAATGTTCAGCCTACCTGAATGCCCTGGTGGCTGCACAGGTAGAAGTCAAACTCGGTGGGGTGTGTGATGCCGAGGTCGACGGTGGTGCCGGCGGGGATGTTGCCCGACTTGCCCGACTGCTCCTTCTTGTCTGCGCAGAACAGCCGCGTGTGGTGGCGCTTCTGCACCACTATGAACGTGATGCCTGGCTTGTATTAGATGTAATAATGTAATGTTCAGCCTACCTGAATGCCCTGGTGGCTGCACAGGTAGAAGTCAAACTCGGTGGGGTGTGTGATGCCGAGGTCGACGGTGGTGCCGGCGGGGATGTTGCCCGACTTGCCCGACTGCTCCTTCTTGTCTGCGCAGAACAGCCGCGTGTGGTGGCGCTTCTGCACCACTATGAACGTGATGCCTGGCTTGTATTAGATGTAATAATGTAATGTTCAGCCTACCTGAATGCCCTGGTGGCTGCACAGGTAGAAGTCAAACTCGGTGGGGTGTGTGATGCCGAGGTCGACGGTGGTGCCGGCGGGGATGTTGCCCGACTTGCCCGACTGCTCCTTCTTGTCTGCGCAGAACAGCCGCGTGTGGTGGCGCTTCTGCACCACTATGAACGTGATGCCTGGCTTGTATTAGATGTAATAATGTAATGTTCAGCCTACCTGAATGCCCTGGTGGCTGCACAGGTAGAAGTCAAACTCGGTGGGGTGTGTGATGCCGAGGTCGACGGTGGTGCCGGCGGGGATGTTGCCCGACTTGCCCGACTGCTCCTTCTTGTCTGCGCAGAACAGCCGCGTGTGGTGGCGCTTCTGCACCACTATGAACGTGATGCCTGGCTTGTATTCCGCCTCCAACTGCAAACAGTGTATAAGTGTATTCGTTGCTTTGTCGTCAAACGTTTTTAAATCACATGCAGATATAAATCACGCCAAACTCCATCCTAGAACGAGTGTCCAAAGATGGTCTAGCAGGATTCTACTAGATTTGATTGGGCAGAGAGAATAGTTAGAGCAGAGAAGGCGAGCGTTGACTGGTCACAAAATTTGAACATAACATAGATAATGTTTGAACGGCTTAAACTCGCCCGTACTCTTGTAGAACACGATGAGCAGCACCTGCACAATCCTATTCGTTCGGTACAAAGTGATCCTTCAAGACAGATTTTTAATAAACAACCAATGAACAGTGAAAGTGTCCCAAAAGGCAAGACTGGCTGTGCATAGATATTTGTTGGTGCCCACACATATGTATTGTAGTGTATTAAATAAAGAGATTTATGAAGCGAGGGTGAATGCTGGAACCCTTTCAACTTTTCCTTTAACCCTATGAGGTGTCATAAATAACTTTTATTAACATAAATTTCATACAGAACATTTTAAAGTACGGCTAGGTCAAGAGTACCCCAACTAAGGAAGTATGCAAGGACTGTAGTAGATGGAAGCACGTAGTCTCCGCCTACTCCTATGTTATGTTCGTATGTACAGTACCTTGATGCAAGCCTCGCGCACGGCGGTCAGCTCGTGCTGCAGTACGTGTATGAACTGCCCCTCGGAGATGCCGTCCCGGTACATGATGATGCGGTGCGGCTTGAACCCGCCCGTGCTCTTGTAGAACATGATCAGCAGCTCCTGCACCATGCTGCTCATCTCGTGCACGATCTCCTGTCTGCAACCACCAATGTCACTCGCACTCATCCTACATCGTAACAACTGACACGTCAATTATGTGACCGACCCAACTATATCACAACACTGGTACCGGGTGTAAGGAGCATGATCACGAAAACTTCGTGAAGAGGCTAGAATTGTTTGAACGACACAATAATAATAAATGATAACCACTTATGTCGGAAATAAGGAGATTGTCTATATCGAAATTTTTGAACGCGCAATGTATTGCGGACAGTGCGATAGCAACGCCCAGCAATGTATTCCTAACTACTGGCGGCCTCGTGGGCTGTGAACTGTCTTGAACTCTTAGAAGAGCTGATTACGTGCGTTTTAATTTTATTATATTTACATTGTTTGTTTTAGGTAAAAGTCCTTATTTTTTAGTTTTTAATTTAAAATCATAATGAGATGGACTATGTAGATTTAATGGTATTCACCAGTTCAAAAACTACAATTTTTTTATATTATAATATGAGTAATTTAGTTCTGAATCACTCATTTTCAGTTATCATGCGCCTTATACCCAGTATAATTAGAAAACATTTTAGTATTTTACAAAAATATTTTAAACTAACGAAAAATGAACTTCGAATACTGAGTGGCCAAATATGTCTTTACCACAATGAAAGTGATTTTCAACAATTAGTCAATTTTTCATTCGCCAAGCCAAAAATTGCACCACGGAGGAGTCAAAATGTTATTATATATTTAATAAGTTTTAAGTTACTGAATAGTTTAATTTATTTTGGCCTACGGTCCCGTGTGAGCAGTCACGGAGTATGTGCGGTACCTGTGCTGCTGGACTCGCACCGTGGCCGCATATCGCGACGGGTGCGCATCCATGGAGCCCACCACGGCGGCTATCGACGGCTTCTTGTTGTCACCCGCCGGCGGATGCGTCACGTCCACTCCCAGGAATATCACGGGTTCGTTGAACACCTGACATATATTTACATTACTACTCACCGCTACAATATTCAGAATTCAACCATAGTGAATTTAAACATAATTAAACAAATTATACTCATATATATTTACACATATTCTCATCAGGACATTTAATTTTTTTTTTGTAAAAAATTATGACTTCCTTTGCCATGTTTTATGATTACGTTTGTCGCTATTAAAGAAGTATTTAAAGTAGGACTTTCAGTACTTCTTTCTTTCCTATAAGTTTATTTAAACACAAAAATCTTTCTTATACATTATTGCTTTGTTGAGCAAAGTACATTATTTTGGCAACTAACCTTTGGACGCAATGATGGCACCAGGATAGAATTGATGCCTCCGAGCTTCACATTGATCTTGAGGCACAAGTTGCTGAGTGTCTGCGGAGACGTCTTGTTGACATTCTTCGCTTGCACGCACTGCGTCGCCATGCCGAGCACAGTGTCGCCCACTCGTTTTACTTCGGCTGTACAAATATGTGGGTATATCTAAATTATTTTACACTAGCAGACTTACCTTTCAAAACTTACCTTTCAACAACTACAAAAAAAAATGTACGCAATCCTTTTTCGACCCACGAAAAAAATTCTAATAGGACTTTGTTGTCTGTCCGTTTGTTTGTCTGTCAAACTTCTATGTCAACGCAATAAAAAGAAACAGTAATTTAACCCGCATACACTATAAAACCCTCGGCATATACTATGGAAGTTTGACTCGCACTTGGTCGGGGTTTCTTAAAAAAAAAGAATTGTGTACATCACGCTATCCTCCCTCAAGGATCAGGCGTGGGTAAAACGTAAGTTAAAACGTCACTAAAATATACCATAGTAGACTTTTTATAATATACAGCTAACATGTCAAATATTATTTTAAAAATAATATATATTTTGGAGAAGACAAAACCAAATATTTTGGTTTTGTCTTGAATATGTCAATGCATTTATTTTTCGGATATCTCAATACTTTTTATGCAGTTTTTGTTTTTACTTATTTACTAAATGACGTATTACAGTAGTGAACGCTCACCGTAAACAGGCGTCTTCCCCGGCAGCACGACGACGACCAGCTGCAACTGCACGAAGGTGGACTTGAGGTACTTGAACATGGGCTCCACCTGGTCGGGGCCCGTCGCGTACTTGCAGAAGCACGGCTGCCCTATGATCGGCATGCCCGCGTCGTTCGAAATCTTCTGCAGTTGTTGCGTGAAATTCCTAACAAAAACAAGTATAATTAAAAAAACATTATTAAAAGCTTTTATCTTGAAATACTATCTATTTTCAATGTACTGGTAAATATGAATCAAATGAGCCCAACAGTAATATTCAATATAGAATTGTGCTTCTTTGAGAACATTATAACAACAATAAAATGTTTAAAACTATTTTCAAAATTTTCATAAATGATTTATTTGTAAATAACATCATAATTTTTTATCTAAAATTATTTAGGATCTTGATTCTGTATAAACAAATTAAAGTTAGTGTACAATTTTAATTGCATATTATGCCAAATGTGGCCTATTGCAACAAGATTATGAAACATCAAATTCATGTTTCTAGTGATTTTACCACTGGTTTGGACGCAACTACTAAACCAATTTAGCTGACAATTTGGAATAGAGAAAAATTACACCCTGTATCAGCGAAACGTAGGACACGTGGCTCGAATAGCTGATGGACGTTAATGACTCAAGGTGCTGGAAAGGCGACCCCGCACCGGAAAGCGTAGCGTTGGTCGACCCCCCACTAAATCGACTGACGACATTAGACGTGTCGCAAGGCGCCGCTAGCTACATGCGGCTCGGGACAGTTGTGCTTGGAAGTTCATCGGATGATAATGATGATGATTGAGACTTAGGATTTTATTCCAATAGATTAACATATTGATTTACTTGAGTGCGTCTTCCCTGACGGTCCGCTGCGGCGCGAAGCACGCGATGGCCCACACTCGTATCTCCACGCCCATGAAGAACTGCTTGCCGCGCATGTCCCACACGCCTTGGTTCGGCAACGCCTGCTGTTTGAAAAGTTAAAAAAAAAGTCAATCAATTTAAGACAGACCTCAAAAATAATTAGAGGCGTTTTTCAATTTATACATGTTATGCATGCACAGGTGTTACTGGTTTATGTGTTTTTGTTTGTATTACAAACTAAATGGAGAACAGCGGTTTCACCTGCATAATTTCGGGATAAAAAGTATTCTATTTGTAATTCTTTTTTACTATCATTTATTTATTTACATTTCTTTTTAAATTTTCAACAATGCTTATAAAACAATTATAAAAACACTATCAAAAATTTATAAAAAAATCATTCCGCCTGCTGCGGGGCCCGGGGGTCCAAGCAACCGGTGGTCAGGGCTCCAGAGTGAGGAACCTCCTCACAATACGCGCCATTTCAAAAATTACTGCTACTACTACTACTCTTCTTTCTGTATCCGACCCTTGATCTAACAACTAAGCGAAAGCTTTTTAAGATGTCCGTCAAAGCTTTTCGCTATAAGACCGTTGACTGAAACGACTATAGGAACAATCATTGTTATTCTTATTATTAAGCTATATAATTGTAAGGTTTTCACCAAAATCCATTCAGTAGACTTTGTGGAAAAGAGCAACAAACTTACTTACATATATTATATTTTTATTGAATAGTTACTCACACTTTAGGGCAACTTCTATTTGAAAATAATCATAATATCTAAAATTACGGAACCGACGGAATTCCAACCCGCGTCTCTGACTTTGACGGCCAGAGGTTAGACGGACACGCTATGCCCCTAATTATATCCTTTTCAATAAAAAAAGAATTATCAAAATCGAAGTACTCTGTAAAAAGTTATGCGTAATAATACATAAAAACATATATACGCTACGAATTCGAAACCTCCTCCGTTTTTTTGTCGGTCAAAAATGGTACTTAGAGAAGAATATATCAACGGGGCGAACTAGCGAATATATTAAAGTTGAATAAAGGTTGTTGAAAACTAGGAACCTAAAACGTCTCACTTACTTGTCCGCCGAGCGAGGACACACGGCCGCCATATTGCAACTTGGGCGGCGGCAACACTCGGCCGCGCACCTCCATCATGTTGTTGGAGATGGTCAAACCGAACTCCTTCACATACAAATCCGTGTTGAAGTTCGCACGTCGCACCAGATTATTGATTTCGCGCTCTCTGTGTCAAAAGATACATCAAGGTATAGAGATTTCCTTACTGCAGGCCTCATAGGAACGAGCACAGTCACTCAGCCGGCGATAGAAAGATTAATGCTCGGAGCATGTTTGCGTGATCGAACCAGAAATGAGGAGGTCCACAGTAGAAACAAAGTAGCGGCGGTGAATGGGCAGGATACGTGGTGCGAAGAGCTGATGAATGTTGAGGGCTCCAAGGTGCTAGAAGGCGACCCCACACCGGAAAGCGTAGTGTTTTCCGACCCCCCACGAGGTGGACTGACGAGAATAAACGTGTCGCAGGGAGTCGCTGGTCGTACAGGTGGTTCAGGATTGTTGTTTGGAAGTCACTAAAAAGGTCTATCTTCAGCAGCAGACGTTCTTCAGCAGATGATGCGTGGCAGATGAGGCGTGCTGGTTAATGAGGAAATCTCTGTCATAATGACAGGGACTTCCTCATTAATCGGCACGCCTAACATCCGTTGAAGATTGACAGCCGATCTCGTAACTAGAGAGGGTGATGTATTATCGTCCATAGCGGCGCAATCGAAAGTGCAGTTCGCCGTGTCATTGTTCCTCCGGACAGCTGACATGTACATTTTCCATTCTCGCCACACATTTCTACTGTTACTGTTACAACTTAAAAATTTAATCAAAAAACTTCAAAATTGTTTTTTACAAATATTCACATATTACAATATCAATTATAAAATTATTATTACCTATTATAATATTTAATTATACTGATGTTGAGAGTCAGTCAAATTGGGTCCAAGCAACTTAGAAGTGCACAGGTACACAAATAAAATATTGGAAAAAATGGTTTACTCAAAGATATTTTGAAAATCATGAACAGAAACTGCTTTAAGTTCTAGATATATTATACATTATGTTCCATATTGTAAATATTACCACTTTATCTACTACTAAAAAGTACAAAATATCACCTGTCTGGTGCCGATCTCGCTGTGGCCTTGATCATTGTTGAGGTCTGCATATCTGTCAGCTTCTTGATGCATCTCTGTCCAGGTACAATGTTACATACTTCTAGAGGTAGGTATGTGTGTTTGTGCTCCTGCCCTACTTGCAGGCACGGTAGGTGAGGATATCTGAGTTTCATTTTATACTTATCCAAAAAATATTTAGCTACTGTACATTCCACTGTCTGTCCGTTTTCCAATTGAAGTGGGAACCTAAAAGCAAATTATTTATATAAATCTTTAAAGGTAATTTTTTACAATACCAGCAAAATCTCTATAAACTGCTTAAAGATTTTGATCAAACAAGAATTATAACAGTAAGTTATATATTAAAATACATATCCGAAGTGTTGATTGAAACTAATTTGTTTGGTTGAGAACAACACAAGTAGTAAAGGATGGACTGAAGCTCGTCCATGTCGCAAAATGTCGTCGTCACAAATCTATTTTTATTTATTTTTTTCTTCTTTTTTTTTATTGATTACAAGTTAGTCCTGACTGCTATCACACCTGATGTTAAGTGATGATAAAATCTATGATGGAAGCGGGCTACGTTGTTAGTAGTAAGATGAAAATCCACACCCATTTTGGTTTTTACACGACATCGTACCGGAACGCAAAATCGTTTGGCGGTACGTTTTTGTCGGTAGGTTGGTAACTAGCTACGGCGAAAGCCTCTCACCAGCCATTCCTAGACAAATCAAGAAAAATCTCAATCTGAACCGAACCCAGGACCTCCGTCTTATAAACCCACTGCACATACCACTGCGTCACGGAGGCCGTCAAAAAAAGCGCTTAATCTATTGCACTAATTGAAATGAAATTTGTTTTAGATAGTTTAGAGCCTGAAGAAGGACATAGGTTACATTTCATACAACTATCACAAAACATAATTTTTCGCGCGCGTCTGCTAGTGACATAATAATTTAAATCTTCTTATGAAATGATGTAGTTATTTTTTATAAGACTTTAACAGATAACAATATATACATACGATTGCATCTGTGCCGGTCGCCGGGTGACATTGCACACCCTATACTTTCGCTTCATAGTACCGCAATGTGTTATTTCAATCTTAAGTCCTTTTATTTCTTTGGTAAATTTCACTCTTTGTGAATCTGTCAGCGGTTTCCTCTGCTCGTTAATGTCCCTTATATCTAACACTTCACACATAAATTCTATAACAGGTTGTGCTTTGTAAAATGCAGTTGCAGACACTGAAAGTGTATTTAAAATAATATACTACATATTGTTCAAACATACAACTTCAAAATTAATATGTCATGTATGGAAATATACCATAGAAACATATATTGCTTATTATTTATTTAATTCATTAAATCATTATGGATTAAAAAGAATACACTATAATATGAGTACAATATCTGAAGTACCTACCATCAATATTAAGCATCATTTTCCATTGACTCGGCCGCACAGACTGATGGAAACCAAACCACACCTCTCTACCTCCTCCAAGGGGATGATAATATCCTTCAGGTGATGAAAAGAATGATCTACCCACTGGAGTATACATCATTGAGGGCAAATGTCTCATGACTACATCCAGAGCCAGTATAGCATCATAGGGAATCTGTCTTGTGCGGCCTTCTAACGCCTCTTCTAATGCAAACAGTGACACCTAATGAGGAAAAAGAGAATACACATAGTATACAGACCATGTGGTTATTGTTAAAAAAATAACAATACACTAACTGATGTTATTAATATTATAGTGAGACCCTCCATGGCTGATGAACCTTTTGGATCTTTTGTACTAGAAAAGTAACTTGTAGGATAACTAAGTACTCTTTTTAAATAAAATGCAAACTATACTGGTATTTCAGCAGTAAAGGGCAGTACTGTTCAATCCAAAAAATTAGATATTTCAACACTGCCCTGCAATACATTTGTTAATTTTCTAGGCGTCCACTATAATATTTATTATATCGCTTTAAGTATACATAAAAGCTTAAAAAAATATACATGTATAAAAGTCATCTGTTAAGCAGAATTATTGGCTGCAAATATAAAAGGTTTTACAAAATTTTTAATTTTAATCTGTTTTGTAATTATAATTTCATGGTTCATTTTACTGAGAAGTTCCATGTATCAATATTAGAAACAAATTACCACATATATACTGTTTATCAAATACAGGAAAACATTTTGAGGAAACCAGTGTATTATTATACCAGCACACGGGTATCTTATTACAGAATTTAAAATTTGTAGCTGGAGAGCAACAATACTATATACAATAATATATACAAATAAGAAAAAAACTAAGTTATACACAGTTAAAATCACAGAGCATGTTATTAAGTATAAGTTCTTTTTTAAGAGTTAATAGGAATTTACCTATTCCAGGCTCAATTTGGTTTTCATGTAATCTATACTACAAAAATAAAAATTAGTATTATAAATGCAAAAGTAAATCTGTACCTGGGTAGCGACGGAGCTATAATGACAGCTGTCATTATTTGCCTGACGGTTGCCGGGTCCCCTGGCAACCGTCAGGCAACTTGGGGCTGTGAAACTTTAAATTACTTCTTGAAACAAAGCCTAATTCATTTTTCTGCAAAATGTTATTTATATAATTTTTAAATTTCAGTACATTTAAAAAGATTTATTATATAAAAATAAATCCAATTCTATTTGGATCATGAAAACTCATAATCAGCATAATATGATCAATGACTCACTGGCCAAGCTTCTCTAGACCCACCAAGTCAATTAAGGTAAAGGTAAATGCAATAATACCTATAAACATTGTTATCAACACTATTCACATACTAAAGTAAATTAATAGTATTTTGTAGATATGGGCGGCAAGTGAAGTGGTGATAGCACATTATTCAATTATTGACCTTCACACATAACAGCATACTTGGTATCCTCTATGACTGTTAATAAGTACCAATTACATAAAACACATAATTAAAAAATATACTATTCTCATGGATTTCCCTATTTTGGAGAGATTAATGTATTTTTCCCTAAAATACTACTATAGACTAAATGTATAATATTAATTATATAGATAGGTTTAAATCTATATATTTAACTTTGTCAAGAAAGCCAAAAGTGCAGAAAGCCAAAATTTAAAATTATATTAGCCAGCAACTTCGCCCACTTGGTTAAAAGTGTATTGCAACTTTCCAAAAAAATTAATATAATCCTTTTTATAATAATTATCAAGTTACTCTTAAAAGATAGATATATGCCACAGCAGACTTGTTTTAGTCCTAATAAAGATAAATAATTCTTCCATATATCGTTTTTTACATCTCAAAAACATTTTCAATGAAAGTGGCTTAAATTTCTCCAACTTTTCCAACAATTATTATCACATTTCATCCAATTAAGATAAAAATTTAACAAAAATGTATACTAAAACCTTCCTCAGGAACCACTTTATCTATTGGTATAAAGTGCATGACAGCCCATTCATTGTCTTTGAGTTTATTAAGAATAGACAGACAGCAGCAGGGAACTATGTTTTATAATAATGTAAGTATGTATAATGTTTGAAAAATATTATTGAATTTTGTGTCTGCTTAAAATTTCAAGGTTTCTCAAACTAATAATTGATATAACTGTAAGTAAATAATTTTTAGTACTGATACTAGAATACTAGACTAATAACAATATAAAAAAATTCTTTCATTTCTTACCTGGGCCACCCATTTAATAGTAACACGGAACACTCTGTCTTTTCCTTCTCCAGGCAAAATAACTTCAAGCTCCACTCTGTCATTGCCAATAGGCAGCGGGTCTCTTGTATATAAATTGTTTCTACCATCAAACACAGGTTTTAGAGCACCAAATATTTTATTGTAACAATGTACCATAGTTTCAACAATTTCTCTATTTACCTAAAAAGAAACAACAAGATATAATTTAGAATAAAATAATTTAGTATTTGATGTTATTTATTACTTTATTTAAGAATCAAATTCCAACTGGAAGCAGTATATTCAATCTTTATAAGAAAACATATACATAAATTACTTATGAAACTTCCAATTAGTTAAAAGAAGAAACTACAGTAAAATTTGAAATAGTGAATTGTTTAAGATTTATAAATATAATGTACTAAGAATGTTATATGCCATTTTTGTAATAATAAATCTATTCATTAATTAAACTACAATATAGTATAAAAATTAAATTGTTAATTTTAAATGCAAAATATATGAATTATTTTATTTATATTCTATACTAACCTTCCTAGGGCACTTATCAGGTTGTATATTGACATCATAGTGATGTACAAATCCTCTCGGCATTGATATTTGAAAGTGGTTCGCACGGAGCATGATCGGGCGGCCCTCATGTCCGAGGTTGGGGCGGCGGGGGCATGTGAGCACTGGCAGGTCTGGCGGGGGTGCTGCGGCGGGCGACACGAGTGTCCCACTCGTCACGCCAGGCGGGGAGCCGCCCGTCGCCGGAGCCGTAGTCGGCGCGCCCGGTGCAGCTCCCGTCGTGCCTGCCGCTGCGCTCACTGCCCCAGACACGCTTACGGCGCCAGCACTCGTCTCCCCCGCTGGAGCTACGACAACAAACTAAACTTTGCATCACTGTTCTTTCACACAAACATACCATTTAGATAAATTAACACAATTCAGTCGTGCTAGCAACTACTTTGCCAGTGGGGACATTATTTAGGCCACTCAAACAAAGGATGATGCTGCCTTGCTGACTCGTGGTTGTAATGATGTCGGGACTAAATGCTTACGTTGGCCAACGGGGTACATCTTGACGACAGATTAAATAAACAAAAGCTTGAAAATAAGAATGTACAAAATCCTCGTGTTTAAATTTTTAACAATGTGATTAATTTAATGTGGCTGTAAACTGCACTTTAGGGACTAGGTTGCAAATTGACGTTTCGACAGCTATTTTGACATTTTAACCAGAGATAATATATTGCTTTTTAAATTTTACATGCTTTACAGCTTTAGACAAGCATAGAAATACTCTATAGCATGACACAAGCGTAGAGAATGAAAAGCGTAGAGAAAGGCGTTAGTGTTATTCTTATGGTGACCCATTTAATGTAACTGTATTATGTATATTATATTTTGTTTATTTTATGCCAACTATATTATTTTAATCAAAATCCATTCAGTAGTTTTTGCATGAAAGAGTAACAAACATCCATCCACCATACATACTTCCGCCTTTATAGTATTTGTATGTACAAAGAGAATTATTGCAATCTGAATGGCGGAATTGGTAATGTAAATAGTGGAAGTAAGTATATTCAATCTTCTAATTTTGAAATTACAGCTGAGGGAGAATAGCGAGAATAGGTATATATTCTCTGTCTACGGAAATTACAGACTATTTATTTGTATAGATAGTATAACAACAAATCGGTGTAATAAAATTCTCGTGAAGTAACAGAATCTTTTATTACCTGTTATTGTCTCAGTTATCTGTGGTTGCAGGATATTAAAAAAAAATCTTATACTCTATGGTGTAAAATCGATTTCCCGGATTTTTCCATTTTCCAGCAAGAAAATAATGTCTATCCCATACAGTGGTACTATACGAAGATCTGGTGGCGTAGTATCCGCAATTGGAAAACAATTACGAGCTGTTAATCTTAAAGCTGCTAAACGCATAACTGTAAAATTTGACCCTTTTGGCGATAATGTAACTCACACCAGGTACGAAGTTTAAATTATAAATCGATTCATATGAAACCACCATCTCCGTTCAAGCCAATCTGACTTCTATCCCCAAATTGTGATCTATTTTTATCAATTGTTATCGGAAAGTAACGTTACCTTCCCAACGAGCTGAATCCACTGTTTGTGCTACAAATTATCGAATTTCCATGAAATAACTATGCTCTATTTTTAATTTACAGAAATTTCTTGCATTATATGAGCTCACGAAAAATAAGCTTAACAAATCCTAACTGTGTCCTTAAAACTGAGATTGTATGTGACCGCAGTGAACCAACAGTAGACATTACAATTGTGCCATCAATTGCTGGTATGTTTACTTTTAATTAGACTAAACAAATACTACTTAATGAAATACATACTGTCAAAGCTTGTAAATTATTAGTAACGAAACTATTCTCGAAAGTCAGTATCCAATGCTTCTTTGTCTAGTGAACAATTTCAATCCATTTAGTTTAACAAGGTAAAAGCATTCTGTTGTTTTTATATCAATTATATAAATAATTGGGTAACAAATCTATAGAAGTCTTCTATAACACATTATTTTTCATTTGGCTATCCAAAAAAATCAGCATAAACTATGAGAGGAAGTTTTGAAGATCGGTTCTAAGGCTTTTCTCTCTAGTATGCGATAAACAGAGATTAATTTACCTAAATTTTCTTACCAATTTGAGAGAGAGTAATAATTTCTTTTTATTGCACTATTAGGCTTATTAACAAATAATGTTATTGGTGTCCAAAGCTATTTCACATTGATATATTCTTAAAATAATAATTAAGTTCAGAACTTCTCTGTAAAAAGTTTCTCCCTGAGTGGCAGTCAGCTTGCATGTTGCAAGGGCTAAAACCTCTCTTTCATTACATCGTTCAGTGTAACACTTTTTATACTTTTATTATATTTGTTATTGTGTATTGTGTTTTCCAGAAACGGCTAATTTAAAAAAAGTAACATTCAAAAGTGGCAATCTAACTTGCTTAGAACTCCTGCAACTATTAAACAAGCATATCACAACATTGGCACCAGCAGAACAAATATCAAACACAATATCAACTAAATTAGAAAAGAAAGGTAAAAAGAAATAAAAATGGTAAAGTCTACTAAAGGAAGCCTGCATGTTGTGGAGGAGATATACAGTCAAATACCAGCATTCACTGATATATTCTCTGAGGATACATTCTATGTGTTTGTGGTCATATTTGTATCATGTACATTTATGGTTGCCTTTATTTTGTCTAGATTTATTACAATAAAACCTGTAGAGTAATAAAATTAATAGTTCAAATAAAATTTTAAATGTAATTATTGACAGTATTTATTTTGACAAACCTATTGTTCCTCTAAGTACTGAAATGTTTTCAGATGATAGCATCAGGTCATTGTTATCAGCCTATTTTAACAGCCCACTACAGGGCCAGGTCTTCTTACAGGAGAGGACACCCACCATAATGCACCAATAGCAGTTTTGCGGGCTTAGAGTGATAATGATTGATTTATTTATTTTTTTGACGACCTCCGTGGCGCAGTGGTATGCGCGGTGGATTTATAAGGCGGAGGTCCTGGGTTCGATTCCCGGCGGGGCAGATTGAGATTTTTCTTAATTTGTCTTGGTCTGGCTGGTGGGAGGCTTTCGCCGTGGTTAGTTACCACCCTACCGACAAAGACGTACCGCCAAGCGATTTAGCGTTCCGGTACGATGTCGTGTAAAACAATCAGTATCAGGTGTTACAATTAACGAAACCAATAACTTAGCTTACGGCAAAGTATGGGGTGTAACACCACCAATTTCTAGGAAGAAAGAAAAACTGAATACTTCATAAGCACAACCCAAAATTTGAACCCTGCCCAACCTATTTGAAAATAGGTTTACAACTGGATCAATGAGGCGGTCTTCGATGAGAATAATCATAATGGCCATGTAATATATTTAATTATGTCTAAGTAATAAATATTCAAGAAAGGAAAAGCTATATTATAGCCAAACTCCATTGAGAATGCTTGTCAACAAACAAATTAAAAATGAAGATAGAAATTACTAGTCATTTTGCACCAAATTTTTTTAAATACCTTTTTAATGACGAATTCATGACAGTAAATTAGATAAGTAACGAATTAATATATTCAATATCTTTTAAATGAGATTTTATAAAAAACAAAACATAATTTTATTAGGCATAAAATGTGTTGCATTTTCTACCTTCATTTTAAATTTGTTTGTTGACAAGCATTCTCAAACGAGTTTGGCTTTAATATAGATTGAATTAGTAGCCAGGTTTTCACTTCTCTCATAACTTAACAATTTTATTAAAATAATACCCAGACTAAAGCATAAACCCCAGACATTTCATAATGCATTTTTGCAGTATAATTCAGTATTTAAAGAGGTTTGTAAAATAAAAAAACCCATTAAGGTATATATTTAATAAAGTGGTTCATTTACAAAAAAATATCTTTCATAAAGAAACTCCTTAACTTAAAATTCTTGTGCACCCCAACGTATCTGAAAACAAAAAGTACAAAAATCAAATATCATGGACAAAGTTCCTACCCAAATTAGATAATAATTCGAAAGGACGCTCACAAATCCTTTTTCATATTCTGTACATGTTTTTATATTTATATCGTTACTAGCGACTTCATCTGCGTGAAATTAAATTACTTAGTAAATAAGTGTACGAAATACACGATGTTACGAAAAAAATTGGTCGTCGAATTTATCCTGAAATTTTTATACAATAATTGCCTTCTAAAAAAAATTCAAAATTATCTTTAATGTACAGAATTGGGCCTGTTACAGTTTTATTAAAAGTTTAGATAAGAGACGCATTTCAGTAAGTGCTAATCTGCATATGATGTCCTTATAATACTCCTTTTTCCATATATTCAGTGATTTATTAACATTAAATTATAAGAGTACCAACATATGGCACATGTAGCCAAGTGTGCCTATAAAGTTTAAAGAGTTACTTCGATTTTTGCACAATCCTAACATTACCATGAGAACCTAACAAGATGACTATGGGACATTTTGAAAGTATAACTTTTCTAATAAAATAAAGAAATATGGACATAAATAAAAAAATATATACGCGTCGAATTGAAAACCTCCTCCGTTTTTTCGTTTGTCAAAAAAAGAGGATGATGATGATAATTAAATAAAAATTCTTACATCTTGGTTTCGGGCCTTTTGCTTCCTCTCGACTAGTGACGTCAACGCATCCGATCGCACGGCTAACGAGTCGATTCTCTCCACTAGCTGTTGGTAGGGCGACAGCGGCTGCGCTCCCATCACTACGTGGCCCAACTTTGAGTCAATTTTAGCGTCCAGCCGAGCGTTGCGGATCAAATTCACTATCCAGCACTCTGCTTCGTCTGGCTGCATATTCAAATTCTCAGCTAACATTCTAAAAAAGGAACGATATTATTAGGAGCATCCAATGTGTCTAATAATGCTCACCGAAGTTATGCAAGTATACCAAATTTGAGTCATAATTGATGATATTTTCCTAATTTAGTTTCCAAGAATATTTCCAAGTTTTACATAATAGGTACATCTTAAAACATTTGTTTACAATGTTATTTTATATTGCCTTTGCTCTGAAAAATTATTGCATAATAACACTATCGATTAAGGCAATACAAACATTTATTAAGTCTTGTTTCCAATTTCGAAAAATTAAATGAAAAAGAATTCTTACCCAATACTGATGACTTGATGGATGCGACAGAAAGTCTCAAAAATCATGAGGCGAGCGTTTTCAACAAACTCCTCTAAGCAGGCGATCAAGAAGAAATCTGTGAGTAGGACAGCTTGACACTGATTCAATTTCCTTCGCGCGGCTTCAAAATCAAAGTTTACGTACAGATGCTCGATGAATTCCGTAATCGGGTCCCTGAATAAATAATATGAAGATCAAATCATAATCGCCACAGCACTACACAACAATATAGTTTGACTAAAGTCCGACAACCTGTAAGACCCTTATAATCTGTGAGTAGTCTTATATTACCTGTATGTATAGGCTTCCTGCTGGATTACTTTGACTAAGTCCTTGAGAGCGTTTCTGCGTGAGCGGTTGATAATGACGGCGGTGGCCAGGTAGCGCAGGATGTGCGGGCACATCGTCTGGATAGCATTTAAATACCTGCAGCAAAACAAAACCAATACATTCAACACCCGTGCCGCAAATCTAGGAATCTATTCGGCGTTTTTCTCTGCCACACGATAAACCTGACACCCTCACGCATGAAATGCTAAGCTATTCGTCTCACCAAGCAATAAACAATATCTGGCGTGTACTCGCAGGTGCAATAGGTAAGTAACGACACTCACAAAGGCTTGTACAAGAACATCTCGATGATAAGGTCGCGGCCCTTGACGTGGTTGAAGAACACGAAGAGCGACCAGTGCACGAGCCACGTGCGCTGCTGCAGCGCGTGCATGTTGCTGGCCGTGGCGCCGCCGCCGCCGTTGTCGATGAACTCTCGCAGCTTGGTCAGGTCATCCAGCGCGCCGTCCCAGTTCTGGACTAGGATTTCGCTAGCCAGCTTGCCCCACAGGACTGATAGGTAGTTCTAGAAAAGGTCAATTATATTGATATTTGAACATGACTTCCTAACCCCTTAAGGCATGATTTAGAAATATAAATAATATTAAAAATTGCGGAACTGCTGGGAATCACCATGCAATCATACGTGGTTTCTGCGTAATTTCGACACCGTCGATAATAGGATAGTGGCCCAGATGAAAAAAGTTTTAGCTGTGTTAGCCAACTCTTAGTTTAAAACAATTTCTTCAGAGATCATCTCTGCACACACTGCCACGGTATGGGACATGTGTACGGAAACAAATAAAAAATGAACAAAGTTAATAAAAAAATTGAACCGACTTCAAAATTATTTCGTCATTTTTTGCTTTAATTAACTTAAGCATATCTATGAAGTCGGTGTCAGCCGGTGCGGTTTTATTTCTTACTTTTTAGTGATTTATCAACACGCACCCTACTCGTACTTACTATTAAAGTACATTATACGGCACTTGTAGTCAAAAAGTTACCGACACTTATAGAAATACTGAAACCACTGCAAGTGTGCCTATAAAAATTTAAGAGTTCCTTAGGTTTTCCCAGAATCTCATCATGAGAACCTAGCATGATGTTTATGGTATATTATAGAAAGTGTATCTTTGTAATACAAAAAGAATTATCAAAATCGGACTACTCTGTTTATATTTTTTTTTTATGTAATACGCGTGGTTATACATAAAAATAAAATATATTCGAAATAAGTTCTCGAAAACCTCGTCCATTTTTTCGTCGGTTAAAAATGACCTTTCAGATTTCAATACAATATACTTGTCGTTATAAAATTAATGTTATATTGCGATTCAAATAACAATAGGAAAAAAGCTAGCACCATCTTGGACCGCATTAGTCGACAACTTCAGACTTCGTAGTATGATGTGCAAAAAAGTAAGGGTATAGTAACAAAAAATGAATTTATTTTTATTATACGTTTTCATCTTCACTCTCTTGTGAGTTTGAGTAATCTCTATCAGAGAGATGTAAATAAGTACGAGTAAGTATCTGTAAAAAAGATTTTACTGAAATTTAATACCACTTTTAAAAAAAAATTAAAAAAGGAGTTACTAATAGACGTATTTAACTACCCACACTATTACGTATTGTAGAAGTACGAAAAAAAATACGAAAACCAAAATTTATTATGAAGCTCAAAGGTCCATTGTCGTCATCCTCAACATCTCTCGAGTCCAGTACTCTTGCTGTTCTTTTTACATGATTGATTTCTCGCCGCCAATCGTCTTTGAATTGCTTCTAATGTTGATTTTTCAATTTCACGCTACTCTCCTTTTGATGAGATACCAAATAAATTCGATAAGATTAAGGTCGCAATTGTATGGTGGCAACCTTTGCACCGTCCCATGTCCGTAGCTTCTAAATAAATTGTACACCACGTAATCTTTACGAGGTTTTATTTTTTTATTATTTGTCGATAGGAGCAAGGCAGCCATCTTAGATCGACTCTTTATGATTATTTGCTCATATAATACAAAAATATATATAAAAACACTGTTAAAAATTTATAAAAAAATCTTTTCCATTTGCGGGGCCTTTGCGGGCCCAAGCAACCGGTGGTCAGGGCTCCAGAGTGAGGAACCTCCTCACAATACGCCCCGTTTCAAGGACTACTGCCTTCTGTATCCGACCCTTGATTCAAAAATTAAGCGAAAGCTTCTTAAGGTGTTAGTCGAAGCTTTTCGCAAAAAGACCATTGACTGAAATGACTATCGGAACAATAATAGTTGACTCAACATTCCACATGGCGGTAATCTCGTGAGCAAGGTCCAAGTACTTTTTCTACTTTACTAACTTAACTAATTCTACTTTTTCCTTTTCGGTTTCACGAGGTTATCGTCATGAGGAACAGTAATATCAACAATTATTGCGCAGCGTACTGATCGATCGACTATCACTATATCAGTAGTTATATTATTATATTATTAACTTATGTTAAAATAATAAAGCTTTATTTTAACGTAACTTTTAGTGTTCGGTGTTTGTGCTAACGCTGCTTTTACGCTGTTTTCAGTATCAAGTTGATCTAAGATGGCGCCAGTTCCATTCCTTATTATATTTGAATCGCAGTATAATTTGGGAACTTTATTAGAACCTCTTACATAGATAATTTTCGTTTGGCGTATTTGACGCTTAAAACATATGTCACAAACGTCATTTAATAACAAGATGTCATCTAAAATAATAGTCCATAAGTTCGAGGAAGAAAATAATTTTAAGACTTTGTATGTTACGATTGGGGAAAATGACAAAAACTCATCAGAAATCCAATACAGTGTTTGGCAAGATGGTAAAACAGAAACTAAAAAGAAAGAGAAAGATAAACCTCGACTGGTGATAAAGATGGTTTCCGAAGGTAATTTTAATCATTTGAATCTAGATTCATGCTTTAAAGTAGTCGATTATACAGATAAACATCTTAACGAAATTATTAAGAAAAACAATAGTCAATTTGACACGAGAGATAATGTATACATACATAAAACAAGGAACGAATGTAGTTTGAATTTGTACAAGAAATATTTTGAAGCATTGAACAAACAACCAAACAGTACAACTCCGAAAGATTATAAAATACCTCATTTCTACACAAGGCATTTAAGTAACAAAATTGACGATGAAAGAGACCCTCTTGAATACTGCATTGAAAAAGTAAAAAAGAATAATGCTCTAATAATGGAAAACATTCACATGCTAAATAGAACTTTGAATTATACTAAAAAGAAAGAAATACTAGATATAATCAATCCAAAACCGTTGCGCTCTTATCCTTGCAACACCTGCGGGAAGTGTTTCGTTTACGAGACTGGACTGCGGAGACATTATTCTGTGAGACACTCGAATCTAGATACACAACCGCGTTGGCAGTTGGTGTGGACATGTACTAACTGCTTTCAGGTCTGGCCAAGACAGGATTCGGCTTTGAAGCACGCGAATAAGTGCTGCAACTCTAATACCGTAGACGCTGTCCAGGAAATAAAAACTTCGTCACTCTTGCAGTGCGAATTTTGCGAAAAAGTATTTACATGTATCCCAAGGTTACTAAGCCACGCTAACATGCATTCTGTAACGAATAATTACGAATGTAATGCATGCGATATTGCATTTTCTTGTTACAAAACTGCTGAGCAACATTGGCTCTCGTGTCTGTGGTTGAAAATGTGTTACCAATTTATGCTGCCAAAGCTGTTACTGTGCAATGCCTGTGATCGAAAATTTAGAAACTATGATCAACTTTATAATCACAGGTGAGATTTTTTTTTATCTACAAGTTGGCCCTTGACTGCTATCACACCTGATGTTAAGTGATGATGCGATCTAAGATGGAAGCGGGCTAACTTGTTAGAAGTACGGGAACGCTAAATCGTCTCGCTGGGCGGTACGCCTTTGTCGGTAGGGTGGTAACTAGCCATGGGGAAAGCTTCCCACCAGCCAGACCAAGACAATTAAGAAAAATCTCAATCTACCCCGCCGGGAATCGAACCCAGGACCTCCGTCTTATAAATCCACCGCGCATACCACTGCGCCACGGAGACCGCCAAATAGGAGATATTAACATAATGTTTTTTTTAAATAGTATAGAGAGAAAAAAACCAATGTTACTTATATGAAGCTTTGATTACAACTTGAAGAATATGTTAGCATTCCGTGAGATCACCATCTGGTTGCCAGGTCCATCATGTGGCAGAGCAAAAAACCTCTGAATATAGCCAGACTTGTGGCAAAGGGCTTTAAAGAAGGGGATTAGGTTTAATTTATAAAACCCAAAAAAATAAAATAACTGTTTAAAAGGTATAATAAACATATACAATGAAATCTTGTGTTTCTAAGGTACAAAGCAGGACATTTTATACCAAAAACCTGTGATGAAAACAATAGTCCCTACAGTTCAACACTTGTCTACCAATGCGAGGTGTGTGGGCAATGGTTCAATACTGTATCACAACTGTATGTCCACAGGAGCCAATATCATCCACAGTTTGATAATGGACCATCATATAATATTGTAAGTTCACCATATAAGATTGACAATTTAATGTGTGGGTGGGCAAGTGAGTATGTGTGTGCTTGTGTGCGTGTATGAATTTAGAATAACTTATTTTCATTATAATAATGTATTTCAACATAAATTAATTAAAATATTTTCCATAGGATATACCAGCTCAAGAAGATTCCTAAAGTTACTAGACAAGGCCAAGAATGCTTATTTTAAATGTTATTAAATTTAAATATCACTAAAAAAATTCAATTATGGTTTAAAAATAATAAAAAGATTTAATCCATGATATTTTTGTTTTTTTATTTAATCTTGAAAAATGCTATTTGATTAGAAAATTTTGAAATAATCATAGAATATTTAAACATTTTGTTCTATTATTGTAATCCCAGCCTTTACTTCTCATTGAGAATATAAAACACTAATGTTATGTGTAGGTTGGACATTTAGAAATTAATGGAAAAAGAAAGAAAGAAAGAAAGAAAAATATCTTTATTTATAAATTATGCCACACATCACAATTTTACCCGTATACCCCTGCGATGTGTAGCATAACCTAGAAAATGGACCCAGCTCAGCATTTGCTACATAATCCATGTAGCGCTGATTTTCAGCTGGACAGATGACATTGAAATTTGGCACACATATCTGCTATGATTTGCACTAAGAAATGATTTTCTAAGCGTCACCATCAAAATAGGTGAAACAGAAGTTTAAATATAAACAAATTCTCACATTGACAAAGACACGGGCATTCACATGTATACAATAAAATACAATGACATGCTTGCTTACCTTATCAGTGGGAGACATAACCAGCTGACAGAAGTAAAGGTATGACGATGACTCAACATAGTTACCGCACTCATACCGGTACTTTGCTAACTGGTACATGCTGTCAATCATCTCAATTTTGAACTGAAAGGCAATTTATTTTAATTTGATTAAGTATTTTATGAATAAATATTGTATGTCTGCAACTTGTCACAAAGGCTTCAGATTTTTTTTAAGGATACATTGGGATGTCTTTTATTTCTGGTTTAAATATTAAGATTATTTCAGTAGATGTTTATAAAATACCTCATTACTAATGAACATAGAAATGCATTTTAATAATTTTCTAAGTAAATACAATCCAATTTATACATTGGTTTTCTAATTTTTGAAGTGAAATTTCTTTATCGGGGTTGGAAAAAAATTTGGATGTGATAAATATATATATATGTTATATTGAAGTGATCAGCAAAATCAAAGGGTTTATTTTAATTCTAATTCCAGTGAATTTCTAAAAAAAGTAAGTAATTACAACATCAATGATAGTAATAATTCTATTACAATTAATGAAATTCAATCATAATCTTTGTAGTAATAAGCTAAAATAAATAATTGTAGAATTTGTATTTATGTCTATGATAATAAAAGCCTTTTATTAAACTGAATCAAATTTAACTTTATCTAACTAATTTCTGTAAAGTTGCATATCGTAAATTATTTTTTAATAATGTCATAAAAAAGTTTCACTTCTTACGAGTGTACGCTAGTACACACACACATTTTTTTTTTACATGATACATAAGTAATTTATGATTAACAGCAGCTAAAGATACTCCTCGTAAATATATGACAGTGAAAGTTATCTCTAAATTGGCCCAGCCATTTTCATTAACAACCAGGCAGATGAAAATTTTATGTGCCTAACTAATAATAATGATTTATTTCATCAATTTTTATATAAATTAGGCTTACCTCAAACTCTTTATTTGTTGTTAAAAAGTTTATGAGAGTTTTTGGATCTCTCATAGTTTCTACAGTTTTCATGACATCATCTCTTTGCATGAGTTTCAAGACAGGTTCTACAGCATCCTGTAGCTCCTGCAGTTGTGTCAAAACTATGCCTCTCCTTGATTTGATCTCCTGCAAAAGTACATTATGAAATATTAAGTACAGCACATCTCTACATCTTTACTTATTTTACTTCATAATGAAATCCCAAGGCACAGTATTATATCTTATGTTAGATAGCCTTTCTTAAATAATGATCTATTGGTAATTGAATTTTCTGATATTAGCATGTTCATAATCAAACTCTATTCATATAGATTTATCATTTCAACTATTACTGATGATACAGTTTAATAAGACAGTGGCATGATTTATCATAATGGGTATGTCATATGCAATGAACATTTTTGTGAATAATATCAGTAGCATGATTATCTGCATTTGTATTAAGCAGACTTACCTCTGGAGTATCCTCATCAGGATAAAGCATTCTTCTAATATCAATAACGTAATCTATCATGTTCGTTTTACTTAGAATTTCCAACTTGGCTTGCAAAAGTTCTGATTGATCATAAGTCTGAAAATGTAAGGTTATCATATAGATGAAAAACTACAGAACTACTTGGTTTATCCAAGAATTAGTGCTTTATATCCGTGAAGTATAAAGTTAACTTATTTTTAATTTTATTATTATAAAGGATATCTAACAAATTCACAAAAAATATGTTGTGTACCTCTTTCGCTGCTAAAAATTCTAACAAGGGAAAGACCAGATGCCTATCTAAATATTGGCCTATTTTAAACGTAAGATCAAACTTTGAATAACTCATGGTTGCAACAATATGTTACTGTTTTTATTATATTTAGAATTCTTTTTGTAAATTATAACCAATATACTCGTGTCCAACTCATAAAGTGGACCACACACCACAGACTATAGATAGAGACAGCTAGTGGATAGTGGTTAAACTAGTCACAGAAATAGTCTATGGTAGTTACAGATTCGAAATCCTGGTTTATATTCTATTGTCTACGCTACAGTGTTTGTAAATATTAATCTGTGTTATAAATCGTCTGTGGTATTTCCTATGCGCGTTTATTTCGTTTTATGGCTTTGTGTGCGTAATGATTACAAAATATTTAATTTACATTCAATGATATTTTAATCTTCAGTATCTATTAACGACTTATTACGGTAATAATTACAATTATGTGAATTGCGTAGTTAAAGGCATTACCAACGCGCGCGTTTCTTGTTAGATTGATTTCAAAATGGCGTCAGGACTAGAGTGTGTTTATAGATTCGACGCGATGGCATGTGTGTTGAAAGCAGGCTAAAAATAGAGGACTTGCATAAAGCTAGTTGCATAAATTCTGATGAACAATGTCCAACACAGTGATTACTAACTATACGGACCTTAATGGACCGTCAACGAAAACTGATAGTTCAGTGGTTGTTATTGTAAACAAGGATGGATCCTTGTCAGTGGATCAGAATTTGTTGGATACTCTTATGGGTAAGAAAAACATTAACCATTTTTATATTAAAACATTATTGCAGAAGTGATTAGGAACATACAGTATCCCTATACCCATTTTATTATGACTTATAAACAACCTCAAACTTGGTTTATAAACAGTTGTACAAGAAAAATATAAATGCTCACCAAACGTTTTTATTACACATAATAGATGGGCAAGTAATAAATTAAAAATGTAAGTAATGATAAATAAGAAATCCAAACTTTATTTAACTTTACTGATAGATTATTGGTTCAACTAAACATAGGCCTTATGTATAATATAATATAATATCTACAGATTATTGATTATAATAACTAGATACCTCGGTTTTGATTAAGATATAATTAGTATAGACCATGTTTACAGACTTTAAATTTAATTGAGTACCACTGTACCAGTACAATTATTTGCTTGGATGCTAACTACACAGTTTACAAGGTGATACAAATACTTAATTTATATAATATTCTTGATTTTTGAAGTTGTCCTTATCCTTATTGGTACCTTTCACACAATCATCTCTTCCATAAGAGCATATCTTCATCACATAGTATAAATCATCTCTTCCAGGATATATAGGTTAGTATACAACTCCTTTGTTCTGGAATTCATAATCATAATAGGCTTGCAATTAATAGTATTTTCATCAGTATACTGAATATTCAGTAAGACCCCTGACCATATAGTTGAATATTAGGAATTTAAGTATTTGGTGGGATTTTTATTATGAAAATAATTTAAATGCATAGAAATGTGCCTGTTTTATGCACTAATGACTACTTAAATAATTAAAAAAAGAAATGAAAACCAGACAATTCTAAATTTTGATTATGACAAAAATTCAAATCCATAGAATCCTTAACTTTTCTTATACAGAAGATGATTATATACCTTGTGCCATGTATCAATAACTATTTAAATGATTATAAAAGAAATGAAAATATGATTATATATGTAGGGAATAAATTTTTTGTTTCATGTAACGAATGAGTTAAGTATTTGGTATTAGGCCAAATATAGGTAGCCGAATGCCGAATATTTTTGCATGCCCAATTCATATATACCATTAAAAGACCTAAATGTGCAGATGGCCAGAAATGACTGTTTTATGTTTGTCAAGGTTTATCTGTCATAGGATTATTGTGTACTTATTTGTTATTACATTTCAGGTACAGATGGATCTCAGGCTGCTGGTATAAGTGTGGTTAGAGTGGGTCACGAAGGTAAACCTGATGATGCTACTGATTCTGAAAGTGAAGATGATAAAATTCCTCATGTCACATTGTCTGTCGACAGTTACTATGATGAGCCACAAAGCATCATTAAATATGGTATGGCTTTTATTTAATTAATTTAAAATTGAAATCCATCATCATTTTAAACATAAACAAGTCTTTTTGTACTTGTATTATTACAAATACTTGTTATTAATATAAATGATTTTCATTGGCAATAATTAAGATTTTATTTGAGATGTACCCTGGAATAGTACATAGACTTTTTATGTTGATTGTTGATTTTTCCATTTTGTTTGAATATTTTTTTATTAGACTGAAATATTGAAAAAGGTTCCAACATTCAGCATAAGAAAAGAGGCTTACTTTTATTGACAATACAAATATTAAGACTATTCCTGTTGGTAATAAAGTATAAAATAATAAAAATACTTTTTTGTACCAGATAGTGGAGCAGAAATGTTGCAATCATTAAGAATAGAAACAAGAGAAAATAGCTTGTTGGGATTCCAAAACGACCACTGCTATACACCACTCAAATCACCAAGCCAGAACATACCACAGAGAAGTGAACAGTTTAAGTTTAATGACCCAGTTATTGAAATTACCCATACACCACCACCAAAACCAGTAGCAACTCCTAAAAAAATCACCATTCTGGAGCAACAAATAATACCTAAAGGAAAAAAGATTGTTTTAAATACAACAGAGCCCTCTATAATTCTAAAGAGTAATGATATATTAACTAAGCCACTACCTGTATTTACAAAGGCTAAAGTTTTGAATGAAACTGTAAAAGCCCCTGCAGTGGAGGAAAATACAGAATCTTCATCAATCAGTTCATCAGGTGACAGTACTGCTGACCGTGATTCTGACTCTGATTACAAAGAAACAAAGGACAAAACACCTACATTTAAACCAAAAAAGCTGAAATCAAAACCCAGAATATTAAAGAGTGTTTCAAAAGTTGTTAAGCCAGATCTTAAATTAGCGCCAAAATTAAAAATCAATAAAGCAATACTAAAAAAGGATATTAAGGAGAAGCTTTTAAGCAAAAACCCATACTTGGAAAAAAAACAGTTGGATTTAGAAAATTTGATTCCTGCTTCAACTGTAATTGCAACACCAGTCACTCCTTCAGATACAAGCAAAACTACACCAAAGCTTACACCAAAAGTTATAAAGAAGGATAAGAAAACACCAGCACATATGTCTGCTTTGTTGACAGATATGACATCACTATTTTCTACACCAGACGTTATTAGGAGAGTCTCAACAGAAAATAAAGTTCCCGCCAAAATAGAGAAAGAATCTGTGCAATCAACTAGAAAATCTCTTGATAGTAGTAAACCTGAAATATGTGAGGAAAAATCAGTACCACAAACGGTCCCAGATATACCAAAAGAAGAACCAAAAGCTCCAGTTAAAACTTACATTCGACAAATTAAAGTTGGAGGTAACATTGTAGATAAATCTAAAGGGTACGACCCAATGCCCCAGCTGGATGATGCTAGCTTAGCACAGATACTGCAAGACAATACTCCACAACCAATGAAAGTAGTGCCGAGTATATCCTCCGCTAACATTAACAGTCCCGGATTGGCTCCTGGTCCACTCTCCCCAACATTAGATTTACTAGCAGGCCTACAACCTGAAGAAGATGACCTAACTGAAGATTTATTGCTGCATGTGGCTCAATTGGTAGAGAGTTCTGAAAATTTACAGGAAGTAATAGACAAACAAGTTTTGGGCAAAGTAGAAACTTCAGCAAAGCCAAGCATCCAGCAACCCTACCCACCGGCTCAGACTTCTAGTAACCTGTATACAACTCCACAAAAAACAGTCCAAAAAGTTGTTCCCCGTAAAGACCCTATTGAAATTGTCCGGAAAGATGGGCGGGTCATAACACTGCCACCCATAGAAGCTCCAGCTACAAGGTCATCTAAGAGGAAAAATCAGATGGAAACATCGAATACAGAAGAGAACATGGTCACTGCATCCACTACACCAACCAGGCCCACGGTGCTTACACCAGAACCAGTAGTACACCAAGCAGCCAAACAGTACTCAAACAAAAAGTTGATACCTAAAAAGCAGGAACAATTAGAACCTGCACCTGTTGAGAAAAATGCTGCAGAGTCACAAGAAAGCTGGAATTCAGAAGATGATCCTAACAGGTGTGACAGTTTCTTTCATATTTTTGTCATTTTTTATAATTAATGAAACAATATAACTTCTGTTGTGTAGTTAAGTTAGATAGAAAAGTCATATAAAAACTTATTTTTAAGAAATATGATATTTTTTAACAGCCCGAAGCCAGGCCTTGCTCCTTATACTAGAGACTAGCAGTCGCCCGCGACTTCGTCCGCGTGAAAACCTCTTAGGTACCCTTTTAATTTTAAAGACAGACATTCATATAAAGTTTGCTCTTTTCCCGATACCCCTCTCAGAGAGACGAGACGAATATCTTAGCATTCCATGGATTCACCGTGCGGGTGCCGGCTCCATCGCGTAGCTGAGAGAAAAACTCCGAACAGAGCCCGAGACTTGTGACACGGGTGTAGGTTTAAGGGTACCCTTAGTGACGCGCGTCAACACTCACCTCCTCTGTTCAAGTTATTCTCCCTGCCCAACCATATTCGGAAGGACCCTACTAGAGCAGCTTTGGACACTCGTTCCAATATGGAGCTTACTGCGCTTCTAGTAAGGCCAAGGCTTTTAGCAGATTGTATAGAGACTTCGCTGGTATACCCCTCGCACCCACTTCTACCGCGTATAAACTAACCACATAGCCATTTTTGGTTAGTTCATTAGTAAGGTCACAGTATTTATTCACTTTGAATACATGGTCTTTAGGGATGTTTGTTTCCCACGGCACTGTAAGCTCAACAAGTACTATACGTTTGATTTGTTTGGAAAAAAGAAATATGTCTGGTCTAGATGTCGAAATAGCTAAGTCTTCCGGGATTTAATAGTGCTTTTCATACGTGTCCATTAATATAGTCCAATCAGGAGCAGAGCCCAGAATTGAATAAGGCTTGCTGGTGGTTTAATTTTTTTATAGATTCCCGTAAAACAATATCCTCCGACCCGTCCCATGTACTAAAGATCTACATTTTTTGTAAAACACAATATTACAGTACATTTACATTAAGAATATATATTTATGGAAAGCTGATGTGTATGGCTTTTAATAATCTTTTTCACTTTTGAGTCTAGCTTTCATAATAAACAAAATAATTTACAATCCGCCATGCAGATCTAGAGATAAGCCTGTTTAAACAAACGAACAAACTTTTTCGTATATTATATAAATATGGTCTGCCATGCCAAATAAATTGAAAGAAAAGATCAAAGAACGAATTCTCAAAAAATATCAGTACCAAAATGTTGACACAGAGGAGGTCCACTTAATTTCGAAATTTTGTAATATCTCAGAAACTATATAACTAATTAACATACTGTAAAAGGCAAATCTTATCTATAATATCCTTGTGATTATTAAATAATTTATTTTGATAAGGATTTAAGTTTAGTTGTATAAATAATGACGTAAACGTAAGCATATGAGTTAAATGATTTTTTAAAACACAAAAAGATAGATATATGCTATCGCAGACTTTTTGTAGAACTATTTAAGATGCATAAAGTTTTCATACAGTGTTTTCAATTGTATCCAATATCTAAGGCAGCGGTCAGCAATTTCGCGGTCCGACTCGCGCGACGGCGCGACAAAAACTGTGATAACTCGGGTAATATATACAATACAAATATAAAATATAGCCTATAACACTTACCGATAACGTAGCATTCTACTTGTGAAAAAAAATTTAAAATCGGCTCAGTAGTTTCGAAGATTAGCCCCGACAGAACTTTATTTACAAACTTACAAACTTTACCTCTTTATAATATTAGTATATATATATGAAGCTGCCTCCTTATAAAAGTGGTGGTGGGATGAATGATGATGATGAAATCATTTTTATGAATAAAAATTTATAATTGTTTATTTGATATTAAAATAAAGCCTATTCTTAGGATATGGTGCATATGTAAGCAACCACACAACAATAGATTTATGATCTGCTGTGATGGATGTGAAGACTGGTTCCATGGCAAATGTGTAAACATAACCAAAGCCATGGGGCAACAGATGGAGGAACAAGGTATTGAGTGGAGATGCCCCAATTGTGTCAAAAAAACCCCATCTGCAAAAAATATTAACAAGGTAAGTCTATCTTTACATACAATAAAAATGTTAAAAGATTGATGGTCTCCATGGCGCGGATACACACCGCGCGGTGATTTTACAAGACAGAGGTCCTGGGTTCGATTCCCGGCAGAGCAGTTTGAGATTTGTCTTAATTTGTCAACCTATTCATTATACCAGGTGTAGGGGACATGTTAATAAATACTTAAACCAGTGATTTGGTACATGACTGATGTCCTATAGAGTAGAGTCCTATATATGTATAGAGGTATTTATGTATATATTTATTTATTTTTATACTTCTATATTTTCATACATTCAGTTTCGTCTTGTTTTGTTCAAAATGTTTACTTTATGTTGTATCATAGTCTATAATATTTTAAAATGTAACAGAACTGGCTGTTGAATTGTTTTAAAACATTAATTTCATAACAAAACACACATCACTTTTGACTATAATTGTCAACTTTTTTTTGACTGGTGGGAGGGGAGGCTTTATCCTTGGCTGGTTTCCACCCTGCTGGCAAAGACGTAACTGCCAAGTAATTTGGCGACCGATAGATGTCATGCTGAGAGGAGCGTTTTCAGCCCACTTTTAATAAGTTAGCCTGATTTCATCTTAGATTGCATCATCACTTATCATCAGGTGTGATTGCAGTCAAGGGCTAACTTGTAATGAATAAAAATAAAAAAGTAAAAACTCAATTTTGTCTGGTTTATGTGAAGAAGATAGCAATACATTTTGTGTCGTAGGTGGGCACAGTGGCAAAGGATAACGTTGGAGTAAGTACTTCACCTGCTATAACAAAAGAATTAACCTCAAAAACTAGTTGCATTGTATGTAAGAAACCCGCACGAGCTAGCAGCATATACTGCAGCGATGCATGCATACTCAAACACGCCCAAGACTCACTCGGCAGCCAGCCTGCCGGCAAAACTGACTCCTCCAGTGGCAAGCCACTCGACAAAGCTAACTCTGAATCTAGGGTAAGCAAAATTGTTACACTATACTTTGTTACTAATACTGGGTTGGGATTTTATATTAAAAACAAAATATCACATAAACATTTCTAAACCATTTTACACCAGTATTTTACAACAGTAGTAGAAAAGATTGAAAAAGACTAAAAAATCAGTTACATGTTGAAAAATATCAATGGATCTAAGATTAAGTATTTCTGTGACAATATTATTTTTAAATATACTGTTTTTTTACACATATTTTTCTCCTTTTTAATTTTTTGTTTTATATAAAAATATTAATACTATCTATGTATTATTTTATTATACATTGTAAAAAGCCAACAAAATAATATTTTTAAACCATATAATTATATATCTATACATGTCTGTTATGTCCGACAAAATGTACATTTACATGAATAAAATAATTAATATTACACCCTAAATTATAATCTAATAATTTGAGTATTGTGTTAAAATTTATAATGGTTTTAGGTAATTGTTTATGAACGAAAATCTGGAAGGCTCCTTGCAGGACCCAATGCACCCACAGCTGAAAATCTAAAGATTTGGCTTCAAAAGAATCCCACATTCGAGGTTGTTCGTCCTGGTACACTGGCTGCTATCAAGCCCAATGTTATACGAAAGAAACCATCGCAAGAGCAAAACAAAATTCAAACTACGCTAAACTTCGCAAGAATCCCAAGGAAGAATGTGGAACAATCACAACTGTCACCGCTAATTAAAACTCCTCATCAAGAACCAAAAGAAAAGATTTTAAAAACACCTGTACCACCCAGAGAGGAAGTGAAAATAACGCCAAGGCCCAAAACGCCGAGCACACCAAAATTGCAGCAGCAACAATTATTTGACACACCAAAGTCTTCCAACAAAGTTGTGACTGAACCTAAGAAACTTGTTCGATCTACATTGAGCAGATCTCAGTCGTTTACTGAAAAGGTATGTTAATATTGTTAAGTAGTGATTGTGTATTATCAACAGACATTCTGTTTAATTGTTGGTAACACTGTTCATGTTTGAAAAAAAAAAAAGAAAATATCGAAAATATTTCCTTCGTCTTCCGTTTAGATCAAAATCAAAACAAGGATCGTAAATCCTGCCCGTAACTATACGGCTCGAAAATCTTCCGCGAAAACATTGTTGACTCATCCACGAGCAGCTATTATGTAATTATAGCATAACAAACTTTAATGTCATAACAGTAGGGACCAGAATATTACGGTAGATAATTTTGTATGTGTAAATTTGTATGTTTTACATGTAACTGATACATCAATACTATATATACTACTGAAGTATTTTTTGACCATTTCATTTTGCAAGCTCCCATCTAGTGCTAGGTGCTGTAAATTGCTTATTCGTTAATATTTTTAAAATTTTCTGTGTTAAGAATTTAAAAACCATTCACGTTATCTTTTCGTTCATTCACTTATAGAGGACGAAAGTTATCTTTTCAATTAATTTTTCATTTCTTGATAAAATATTAAGTGAGTCACAATATGGCTGATCTATTTATGGTGTAATTTATAAAATAGTATTAAAACTGATATACATGTAATATGATCAACCTTGGTATGTTTACACTATGATTAAAGACAATTTTGACACACTCACGGTAATTGTTTCACAGCAACCGGCGGCAGTATCGCCGTCCACGTCGCGACGGAAGGACTCTGATAGGAAACCCAGAATGAGTTCAGAAGACCCCATACGTGACAATGTGAGGAAATCGTTACAAGAGCAAATTTCAATACGTATGGCCGAAAGCGATGGGCCCAAGTTCACAGAAGAGGAGATCCAACAGTTTGCAAATGAAACTGAGCTTGAGCTACACGAACTGTTCAACAGAGACGTGGGGATGAAGTATAAAGCCAAATACAGGTCGCTGATGTTCAACATAAAGGATCGCAAGAATTTGTCTCTGTGGGAAAAGATTAGTAAACGAGTCATAACACCCAAGCAATTGGTATGTTCCATTACTTTATTTTCTAAGTTTTATATTATTTTAAACTAGCAGACGCCCCCGACTTCACCCGCGTGGTGTATATGCCTTCCGAAACATTGTAAATAAAAAAATGAATGTAATCCTTTTTAAGAAAAATGGGTATAGCAACTTATCTACAGATAGATAGGTTCTGTAGTCCTAATATAGAGAAACAAAATATCTTCAATATATTGTTTCGTTATATCGCAAATAGATAAAACAGCGTTTTTGAAGAAAGTTCCTAGATGGCTTTAATTTCTCTGACCTCTCCAACAATTATCCTCATATTTCATCCAATTCAAAAAAAACCTTAAATTTTACCAAATTATATAAAACCCTTCTTTGGAACCAGCTTATCTATATTTATACTACTGCCTTTGAGTTTATCGCAAACAGACAGTCAGACGCGGCGGGCGACTTTGTTTTATAATATGTAAGGATATATAATTTCAATTAATATAATTCTCGACAATATTTTTGGCAATATTTATGATCAATTCTACCTTTAAATAAAAAAACTTATTTATTTGTATTACAAAAAGGTATTTTTTGTATGTCAATAATAAATATACGATTTGATCCCTGTTCTGCTGATGCCGCTAGAGCACAGAAGCGAAAAATATATTTGATAACTAGAGGACGCCCGCGGTTTCACCCGCGTAGTTCTCGTTCCCGTGGGAATTTCGGTATGAAATGTAGCCTATGTGTTATTCTGATATGTAACCTATATTATTGTGAAGTTTCATCAAAATCCATTCAGTAGTTTTTGCGTGAAAAAGTAACAAACATCCATACATCCATATAAACTTTCCCCTTTATAATATTAGTAAGGATATATTTTTTAAAACAGTGTTCAAAGGTTCTTATATGACTGTTCTAATTTTACAGGTAAGACTTTCACCAGAAGAATTGGCCAGTCAAGAATTAGCCGAGTGGCGGGACCAACAAGAGAAACATCAATTGGAGTTAATCAAAAAATCGGAAATTGATCTTTTAGCAGCAAGCAAAACATATGTATTGAAAACGCACAAAGGAGAGGAGGTTAAAAAATTTCTTTTTCTTTTGTCATTTAGCAGTGAAACAGGATCAATTTTCGAAGTTTTAGAGGCAAAGTAAAATCATTGGCATGAACTCAAGCGGTTTAAAGTGCTTTGAAACTTGACAACACTATAAATATCTAGATTGTACAGGCATAATATTATGTATTTACTTAAATTTTTCAATTTTTTGTAGGTGATGGAAACAAAAAAATCAGTAACAACAGAATTGGATCCAAATGTACCAGTGGAAGATTTGGTGTCAGCAGTAAACGATGCTATCGGTGATGGCTTACCGGAAGATGGAACTACACAACCAGATGAAGCAGAGTGAGTTTCGAATTTTTCACCTTTTTATGACCTCAATTGCGCATATCTCAAATATGACTGGCACCGATTGTATGCAGAAAACCAGCAATAGAAGTTGGCTTTTCGCGGTTTTTTTTTTTTTGGAAATTATAGTTGTTAGATTTTCACCTGAGGCTAAAGCGGCAGCGAAGCGAAGCTGAGCTTCTAACTTAACTTATCCGAGTCGGGATGTAACTAGTTTTCGATATGATCAAATGATTTTGACCACTTCATGAAGTAATGAAGTAGTCGCGCGTTAGGTTGGCCACATCGAGAAACGATTTTGTATCATTGATCTGCCCAAATCATGTCATGATGTGGGCAATAGACAGGCAAACATTTAATGAAACGCGACCATTTCATGATGTACTCAGACATTTCATGAAATGAGCAAATCTAACTTCTTTGGTGCTATATAGTTGTTAGATATTAATTGCATAACAACGACATCTATTGTTAAGTAGGTTCAATGTTGGTGTGTCAGTACAGTTTTTCATTCCCTGAGTACATTAATAAAACAACATTTTCTATAAATGAAACCTACTAAGTAAGTAAGGAATCTCTGTGGTACTTGAACCATACTAACAAATGAAGTTCAAATTGAGTCACAGTTGTCTATGAAAAAATACGAAAACTAAACCAAGCTAGTTCACCCAGGTATCTCTTTCATGTACTATAATCTGTATTTATAATTACAGGAATAAAAAAGATACGCACAAAAAACACGGCAACAGTAAAAAGAAAGAAAAAGAAAGTTCAAGAAAGAGAGAAAAGGAATCCAAGAGAGACTTAGAAAAAAGGTCGCGGTCATCAAAACGAAAATCAGAGGTTAAGGAGAAGGAGCGACGGTCGTCGCGGCGTTCTGAAAGGAAAATAACACGATCGCGATCGAAATCTAAGGAGAAATCCAAACCTGAAGTAGTCAAGGAGAAGGAAACTCGCGATCGATCAAGACACAGGTCGCGATCGAGAGCCAAGTCTAAGAGGAGGTCTAAAGAACATTCCAGATCCAAGTCACGGAGCAGAGGCAGGTCGCGTTCTTTGCGCAGATCTTCTCGCCGCTCGACGTCCAGGGACAGTGGCAAGCGGAGGTCCCCGAGGGACGTGTCACGGTCGAAGCGAAGGCGGAGTTACGATGAAAAGATTAAGCATCGATCCCGATCGCAAGAGGCTGTTTACAATAAGAGCAAAAATGAGTAAGCTATAGAATTTGTGTATTTTTAGGGTTTCGTGCCTCCAAGGGAAAAAAGGAACTCCTTTAGCATCACTTTGTTGTCCGTCAATCTGTCTGTCTTGAGACCGGGTAAACTTTTATAATGTAAATAAAAAAACTTTTTATTTTAATTTTGTAAAAGTAAAACCAGCATCAGCCTGATTAGACTACCTCAAAATCCCCACAAATAAACGGGCTATTAATATAATGATAAATAGCCTAATGTAAGTCATGAAATAAACACCAATCAAAGTGAAAGACCTGTGGGCAATAGCTTGTATTATTAATCATATATCAACAATTCTATTTAAAAAACATTGTAAATGAGACAAATATCTTAGCATTCCATGGATACACTGTGCGAGGTGCTGGGTCAATCGTGTGCAGAGAGCAAAAGTTCAAGACTTCCGGAATGGATGTTCTGCTTTATTTCTTCTCCCTGCCATTTTTTGTTAGTTCATTAGTAAGGTCCTAATATTTATCAGTTTTAATGTAGGTCTTTAGGGATAATTGTTTCCCACGGCACTGTAAGCTCAACAAGTACTGTATGGTATATATCTTACAAACACATAAGAGCTTTCTGTTTGTTCAGTTCCACAGATTCAGATTCAATAGAAAGGCCAAAGTCTGCAATGATGAAAGAGATACATCCAGAGTATGATCCGCACGAGCCGATGATAACATCTGCATTCTCTGAGGAGGATTTGAGGAAATCTCGCGAAGATGTGTACGAGGATAGTTATAAGAACGAGGTCTCGGAATATGGCAATGTGGAATACGATCCAGCAAAGTCTTTCTCAATAAGCACAAATGATGGAAATGCAGCGGTATCGCCACCGAAATATGTTCAGAAGCAAGACAAAATATCTGGTAAGTATATACATACAGAGTAAACATTTTCTAATTGAACCAAACATAGTGCTAACTTTTTCTACAGGCAACTAACTAATTAAAGGCTGTAACTAACAACTATTGAATTTTTTTGTCATATAAAATACTCTTTTTCTTCACTACTCACTCTAAACTTCTAAAGCTAAAGGGACTATAGAATTTTTTTAATTTTTGTCTGTTACGAGTGCCCAACATATGACGAAAAATGTTATATAAAAAAACCGTACTAACATAATACACCTATAAAGCGAAAAAGGGTTTTTTGTAAATAGAATCATGAAATTTAAATTAATTAGTTAGACGAAAATTTAAAATGGGACTAAAAGTGGTTATATCTATAGAGCGATCCAGGGATGGAAAGAATAAGCTTTGTCCTTATCTCTAGTAAGCAAAAATGTTGCCAGTTTGTCAATAAGGATTCATTTGTTATTTTTGTATGTTCATTCGTTGTTGAGTCATCAACAATAAGAAATACAAATTACTGAAATATTTTATTTTATCGCAATCTTGTAAAAAATTAAACATTTTATTATTTGTGATATGTGAAATTTTTGAGAAACTCCAAAGCTTTGATCGTCGCCGTACAGTTGCCAATTTGTCAGTATTTTACAGGTTATACTTTGGACAGAGCCTTATTCAGGAGTTATTCAACCCCATACCTCCATCACTATCTGGCCATCTTTAAAACAAGAGTGAATATGCATGTTGTAAGCAAACGCTCTCTATCTTAGGCCACATCTGCACTTACCATCAGGTGAGATTGTGGTCAAGCGCGAGTTTATCTCATATATAAAAGTTACATTATTTTGGAAACAAAATTCATATATTTCTTTTTTATTTTCTCAGAAGCTGAAAGTGACCAAGAACCGACAAGCACTGTAGAGCATTCAGCAGCAACTGTATGGAATGGTTGTATTAATATGGTCGATGTGGCGAGATTTTATGTGGCGGCGCATGAGGTTAGTATCATTGTAAATTCTTTTACCTATAATAGAGATCATCATCAGTTGATGAACGTGTTTACTGCTGGAGATAGGCCTCGTGTGACTTTCAAATACCAAAGTTTTAAGCCTAAGAAGTATATTTAACATCCTAAAAAAAAAATATTTAGCATCCTGCCATATGTATTAAACAAAAATATCTCGACAGACCTCAATACAAATACAGTTCAGTCTCATAGTTTGAAATATCAGAAGTGAGTAACAGTGCATTCCAATCGCTTGGCAAATCATCTGGCAGCATATGGCTGCTTGCTACTGAAGCGAAGTAGCATACTAATAAACCTAGCGATAAAATGAAGCTAGACCGGAGCGGTCTAAGTTTTGCATCATCATTTACCATCAGGTATGATTACAGTCAGTCAACACTGACTTGTGACTTGTGATTAATGAAAAAAGCTTTGATTCTTCTGTAGATGTCCTCATTTCTGATTCCATTATTCAGAGATATTCCGAGCTTATTATTTCTATTGCCTGTATAGATGGTGATAAGATTATATTTTGTGCACCTTACTGTTAGTACTCAAGACAAACCTATTTCCAAAACAGACTATCTGCTATACCCTTTGTCGCCAATCATCTATATGTCTCGGACGATATTATCATCCATAATCAAAAGGCTTCCATTATATGAAAAAATAAAATAATTCTTGTAATTTATAGGCATCAGGCAATGCTCTAGACCTAGAAGATGATCTCGCAGCAGAACTGGACATAGTGGGCAGGATAAACCCGGAAACAGTGTGGGACTACATCAGCAAGATGAAGAGAGCCAGCAACAAGGACATTATTATCTTGAAGCTGCAAGCTGCTAATGACGAGGAGAAAATGCAATACATTGCTCTGTACAGCTATCTCAGTAGTCGGAACAGGTATGTTACAAAATTATCATTTCTTACCGTTCTTTGAATACCATAAACCACAGAAATAAAAATGCCTGATGTTAAAGCGAGTCGCAGAAATCAAGTGGCAATACGCGGGGCACGTGATGCGAAAAACTGATGGATGTTGGGGGCCCAAGGTACCCGAATGGTGAACCCGCACCGGAAAGCGCAGTGATGGTCGACCCCACCACTAGGTGAACTGACGACATCAAACGTGTCGAAGGGTGCCGCTACAGGCGACTCAGGATTTGGAAGTGCCTAAAAAGGCTATGTCCAGCAGTGGACGTCCAACGGTTGTTAATGATGATAATACATAGAACTTACTAGTTAGTAAACAAAATAAATATATGAATTCCAGATTGGGCGTAGTGAAAGTGTCGAATACGGCGACAGTAAAGGACTTGTACATAGTGCCGGCGCCGGCTAACAAGCCGCTGCCCTCGGTGCTGCTGCCGCTGGACGGCCCCGGGCTGGGCGAGGTCAAGACTCATCTGCTCATCGCCATCATCATCCGCCAGAGGAAGAAGCGAGCCGCCACCACTGTGCCCAAAGATATCGTGCCGGCCAAGGTCAGTGTGTAGCATCGACCCAACATGCATGCAAGTCGGCATGATTCGAAACATCCTATAGTTAATGATCACATTTTGAGGATGTGAATTTGTGAAAATAATGGTAAGAAGCCAAATAGTGATCGATTGATTCATCCTTTACTTGTACAGATACATATAATGCGGTGATTACAACTGGTGCAAAAGGCGGCCTTTTCGTATAACAGCGATTTCTTCCAGGCACACACTAATACATAAACAATATATAATAATTACACGACACAAATATGATATACCTATACAAATATAATAAATATCTTAAGATAGACTAATATATATTTAATGCAGCATTAAAATAAGAAACAAAAATATTTCAAAGTTATCTTTATTGTGATGAATAGTATGTCTTAACAACTACTTTTACTTATGTTCAGTGATCGTATGTGTACTAGGTATGCAATATGTGAAATATTGCCCATAGGCAAAAAACATTTATTACATAAAATGGTTAAATTGTCATTTATTATATTATTTGTTAGAATATATTTTTGCACTACGGAAATGACCAACATGTACGTCGATAAAATATTAAATCATAACTATGGATCTCAAATTATTATTTAAAGTTGAATAAAAAAAATACTAAAAGTTGATATTGTTTGTAATGTTACGCGTTGAAAGCTGTTTTCAATAAAATACTAATGGTTGATTAATTTGTACAAAGTATTTTTTTGTTGATATTAAAAAAAATATATATATATGTCCTTGTCCTAATCCTATCCTATCACCCACCTCACCTCATCATTATTCCTTCTCTTTATTTTAACTCGATTCTTTGTTAACCCCTGGGGGCCTGACAGTTGACAACTGTTGTCAGTGTCAGTTACAGGCGTAGTGCCCTCCCGCTCGCGCGCTGTTTTCTATTTCGGTCTGATACGTTACTCTACAAAAAATTAATAAATAATCTTCTTTTAAGCCATATTTTGCCATTCTGTAAAATGTAATGACTTGATTGATATATTTCCTAACTTTTATCTATCAAAATGTTGATATAATCAAAGCTTTATATATTTATTTTACGGGTACAACATTTTGGAACTATGTTGTGCGTTGGATTACGAAAAATAAATGAAAATACAAACAAAGTCTAAAGAACTGGTGTCTATGCTATCTATTTATTGTAAACAACATAACAAAAACAATTGGTATGATCACCATAAAAACACTTGAAACACGATCCACCCGACACTTCGAAATATAAAAACAGCTAGGGATGTGTTCTTTTACTTTTGGTAATTTTATCGACAGTTATCCTTTTTGTAAGGTATTATTATATAATGTAAATAAAAATAAAATGATTCTAATTTTTATTAATTTTTACTTTTAACTACCTAAAGTATTTTCGAAATGTTAGTGTAGAACTCATTTCTCTTGTTATTTAATTTTACATTTTTTTAATACACCGTCATGACGGAGCAGGTCTTCGTCGGCGCTAATCTCAGCTTCATCGTCATAAATGAGGATGAGGATATCGGCCGGCGGGTTTTTGTCCTCTCGCCAGTTTTCTGCCATACTGTAAAATAAATAAATGAAAAGTTATTGTCATCATGTGAGCACACGGATCTTTTGATTTTTTTTTTGTTAAAAAAACTCTAAACATAAATTTTCAAGTAGCTTGTATTTGCTTTTTATAATTAATTTATACAAAATACAAATATAAATTGAACCAAATTTATCGACATCTTTTACACACGGCGATGTATCGATACATCATTATGTCCTACTTTACAAACAAACGGATTCTTATTGGTTACCGGTAAACCGTCCTTAGCGCTTCACAAATAAAGACCAAAATAGGTCGTTTTACCAATACCAAACGAAACTGTTTTGTTTGGTATTGACAGACCAAAACGGTCGCTTTGAACTCAAGAAACGTCAAATTTTAGTTGCACAATAATAAATAATTTTCTAATATTTTACAATAATATGTTAGTAAATACTTATGTAAACTACTTCCAAGTAAATTTTATACATTTTTAGTAATATTTACTATCATTCACATGCGTAAATAAGTCGTAATTCGGGAAGATACGTATCAGATGTTTTCATGATTTATTTAAAATTTTCGATGTATTTCTTAAAACAAATAACGTGAAAACAATCACTGTATGCAAAATAATGAGTTTTGTAATAAAAATTGTACTTACATTCAATAAATTTGCACAAATCACGAAAAAACACTCTTATAATTTCACTTTCGACCACTGTCCAATAAGATTAAAAATAAACACAGAATAATACCAATTTCAATGTCAATGTCTTGGAAATTTATCACAGAATATGAAACAATTCTTTTTTTAAACTAAAACTTAGTTTTTAGCGCCTAATAAAATTAAACCTTCGTTGAGGCCCGCGGCTACCCGGGTAGCGACGGAGCTATAATGACAGCTATCATTATTTGCCTGACGGTTGCCAGGGGACCCCTCCGGGCTGTGAAACTTTAAGAGTTATTGTTCAAACTTGGGGTTCCAGCTTATTTTGTTTTACTTTCCATAAACTAGATGGCGCTGCGCTGAAAATATATCACGCTATCGTTGTGTTCATTGCAAAGGTACAATAGGTCGAACATTGTTGTTGCAAGTTATCATCATCTCATCCAATGAGATTTATCCACTGCAGGACATAGGTCTATTTTTGAGTGCCTCTAGACTACTCTCGTAGTAGCAATAGGCAATGGAATACACAAAGAATGAACTAACTCGAATAAATATGGCTTTCACGAAATGGTTCTCTTATGCCGTTTTGTCATAAACTATATTTAAATATACTTATAAATATAAAATAATTAATAAACATTAGCTAAAAAGATGAATGATTTTTTTTGTTTTTAAATGAGATTACAGACAAATTACGATTTGGCTGCTTTAGTTTGCATCATACCATAAACAAGTTTATGAATAAGAACTCTGGGTGGGTTTGGAAACTAGACTGGTACATATCCAAATTAACAGAATTTTAATTTTATCATTCGTATATAAAGGTGTAGGTAATAAATAAAATAATACAAGTACATAATATGTACTGTATAGTAAAGCATCAAAACGAGAGAAAACAAATTAATGACTTCTGAAAACTGACAACATTGTTTACGAGACAAGTACAGAGGTAATACTCGGCTGCGGCAAAAGAGGAACTAACTGATTTCTTTTACTAGCGTACCGTACTACTTGCAATACTGTCAGCTGCATCGTCGCTCAACATCAGACGTGATTGCAGTCGAGCGTTAAAAATCAGTACTATATTCAAACTGCTGAAAATTTGTCGCGACATCCACTGTTCCAATCCAAGTTTATTTTCTGGTCAGTCTGTACTATAATTAATCACATTATCGATTAGCACTTATTATGCTATAACGGACTTCTCTTCTGTCTATCTTTGAATTAAATTTCATCCCGATCTGTTCACTCATCGAGCCGTGAATGGGCAATAAATGTGTCGAGATATCGACAACGAATCCGCACGCATGTATGAAGTAATTATTCTTAATCGCGGACAACGCGCGTCAAAAGCTCTTTTAAAAATCGTGGTGCGCATAGGTTCTAACCCGACTTTGTTTTATAGGTATATAATTATAGATTATGGCTTGCACTGAGTAGCACATTGAAGACGCAAACTATACCAAAGCCAAACTCGATGGAGAATGCTTGTCAACAAACAAATCTAAAATGAAGGTAGAAAATGCAACACATATTATGGCCCATAAATTTATTATAATTTATGTTATTTATTATATATTACATAAATTTATTATATATTATATATAAATATTAAAAATTATGTTTTATACATTGACATATTAATACTATGGACTTCGGGTCTAATGTAAAATTTACGTCAAAAGTGTCCCAAGATATTTTATACATACTAGGATGTATTTATGTTTTTATACACAAAATAACATTGTAATGTATGTCTTATCGTATTGTTATACAGTCTAATTTGCAACGGTCTAATTGCATGCAATAAGTAATCAGCTTCGATTGACGGTTACCATGGCAGCCTTTTTTTGACATGACAGCTTCCCGTGAAAATAGGACAACATAAATGGTGTGGAGTCGGTAGCTTTCAAATTTTTTTGGCATCTTATATTTATATATTATATTTACAGCAAATTTTAATTTATATTTACATATCCCTGACCTCTATATGCTGGGATAAATCTTGTACCAAATAATAATTGTTGTAATTATCTTGTATAAAATAATAATTAGTTATAATAATAATTAATTACAAACCAAATCCACTAATGTACAAAATGATATGCCACTCGACATAGTTCTTTACTTTGAAATTTTAAGTTCTCGATATTTTCCTCTTTTTAATTAAACTGAAAATATATTTTTTTACTTCAATGACGTTAGATCACTTTTTTAAACAACTGTTCCTAATTTCATGTAGATAATTCTTATAGTTATCAAATTAATATACCATTATGGTAAAAGTCATTTGATCAATATTCATGACATAAAAAATAAAAGTTGACATAAAAAATAAAAAATTTTGAATTGAAAATAATCAAATTATTTTCATTCAAAAATTAAGTAATTAAATAATTCAAATGTTAAACAACAAAATAACTCTATGCAGTCGTTGTTCTAAAACATTCTATTGCTCACGGCAGATCCGAACTAAATGTGGTTAATTAGATAAACATATTGCACTCCTTCTATCCTATACGCGGGTAGCGTATGGGAAAAGGACAGATAGATACTTTTGTTCATTTTGGTTGGTTATGCAATTCGTTTCTATAGTTTATTAAAATTTTAATTAAATAGCTTGTTTCTAAGCAAAATAATACTTTAAAATCATCAGTAAATATTTACTTACTGAAAATATGGTACACCGTCTTCTTTTCTCACCTTACTCGGGTAGTTCTTACAAGTTTTTTTATAACACATTACGGCATTATTGACGTGTATTCTGTCAGTCAGCTAATAAGAGACTGAATTGCGATTGGAACACATTTCGCGTTTTGGCTTACTTTTGGTTCGGACACTTTTTATCGCTGACCCGAAGTCCATAGTATTAATATGTCAATGGTTTTATAAATTCTTAATTAAAAGATATTAAATAAATTATTGAATAAATTAGTTTTAAGCTTACTAATCTAATTTACAAGTTAATTAAAAAATTGAGATGTAAAATGGCGACTTTTATCTTCATTTTTAATTTGTTTGTTGATAAGCATTCTACCTCGAGTTTGGCTTTAGTATAGATATATTGTATTCAATAGGACGTGTACGTGTAGGCAAATATTGAATTGTACTTCTATCTATTGAATCTTAAATTTCTATGTAACCGTTAATCAGCCCTTCGTTTTATGACATCCCGCCTCATTCCCAAAGTGTTAGGCAGAGACATCTTTCCATTTGCGACGGTACTTCCTTAGCTTCTTTCACTCTCATTAATACTTTCGTACAAGTTCGTCGGTTTAGGGTGCTATTGACGTGGCTATACTTTAAAAGTGGTCCTGTTTAAGTCCTGAATGTGGTCCAGGAACAAGCGCCTAAGCCCCTTTTCAACATTGTCTCATAAATCTCTTGTTGTAGAATTTAAAGATATAGACTAGAGAGCATTAAATGACTCCCAGTACTTAGAATAGTGGTTATAGTGATATAATCGTTTTATAAAAGTGTTAAATAACATAATTGTTGTTACTGCAGGTGGCGCGCGAGTCTCGCAAGAAGTCGTACACGCCCCCGCTGTCGCCGCGGCGCCGCGCGCTGCCGCTGCCCACCTACACCACTCCCGCGCTCTCTAACTCTGTTATGGACAAAATTGCTGCCTCATTAGGTAAGTGAACAAGGTACCTTCAAAATCGGTAAAATATATTCCCAACTTGCTCCTAATTTAAGTTCTATTTTGTCGTAACTTTAGCTATTACTCATATCTAACTTTCACTGCTGGACAGTGCCTCTTCCAAGGACATACAAACACCACGATCTTGTGTCAACTGCATCCAGCGGTTTCCTGTAGCCCGCTTGATTTCCTCAGTCCACCTAGTGACGTTACAGTCCGAGCCCGAGAAGTTTTAGTGTGTGGCGGTTTAAAAAGGTCGTATATATTTTACGTATATGCGACCTTTTTCTATACTAATATTATAAAGAGGTAAAGTTTGTAAGTTTGTAAATAAAGTTCCGTCGGGGCTAATCTTCGGAACTACTGTAGAATGCTACGTTATCGGTGAGTGATTGTATTTATATTTGTATTGTATATATTACTCGAGTTATCACAGTTTTTGTCGCGCGAGTCGGACCGTGAAATTTATTAAATTTAGCTTTAGGCGCGTACGCTGCCTTAGATATTGGATACAATTGAAAACACGGTATGAAAACTTTATGCATCTTAAATAGTTCTACAAAAAAGTCTGCGATAACATATATCTATCTTTTATATTTTGGTAGATATATAACTTTTTGTGTTTTAAAAAATCATTTTATTCATATGCTTACGTTTACGTCATTATTTATACAACTAAACTTAAATCCTTATCAAAATAAATTATTTAATAATCACAAGGATATTATAGAGATAAGATTTGCCTTTTACAGTATGTTAATTAGTTACATAGATTCGGAGATATTACAAAATTTCTAAATAAACAACTCTGCCGCTATATTGTCCAAATTAAGTTGACCTCCTCCGTGTTATGGTATACGTACTGTATGGGGGTCAACATTTTGGTACTGATATTCTGTATATCTATGGTAAGAGCATGCTTTATATGAAAGTCTGTCTTTAAAGACAGACTTTCATATAAAGTGTGCTCTTCATATAGCTATAATGACGTAGGCGAGCGCTAAGAAACGTTTTTTCTAATGCTCACCTCCTTAAGGGGTCTAACGGGAGTTCAAGTCTACACCAAGTTTCACGCGGACGAAGTCGCGGGCGACTGCTATATAGCTATAATGACGTAGGCGAGCGCTAAGAAACGCTTTTTCTAATGCTCACCTCCTTAATGGTAGGGGAGCCCAAGCGGGGATTTTGGGATTTACTAAAGCGCGGCAGATTAATATACAGGGGGATACCTTGTACCCGGTCAAGTACCTCCACGAAACATGAGGCCCATATCTAAGGCCGCCCGTGAAGGATACAGGATCAGATTAGTAAAAAAAAATTGGCCGTCAGAAATTCTCGAGCGCGTCAGATTAAGGTAGGGTGAGTTAATTACATCCTAAAAAGTGTATATTCCACTAAACTGACAATTTGAGAGCGACGTAAAGAAAGGGGAGGGCAGCAAAGTTGTAAAAAAAAACGTCAAGTCGACATTCTCGAGCGTAGCTAAATTTTTTTTTATTTTGAAGGAAATAATTCAAGAATAATGAAAAATATATAATCTGACGATTTCCGCAAGCCGAAATAACGAAAATTCGTCGATAAAGTTAAATGCGTGCAGCTCGCTTATAACTTTTGAACGACTAAACCGATCGGAATCTACTAAACGGCGTTCTAAAGATTATTCTCAAAATTAGATTTCCTGTGAATTTGAACCGATTCGGACCGATAGATTTTGAGAAATTTGGAAAAATCTCAAAAAAAAAATTTTTACAAAGTGGTTTTTTTGAATAACTTTTGAACGGCTTTATCGATCAACTTCTAAAACTTATCCGCCTTTGAGCTTAAAAAACCACATCGATCGCCACCAAGCTGGTCAAAATCGGTTGATTCGTTCGAGAGATATTGTGAACGAAAGAAACCCGAAAAAGTGTTTTTTCGGGATTACTCCGAAATTTGTGATTCGATCAATAAAAATTGCAAAATTACTTACGAGGATAATAAAACTGCGTCGAATGCCGTCAACTGCGTGAAAATTGCTTGATCCATTCTAAAGTTATTGCGGTTTATTGAAACTTCTATCAGACTTTCGAGCTGGGAGAGCTCAAATGCAAATAATATTTCTATATATTATTTCTTTGAACTCAAAAATATTATAAGTACAATTTTAAGCGCCCAGGAATGGAATTAGCGGGAAGTTGCAGGGATGACCTTTGAGGTGAACCGTTTTTCTAATTTTCTTTTTGTCAGATTAAGCGAATCCCTCTAGATAATCGTCAGATTATGAGACAGTACGTTTAGAACATAAAGATGAACCACAATATCTTAATCTGACGCGCTTGAGTATTTCAAAATGGCGAATTTTTTTGCACATTATAAAAATGGCCGCGAGTTTGCGTCCCATCGAAATCGTCAGATTAGTGAATGAGAGCTTTTTTGTGGTGCACTTAACACTCCCTTAGAAAATCTGACGCGCTCGATTAAATTTTTTATTTTTTCATTTTTAACCCTTACATACAACCACCCACATCATGCAAACGATCAGATTATTATGCGTACATTAACACAAATACGTAGGGCATTGATGCTATCAATATCTGACGCGCTCGAGAATGTCCATGCAACAGTTTTTTTTACATATTTAAAAATTTATAGCCGCTTCCCCCACCGATGTAAAGGTATATATCATATAACATTTTTTTCTTCTTATCACCTAAACTTTGCAACCCAATAGGTCTCTACGACGCTCGAGTAAATCCCCATTTAGCATCCTGGGCTCCCCTACTATAAGGGGTCAAACGGGAGTTCAAGTTTACACCAAGTTTCACGCGGACGAAGTCGCGGGCGTCCACTAGTGTCATATAAAATATAGTGTACTTTAATGTGCAAAGTGACAACAACGGTTTTTGACGGCCGAATGGCATAGTGTGTAGTGACCCTGCTTCTGCAACCTAGGCGGAGGGTTCGATTCCCACGTCTGAAAATTTTTCGAGTGATGAGCATGAATGTTTTACAGTGTGTATAAATACTTATAATATATAGATAAACACCCATGTTTATGTATGTATTAAAAGTGTATATCTATATAAAAATATTCTTTAGTTATCATAGAACAAGCTAGCTACGCTTACTTATTTATTACAATGATGTTTGTTTGCAGCGGCGGCGGACGTGGAGGAGGCGTACAGCCCCGGCTCGTCGTCGGGCAGCAGCAGCGCGCCGGCCGGCGACACGCTGCGCACCAAGATGGAGGAGCTCAACCGACAGATCGAGGAGCAGAAGCAGCAGATACTGAAGATGGCGCAGGCGGACTCCTCCGTCGCCGCAGAGGTAACTACAGCTAAGCATTTATCTCCGTGACGCAGTGATGTGCGCGGTGGATTTATAAGACGGAGGTCTTGGGTTCGATTCCCGGTGGGGCAGATTAAGATTTTTATTAATTTGTCTTGGTCTGGCTAGTAACCACCCAACAAAGACGTACCGCCAAGCGATTTAGCGTTCCGGGACGATGTCGTGTAGAAACCGAAAGGGGTGTGGATTTCATCCTACTCCTAGCAAGTTAGCCCGCTTCCATCTTAGATTGCATCATCACTTAACATCAGCAATTCTTTTTTTTATCGTCGATAAAAAAAAAATTGCTTAACATGTACGCCTCGGTTGACGGAGGACATTGTATGACTTAGTTCTAGGTTGATGAACACAAGGCAACATATTATTGGATATAATCCTTGCATCACTGCCGTTGTCGGCCCATTGTACCCCAAAGGGTATAAATTAGTTCACCCACCTCTTCAATATACCTTGTGTTTTGAGCAATTGTTGTCGTTTCAGAACGAGGCCTACTCGCCGTCGCGGCCGCTGACCCCGCCGTCGCCCGTCGTGCCGCTAGCAGATATCGCGCTGCCGTCAAATCTCCACGAAATTCTTGCCACAATCAAGCAACGCTCGGAAACGAACGCCGACGTGCTACCGAGCGCAGATGTCGACATGCGTACATTACCGCCTTTACCATAACTCTGTCTGTTCGCGAGAATTTCACCAATAGAGAGTAGAGATTGAGGAAGATTTTATTATATAGTTTTTTATGGTTTATTGTAAATTAGCTATTTTGTCGATATGACGATAATTGTTGAAAAATGTGCTGCTTTGGAGCTTTATTTGAAAACGCTGCCTTAACCCTTCGAGTTATTACAAAATAATGAAGGGTAATTGGTAACTTTTATTAGGACATGTCTATTTTACAAGGATAGCTTGCTATACCCATTCTTTGTTTAAAAAAATAGTTTTGCGTTCAAATTTTTTTTGGTGATCTTGGAAGGTTACGAAACACTATAGGTCGCGGGCGAAGTTACGGACGTCTGCTAGTATTCTATAATAGATCAGTGCATTCTCTAATAGTAGTAAATAACATTAGCCTTCTCACATAATACAGAAGATCTTATTATATCAGACACAATATACAATAATCTTAATATTTCTTTTATCATAAATAATTCTCTTCTCATGTAAATCAAATAGGAATAGGATAGAAAATATGCAAAGCATATTAGCTGTAGTAACGTTTGGATTGGATTGTGTGCAATAGCGAGTGTAATAAGTTTCGACTGCATGACGGTGAATCATTTACATACATTTGTGTATTTTATTATTTTTAATTATTTTAAATCAACAGTACACATTTTTTGATAATTCCAAGTAAGGTGTAGTCTATATTAAGTATATGTCTTCATATAGAGTTGTTTTATGTATTGTACAAAATTAGTCTTTAAATTGAATGAACTAAAACCCTTTATTGTAAAGGAATAATATACATTTTTAAAACTAAGGAAAAATAAAAGAATTAAATAAATATTTGAAATATTTTATTTTCTTATTATTTCTTATATACTATCATCATCATATAAAGATCTTTTTGATTTGAATTTCTTTTCGTTTATAGTTAGCGAACTATTTCTACGGACTTTGTTGAAACTTTGGAAAAGGTCTCGTTTAGTCAGAGAAGAATTATCAAATCTCTTTTGCATGGCTAATATTTTTGTTTCCATTAGTTTCCGCCTGGGAATGTGTCTCAGTGCAAACTCCCAGTCGCCTGTGAGTTTTAAATCCAACAGAATTGGAATCATGTGATTAATGTTCAAGTTTTTCTTTGAGCCTGGCGCCCATTCAATGTACCGGTCAAGAGGTAGTTTAGCCATTTTCAAGCCATCTCGCTTTGCTTTAGCCAAAGATAGAGGTTCATTATTAATCTGAAAAAAATATATATAAATTTAAATAGCAGCATTTGTAAAAGTCCATTTTAATTAACCATTTTTCTGTTTTCTTTTGTACTAAATAGAAAAATGTGTGTTCTTACCTTATCAACCATACAGCCAACAATGTATACTGCATCGGGGTCAAAATACGTTAGTTCTTCTCTGCAGTGTGGTGTCAAATATACAAGTTTCTCTTTAGGAAATAAATCTAAATAGCTCTCGGTATGTATATTCATAGGGAACCATGGCTCTTCGAGTGACGGTATATTCTTACGTAGCTGTTTCATGAATTCACTGTTTGGCACGACGTTGCACATGTGCAAGTTGAAAGGGTCTTTATGAATTCTGTTGTCGCCAAATACATAAGTCATCTGTTTTGCAGCATTTACTGATTCTCTCCATACCATATGCTCTTCATATGAACAATCTACAACAACAGGTTGTCCATAAACCATTGCTCTGAGTGCCCTGAAATTTCAGTTTTTGTTAATTACATAAACAATCTAAATAAAAAAGGGGTTAATTATACTGTGACCTGTACCTAATAGGGGAATTATTATTTGTGCAATATATTATTTCCTTAAGTTATGATGGTAGTGCACTAAATTGACTTGTGAACAGTTTATTTCCTTCTGAATGAGTTTCTACCAAAATGTTTATTATATTGGTACATTTGTACACTTTGTCACTAAGGTTTTGACGACCTCCGTGGCGCAGTAGTATGCACGGTGGATTTATAAGATAAAATCAAGATGGAGGTCCTGGGTCCGGTTACCGGTGGGGCAGATTGAGATTTTTCTTAGTTTGTATTGGTCTGGCTGGTGGAAGGCTTTCGCCGTGGCTAGGTACCCGACAACAGACAAACCGACAAAGAGGTATCGCCAAGCGATTTAGCGTTCCGGTACGATATCGTGTAGAAACTGAAAGGGGTGTGGATTTTCGTCCCACTCCTAACAAGTTAGGCCCCTTCCATCAAGTGTGTGCTTATGCATCATCGCTTAACATCAGGTGTGATAGCAGTCAAGGGCCAACTTGTAGTCGATAAAAAAAAAAGGTGGTACCTTTATTTGAAAAATAATGGTGATACCTAAGCACAAATAAAATGTCATCAGACCTAAATCAGTTCAGAAAAGATTAATTCCTAAATGAATCAATCTGGAAATTAGACCCACAACCCATAAAAAATTAACAATTCCATGACTGTCAGAGATAATTTAAAATAAGTTTTTCAAAATAAACTGTAATTCATTATTAAAAGCACCTGTAATTATCAAACGTATTCATACTCCCATCACGAATGCGTAGGAACAATGATTGTTGCTGGATGCCATATAACAGATCATCTGGATATTCCCTAGTTTCTTCTGGTGGTGACTCATCAAGATCTTTCTTTCTGGCATCTTTTTTTGCCTGTTACATAAAAAATCAATTTTATACAGGTACTTGTATGCTTCATTATAAAATTTTCTTTGGTCAGGTGTGTAAACAACTGTTGAGGAGCTTAGCATACAGTAAAAGGTAAATGAATGAAGAAGATGGCTGACCCAGAATCAGACTACATATTTCTAGAGGGGATATATGCCGAAGGCAAGGGGTGGTCAGTCCTTAAAAAGAACTATTCCACCTAATTTGTGTGACACTATTCAAGGAAAGATGTTGTTTTTATACAAATTGAGATGTAACATGTAATTCAATCATAGTGATTTGAACATTAACTTACTCTTTCATTTTCTTTTTTCTTTTCAATTTTAAAAAGATATGTTAGGTAATTATTTCTTTGATTCCTAGTGTCCATTCTCAATAAACGTGCCCACTTTTCTTTTGATATATAGTTTGGTGCACAGCGGCCATCTTGACGCATCACTTCTACTTCAAGCATGAGCACTTTCAACTTCTTTTCCAAATTACTATCTCCTTTACAGAGCTCTTTGACAATTGTATCTAAAAATTAAAACAATTTTATTTTAATAGTATGCTCTAATTTATCTTGGTACATACATAATTAATATTATTTTAAAAAGATTTCTGTACAAGCACTTTAGAAGTTGTCCAGCACTAGGGGTTACCAGTACCACTGGCTCAATAATTGGAAGAGAGACAGCTAGCAAGAACTAAAACAAAACAGAAATTTTGATCTTCTAGTTTAACCAGTCGGGAGTAGAATATTGACTAAATTAATACTAGAATTTCAACCATTGAGAATGTGCATATCAAAGCACAACTCAAATTGTACTTCCTTTATACTGTGATGCTTCAAAAAATCCTAAATCATTCATTTGCTAAAAGCATCAGCTCATTCTGTTAAAACAATAAGAGTTATTTTATGTTAATGTGGGAATATGAAATGTTAAAGTTCATTTAGTGCTTCATTTTATAATTTCTTTCAATATCTTGTATTTATTTTAGACAACACCCAAAGTTGGGAAATTGGTGGTATTATATTTCTGCCTAAATAAAATTAATGCTATAAATAAAATTAAGCTGTAGATTGTCATCAGTTGTTGTTTAATATTAATTAAAGATTGTGTTTTAATTAAAATATTCTTTTTATAAAATATAATATATTCTTGACACTAAAAATAATCTATAAAGTTGAGACATAGAAACGACAGAAAACAAATTAATTTTTGCTTGCTTGCTCTCGTAAGCCATAAGGACAAAGATAACACTCAACCACTGTCAAATATTGTTTACATTTATTCAAATGATAAAATGAAAAACTATAGTACCTACCATATAAAAATGTTTTTTTACTTACTATGGTTTATAGATACTTGGTAGAACTTTTAAAAGAATATATATTCATTAATATTACAAATAATTTATCTATTCAGTTTACTTACCCGAATCATCTTCAATTTCAATTTGTGCGTTGGATCCGTAATATTGAAATGAAGCCTGAATAAGATTTGTTTTATTATAACGTAAAAGAAAAACAGATTTATTTTTAATCGGCCGCCGTAAATGCGATATCAATGATCGAACGCAAAACATGATTCTTAACTTGATATTAAATACACTTTATTAACACATATTTCATTTATTAATTTAATAAAATAATCGTATATTATATACGTAATTTATATTTTATTCAAGTTGTTTATATTAGTTATATTATGTACCTATAACCTATTAAGTTAACCTAAAAATGAATAAACCAATAAGTATTCTGTAGTAGAAACCACAGAGTACATTATTATACTGAAATAGAGAAAGAATTTTTTTTTAGTTTTTCGCCGTCAGATTACCATATTATACTTTTTGTTTTTATAATCTATTGTAAAGCCGTCTACACACTCGCACGCGAATCACGGCGCGAATCGCGACGCAATGAGCGGCGCGATTTGGAGCAAGAACTGCCAACAGTCCACACTCGCAGAGGTTCGCACCAAACTCTCAGTATAGTTCGCGCTTTTGACGCGTATGCACGCCAAGTATTTAATATTTAATCTTCCAATTTATGTCAATCAATCAACATAGTTTATTTGTAGTCCTATAGCTTGACATGAGAGAATCTTTTTTCTTTTTCAATTCATCAATTGGTATTTCCATCACCGTACTTATCCGCATCTAAGCATCGTGGGTTTTCAATTTATTTTTATAGTCTTCAAATTAATGTCCCATAAAACCGGCTCAGCACGAAAACATTCTATAAACGATAGTTCTAATTCATTGCTCCAGACGTTACTCATTTTGCACGCAAAATCGTAGTCTTTACTAAAAAGCACGCCCTCGAGCCCTTTGTCGCGGGACAAAAAACCGACAATTTTCGGGGAACACAACGCGAACGAGCCGCGAAGCCGCGAAGAATATGCGAATCGGATCTACACTCATGTTACGCGGGTACTTTGCGCCTTCGCGCGCGAGTGTGTAGATGGCTTAAGAGATTGTTTTTATTATCTACGCTACGAACTTACGAATACGAAGTACGGGGACTTCGATTTTTGGCGGGAATCGAGTGGCGTGCTTTATAAATTGAAAATTTTAATTTATAAGTTTTTAAACCTCTAGGAGTAATATTCCAGTGTATATATGTAAATTAAACCAGGCAAAATGCCGTCAGATAGTGATGGCGATGCCCATGAGAGATTAGAGAGGAAAAAAAGGAAAATGCAAAAGTCTAGTGAGGACGATGGTTCAAAGTATAAACCATATATTAAGCCGGGATATCGCAGAGCCTATATGGACAACAGCACCAATACGGAATTTCCTGTGTTTGTTGAAAGTAGTGAGGTGGACGTTAAATTGGGTAATAAAAACCCATTAGTAGTTTCTAAATACTTCAAACAAGTGAAAGGTATTCATGAAAGCAGACGCATCAATGCAAGTAAAATAATGTTAGTCTTCAAGCAAGCAACAACAGCTAATGATTTTCTCAAACACGAATGCCTATCTGTGTACAAACTTCGTGCATTCATTCCAGCATCTTCTGTGGAGAGGGTAGGGGTTGTTAGGTTTATTCCTAAGGAATCCAGTAATCACGAACTATTTAATAAACTCTCTTCTGAATGTGAAGTTATAGGAGTAAGGCGTTTTATGAAAAAGGTGGGGGACGAATTTGTTCCCCTTACAACTATAAGTGTCATATTCACTGGTACAAATTTACCGCAGCATATTTATTTAGATAACTGGCGTTATAAAGTATACACATATACGCCTCCCTTAATGCAGTGCTTTAACTGCATGAAGTTTAACCATTATGCCAAAATATGTAAAAATAAACAGGTATGTTCACGTTGTGCTGGGGAACATCACTACAAGGACTGCGCTATAGACATTCTCAAGTGCAGTAATTGTGGTGGTGCTCACTTAGCAATATCAAAAACATGTCCCATAAAGGCAGCAAGAATAGAAAAGCAAAAACAAACTTATGCTAAAGTACTCCAAGTTAATAGTGTAACTTTTCCTACACTCCCAAAGCCTCAGGCTCAGGTTCTGCAAAAAAATTATCAAACCAACCAAGACATCCCAGACAAGAAAGATATGTCTCATTCAGACATTATAAATAATAAGAAAGTAATAGCAGCTATAATAAGTACATTAGTTACAATAGGGAACTCTAATGATATAAAGTCTACTAAACAAATAAAAGAAACATTTTTGAAACATTTTAACGAATCTTAATGGATTCCAAACTCAGCATTGTACAACATAATATCCAGAGCATTAATAATAAAAAGCCCTTATTAAAATCATTTTTAACACAATACAATATTGATATTTTATTACTGAATGAAACATGGCTAAAAAATACTAGTAGTATTATAAAAATTCCAGGGTATAATTTTGTAGGACAAAATGCAAAAAATGAGCATGGAGGTGTAGGTATTTTATTAAAAAACACATTAAGGTATAAATTGTTGCCAACAAAATTTTATGAAGACATTCAATCCATAGCAATTTCTTTAGAAACTAGTGTTGGCGTCTTGTCAATTTTATGTGTTTATTGTCCTCCTAGAAATAAAAACAAATGCAGAATCAATAAACTTAAAAATATTATTAATGATTTACCAAAGCCCTGTTTGGTATCAGGAGATTTTAATGCCCATCATATTGCTTTTGGTTGCCATAGTACTAATTCAAGAGGTAGATCCCTATTTGACATATTTGATGAAAACGATCTGTGCATATTAAATTCTGGTATGCCTACAACTCTACAAAGGCCAAATTCTAATAGTTCTGCTATTGATGTAACAGGAGTGAGCCCAGTACTAGCACCATTGTGTGAATGGTCAGTCGGTGATGATACATTAGGTAGCTACCACTATCCCACGTTTACAAAAATTAATTTATCTCCATCTAAATATGCTGTTAACAATAAAGTAGAGAAATTTTTATTTAGTAAAGCAGATTGGATCAAATATTATAAGAAATCAGAGGAATATTTTAATTCTTTAACATTTAATGAACTAGAACCTTTACAGTCATACAATAAATTTTGTGAAATTTTAAATATTTTAAAAAAAGACTGCATCCCTCTCATTAAATTTGAGGTTCCTGGAGTTCATAAAGTACCTGCTCCTTGGTGGGATGAAAATTGTGCTGTAGCGGTTAAAAATTCCAAATTAGCTTTACAACTATATAGAAGAGAAGGGTCAATTATGAATTACATAAATTATAAAAAGCTAGATGCATTGAAAAAAATAATCATAAAAAAGGCAAAAAAAGATGGTTGGGCGAATTTATGTACATCATTTAATAGATACACTCCTATTTCTCATGTATGGAATTATATGAAAAGATTTAAACGAATAAACATCCAAACTCAAGTTAAAAATGATGTATGGGTTCCAAATTTTATTTCAAAATTTAAAAGTAATAACTGTAACATAAAAGTAAGGAACTCTATTTTTGAATACAATAATAATAATGAAAGTTCTATGTTCCTATTAAAACCATTCACTTTTGTAGAATTTAATATAGCACTTCAATCAAGAAAAGACTCTACACCAGGCTTAGACAACATTCCTTATATAATGCTTAAAAAGTTACACAAAGTTGGTCAATTGGCTTTACTTAATATTTTAAATAGATTATGGATGAATCAATGTGTTCCAGAGAGTTGGAAGATTCAATGTATAATACCAATTTTAAAACCAGATAAATCTCCAGATGACTGTGATTCTTACAGACCTATATCATTAACTTCTTGCATAGGAAAATTGTTTGAAATAATGCTTAAAATAAGAATAGACTATTTTGCAGAAAAGAATAATCTTTTACCATGTTTCCAATATGGTTTCCGTAGGGGTAAAAGCACAGCAGAAAGTTTGACTTCATTTATGTATGATATGAAGAACTGTCAGTTCTCTAGATCTACAGCAGTTTGTGTATTTTTAGATATAGAAGGTGCTTATGATAATGTTGACTTAAACCAGCTCACAGTTTGTCTTAAGGATATCGGCATTCCTGGAAAAATATTAAAATGGCTTGCAAATTTTTTAAATAATAGACAGTTTTATGTAAAATACAATAATATACTCCATGGGCCTAATTTAACAAGTAAGGGTCTTATGCAGGGTGCATCGCTATCACCAATTCTGTATAATTTATATACCTCGCAAATTGAAAAATTTATAACTAGCGATGTTAAAATTTTACAGTTTGCTGATGACTTATTGCTGTACAGTGTAGATAGAAACATAGAAATAGCAAAAAATAATGTTACTTCAGCACTGATCCAGTTGCAGCAATATTATAAAGATTTGTTAAAATTAAATATTAATACCTCGAAAAGTTCATGTATGATTTTCGGTAGCCCAATGGGAAATCACATAAAGTACAACAATATAGATATCCCATTTGTAAAAGAAAAGAAATTTTTGGGTGTTATTTTTGATACCAAATTAAAATTTGATAGACATATTAATTACATTAGCAAAAATGCGTTAAAAAGTATTAATATTATAAGATGTCTGGCTGGGACATTTTGGGGCTCTGATCCTAAAGTTTTAACTCTTTTGTATAAGAGCATGGTTAGAAGTCACTTTGATTATAGCTTTCTTGCGTACATGCAAGCGAATCCAACATTACTAAAAAAACTTGATGTTATTCAAAATATTGGCTTGCGAATAATTAGTGGTGCTATGAGATCTACGCCTATTAATTCCATGGAAGTCGAAACTGGTATTCCTCCGTTATCTGTAAGACGTATATTTTTGGCTGAAAGATTTTGTTTAAAAGCACTGACATCGAACATTTCATTAGTAAACAAACTTGTACTCCCTAATAACCTGATGGCTATAACAAAATCTACAGTTGAATCCTTAGAAGTAACAGCTAGTTCACTTCTTGCCGGTAAACAACCTACCATTTCTATTATAATGACATACATGAATAGTATTGCCACTAACATTAATGTTACTAGCATGTGGCCTATGTATTCTTGTCCTTATGAGGGATTAATTTTGGAAAATACAATTCATTTGACGAATATTAAAACAAATATAGACTTCCTAAGATTTATAGATAAGAATTGTAAATATTATTATAAATTATATACAGATGGATCTAAAAATCAGAACCTCGTGAGTGCTGCTTTTTACGATCCACAGAAAACATGTAGTAAGTCGTTTAAGCTAGATGTTCGATGTAGTATTTTTACTGCTGAATCATTTGCAATTTTAAAAGCATTGCATTATATAAAAGAAGTAATTTCAGATAATGTAAATAATTGTATTATAGTAACTGATTCTAAAAGTGTTCTTTTAGCAATAGGTAATTTCAATTTTAGTTATAAGTGTTCATATTTTATTTTTCGAATAAAAAAATTGTTACTAGATTTAAGAAATACTGGAATTAATATAGAATTCGTTTGGGTACCCTCCCACAGAGGCATAGTGGGCAATGAAATAGTTGATTCTATACTAAGGCAAGGATTGGTTAATGAAGATTGTTCAGACAGTTTTCAGATTCCGTTTACGGACTTATACTACGAATTGAATAAAAGACAGAAATTGCTTTGGTATAAATATTGGAAAGAAACTAGTCAAAGTAAAGGACGTTGGTATGCAGATATACAAAATGAAATACCGGTTCGGCCTTGGTATATTAAAATGAACTGTGATTCAAGAATATTCGTATCAGTAATAAACCGACTAAGATTTGGTCACTGTTCAGTGCCAACTCATTTATACAAAATAAATATTTACAAGGATAAAACGTGTCTCTACTGCAAAAATGAAGAAGCTGACATTAACCACATAGTTTTTAAGTGTTCTGCTTTTGGCTTGCAAAGATTATTATTAGCAAGTTCCATAGAAGCAATTAAAGAAGAAAACAAACTTGAGTGTGATACCCGCCATATTAAGGACTTGTTAAAAAACTGTTTATTTTTTAGGCCTATTTTTTATTTTATCAGTAATACTATAGAAAAATTGTAAAAATTATTTAGGAGGTAATATTGTAATGATAGTTTTAAGAGAAATTGTAACTTTTCATTAATGAAAGGCCATAAAGGACTTGATTCCAGGCCGTTAAATAAATTAAAAAAAAAAAAAAAAAATACGAAGTACGATCTGAATTCTGAATCTGGGATTACAAAAGCACGTTTTGTAATTAGAGATTTAGAGGTAAAAGACTCATAAGTTGGCTTTTCCAGTATCCTAAATCTGGCCATCGAACCGAATACAATTACTGCAATTAGAATTACTAAACTCTGCCTAAAATACTTATGTTATCATAGGTATCTATAAGGAACTTGGTTTCTTATTACAGGTTGAAAATAATATAATAATGGCTATCTCCGCCATCCTGCGACGAACGATAATAAATGGCACTGTGTATTCAGCAGCAGCTTTACGTTATGCCTCCACACAGCCTGAAAAGAAAGTTTACTTCGATGTCACTGCAGATGGTGAACCTTTGGGCCGTATTGTTATGAAACTCAACACTGATGAAGTACCCAAGACTGCCGAGAACTTTAGAGCATTATGCACAGGTGAAAAGGGGTTCGGTTACCAAGGTTCATCTTTTCATAGAATTATTCCTAACTTTATGTGTCAAGGTGGGGATTTCACTAATCACAATGGTACTGGAGGTAAGTCAATTTACGGCAGAACCTTCCAAGACGAGAACTTCAAGCTGAGGCATACTGGTCCTGGCATATTGTCTATGGCAAATGCGGGCCCCAACACAAATGGTTCTCAGTTTTTCATAACAACTACTGCAACTCCATGGCTAGATAGGAAACATGTTGTTTTTGGATCAGTTGTTGAAGGATTGGATGTTGTCAGCAAAATGGAAAATCTGGGATCAAAGAGTGGAAAGCCCTCAAAAAAAGTTACAATTGAAAAGTGTGGTGAGTTAGAATAAATTATAAAATATATATTATAGTTATGTAGAAATTGTTGTTCAAAAATTAAAGGCATTTAAAAAGTATAATAGTTTTCATTTATAGATGTAATTTACCTCTACTAGTGTGTAACTTCCATCTTAATAGTAGTTAAATTACAAAAATTGTAGTAATAGATTCTAGAGTAAATAATGTATCCTGAGATGTGTAATAAATGTATGAAATTTAGAATCATATTTCTGAATCAGTTGGTTGAGATAGAAATCTCTGTAAACTGATTGAACCTCTGAAGTTTGGGAACAATAGCTGCCTTCTTGCAGTTCTCAATAACATATTCATTATTATTGACTCAGACCCAGTGCCTTAACTAGGGCTGTGCCCAGGCACAGGGTGCAGAAATGACCAGACCCCTCACAGGAGAAAGAGAACTGTAAATTTCAGCCGACCACCGCTCTAGTCCTGACTTATTAGCAGCAGTTATAAGGAGAATCACCATCATCAACGTAATGATGACCTAGAACAGGCCTTTATCCTATAAGAAGGGCTTTTAGAGCTAAGATCCACCATGCAGTGCTCCAATGTTGATAGAAACTTATGATTATGCTTTTTGAGTCACTACAGGAATATTTACTAAAAAATTAGCAAACACCCGTCTTTGAGTTTATCCATAACAGACAGACAGACTTGAGGGGGACTTTGTTTTATAATAAGTAAGGAGGAACAGACACATTATTTCTACTCTATAGTACTGACAGATAGATAGTACCAGTTTAATTTATTTAATACTTCATTTCCTTAGGGGATGTAGAGGAAGAGACAGTGGCCATGAAAACTATACAATGAGGATTGGTGGAACAGTTAGGGTAAAATAAAATAAATTTAAAATGTGTATGCAATTTTATTAATCACTAAATGCAACGAATTAGGAGTTGCTATCATCAAACCTATCATCATTTGCATTCGACGCAACAACTTTTTCACAGCTAAGTCAGTATCAAGTCTTAGAACCTATTGTAATAAGGCATTTTTATTAGATATAACACTCTTCATATCAAACTATTTCTCTCTTAACAAATATATGACTAAAATTTACAATGAATCTTCCTTTGTCTTTTTCTTATAATATACAAGATAAATATTTAATTTAAAAATATTTCGTACTAAAATAATATTACTACAGTAGTAATTGAATTTTTAACTTACAGTCCCTTCACACTAGTGGCCTCAGACAAATATATCGTGAACTTCAACATTGTTAGCATCTATGTCTATCTATGACACTAGCTCTGCTGAGTTTTTACTATACATATTTGAAGAGTTAGACAATTACTCCTGTAAAACACCAATGTAAAGGGGCTCTTAGAAACAGCAGCCTATGAATTGACATTTTAACGAGAATTGAGAACTATCAAAGAAAGACTATGTTCAGCAAATATAAGTTTAGTTATAATCTTCTATATAATATTAAATGTTTGTTTGCCCAATTTGGATTACTATAACATTTATTTTGGTTGGTTGCTGCTCATACCCAAAGTATCTTGTTATTTTTCACGTTAGCCGTGTTAAATAATATTATGACTAATATTAATCTTTTCTCTTCAATTAAAAGTAATTCAGCTAGGGGAATACAAAAAATATTTAATGGATGGTTTTGCTACAATGAATTTATATTAGTCCACCCCGTAAATCTTATGAATGTTACACTGTAAGAATTAATACAACTATTTTATATAGATTGGTCGTAATAATTATTCTTCACTTGGTATTGCAATAAATGCTGGGCAATATTTAAATAATCGGAATTATGAACATTGCATGGTTTATATTTAGGTTTACATATATCTTATAAACGGCAAAAGTAATGAATTGGCAGTCTGTATTAAATTAGTGTTCTATGCATCAGTAGGCCTACATTTATTTATACTGTGTTACTATCAGTTACATTTCACTTTTTTATCCATTTAAAAGCATAAACCAAATCACAACCTGAAATTGTTAAATGATATATAAACATAAAATGTTCACATACCTCGTGAATATAGTATAATTAAAGTTGATAGTAGGCCTATTTAATAACAGTAAAAAAAAACATTCTTCTAAAACTTTACTTTAAATAAAAAAAAAGAAATGTTCTATCATGAAAAAGAAAAGTTAACACAATTCACTAACATGTAAAATTTTACACAGAAAAATTAAATAAGAATACAATAGAAATATTACAATTATCATAAAAATTGTTATTTATTTATAGATTTGTACTGTGTTATTATTATAATTTAATTATTTGATAAAATGTTTGGATTGTACAACAAATCATTCAGTTACCAATCATCATATACTTTTTTAAAGATATAATTCAAATGTTCATATTACATTTATCTATTATTTGAGTTTTTATAGTGTAATTCTAAGGTATATTATATATTCGAGAATTGTAAGGTCTAAGTGAATATTTTTTATTGAAAATAAATGCTAGTCTACATTGTGTGGACGATAGTTTGACAAAACTTAAGTGTTTTTGTGCATACTGTATACGAGTAATCTACAATGTTTTAAGGTTCTAGAACAATTAGAGATTGTAAATTTTCATACATACCAATATATTATACAAATCAATTCGAGTGTCAATTTAATAATAATCATTTTCTCAGTGAGATGTTCCTTTAGACCATGTTTTATATTATAAAGTGAGGGTATTCAGTAATTTTTTTTTTACTATGACAGTACAGTTCAACTCTGGATACTTAGTTTTATAAGAATAAGGCATGATTCTAGTCAATGAAACCTTGTTTGTGCCTATATAAAAAAATGTTTAATGTTTCAAAATCTAAAATATGATATTATTTCAATTACGTCAAAAATCATATAAGATTATAAAAAATGCTCTATACTCTTTTAGTATATAATGGGTATATACTAAAAGAGAATCTTACTGAGAAAACCGTTACATATTCCAATTTAAATAGGATTATATAACAGAAGTATTCGACATAGTTTCTTTTTGTAAAAATTTTACTTTTTTCGATTATAATCCCACACCTCTTTCTACCAGATAAAAACATAGAAATCTGTATTTTAAATTATGTAATTTTAATACTCTTGGGAGACAGATTTATTTTATTTCAAGTCTTTTTATAGTCATAATTATTTTCTTTAGAACAGAACAAAAAGGAAACAAAAGCTAATATCAACTTTCGTTAAATTCATAGAGGTAGGTACGATTATCAGATAGACATAAGGTATAGAGCTCAGGTAATAAGATTTTATGTCTCAGTGAGCATTATAGTATTTCTTTATGCTTCCAGTAAGAGCGAGTGCGGGAATATCGTAGGATAAGCGACAAATGAGAATGCCGTTTGTTATAATATATGAGAGCTCTCCTAAATTATTGCACATCAACCAAACTCACAACTAGATAGAATCTGTGCTCAGGCTTATGGAATGACCAAATTACAAGGATAATACGATGGGAGCTTGTAATATTCTGACTTTTAATCTTCTATGTATATAGTAGAGAAAATATTTTTCAAACAATAATACTAGGGAGACTCAAAAAAAAATTGCCTCTGAAAATTCCAAGACACATTGTTTTTCCTAATAATATTAATAAATATATCTTGAATAACCAGTGACAGCAACATTTTGACCACAACAAAGCCTTTCGCATATGGAACTGTACAGTAATTTGATTTAAATACTTTCAAATTCCTGCACCTGACTAAAATCAATTTTGTTCTTAAGTGCCTATTATTCATGAGGAGAATTTTATCATAAATTTAGTTGACATGCAAAATATGTGAAAAATTAAGCGAATTTAGGCATTCTCCTATCAGATCAAGGTTCGTTCACATTAACATTTGCAGCAATACACTTTGTGTATTATTTACAAGTAAAGTCGTGGCAAACTTTTAGTTCGCTCTGCTAATAATAGTACAGTGTAAAATCAATTTTCTGTGCATTAAGACATGTTGCAACTTCAGAGCAGACTAGAAGTTTGGCATATTCCGTCAGCAACATACATAATGCAGTCTCAGTATGTGTATGAAATATTACAATAAGCTGACATTTGCGAGGCAGTATTGAACCACTTTGTTTGAATGCGATTAAGTGCAGGTTATATAAAAAAACCATAATATGTTCTTAAAATGTAGAGAATTTTTTGCGTTTTATAAATCTATATATACTTATGTACTTAGTAAATAATGATAGTAAAAGTTGTAAGGGTCTTCAAGGTATTGTAGTCACATTAGAACCATTTTTATAAAAGACAATTATTATTTTAAGGTGCTCAAAATATATTCAATCATTCATCACATCATACTTATATTAGGGGAGCCGAAGATGGGACTTTTGGATATACTCGATCTTGCCCTCGAGTTTGCTTTGCATGTGAGAAATTTCGTCTTGTATGAGCAAATTATAAACTCTATATTTGTTTTCATTGGTAATTTCGATAGTTTTCTAACAATTCCGCAAATAATTATAGAAATAGTTCTTTTGTAACAACTGTATCAAACTGCAAACCAATTCCCCACACAATTAACATGCTAATTGTAGAATGATATTTCAGTTAGAGTGATTGCACCTATTAATTTGCACTTGTAGTTTGCAGTTATAATATGGTTTATATAAAGGCTAATTTAGGCCAAATTATATAAGCAAAAATAGGCCTTGCCTTTTGTAGTGAAGGGGGTACTTTACCATTTCAATATGAACACAAAATAGCTTACTTCAGATGTATAAAACAAATGTTACCACTGTAAGAGCGGCTATAGATATAATATTTATATCAATTACGATTAGTATTAATTAAACTACTACAATAAGATATGGTTTAAAATCACTCGCGGTTGGTTAAGCGTAATAGAAGAAATAACTTTTATATATATAATATAGTCTGCTATAAAATTATGTACTTTTTAAATAGAATCACTAATAGAACGAGAGACTCGTTCAGCTCCTGCGGCAGCAGCTCGCGAGTGTCGGTCGGGAGAGCTCGTTCTGCAGACGCATTCACTGCACTGAACAAATACAGAAATTATTTATTCTATTCACTACTTCAACACTATCGTATCATCACCCAATTTTGCTAAAAGTTTGCTCAGTTTCTCTCACTGTAAACTCTGAAGTTGAGATTCAGACAACAATTGGCTATATACACAATTAGATTAATAGTCGAGGGGACTCAAACTCTGGGGTCTAGCGGCGAGGCGGACAGCTGGTCCACGCTGCGGCCCTTCTGCAGCTGCAGGCTGAGCTCGCTGGGCTCCATGGTGATGTGGTGCGACGAGGTGCGCTTGTGCTTGCACTCGGGCGGCTTGAGGTCCTTGGAGCTGGTGCGGCGGTGGCGCAGCACGCCGGTGCCCTCGATGAGCCGCTTGCTCTCCTCGTCCGCGCACTTGGCCAGCGGCAGCGCGGTGAGGTCGAGGCTCTCCATGCTCTTGATGGCGAGCTGCTTGAGCTGCTCGAGGCTGAGGTCGCGCGAGTCGGAGCGCGAGTGCGGCTTCTTGAAGTCGCGCGAGGCGGAGCGCGAGTGCGAGGGGAAGTCGCGCGACGCGGAGCGCGGGAAGGCGTCGCGCGAGTGGCGCGAGTCGCTGCGCGTGGCGCGCGCGCGCTCCTCCTCCGCGTGCTGGCGCGCGCGCGGCTCCAGCTGGATGGTCTTGGAGTCGTTGCGCAGGTGGCGCGACGCGACCAGCACGCGCGAGTTCTTGCCGGGCGCGCGCGTCTGCGACTCCTGCGAGTACTGCGAGTCGGTGCGCTGCAGCTTGGTGCGGTGCTCGGCGTCCAGCGCGGGCGGCTCCATGGGCGTGGTGGTGGCCGAGCTCAGGCCCGACGTCACGCCCGACCGGAAGCCGCTCGCGTTGTCCGCCGATGGCAACTCTTCGAACACTGACAAATAAAAACAATCTTTTTCACGAAAATCGAACAGAGAGAACCCATCTAAATCAAATCAATATTTTAGTTTAAGAAAATCCGAATAAAAGATGGTGTTTTCTGTTCATTTTTATACTTAGCCGTACATTTGTCTAGACTGATGATGGAGCCAGCGATATCCTTGTGCGGGTCGAGCGGCGCCGTGGTCTCGAGGTGCTTGCGTCGTCGCACCAGCCACCAATCCGCAAGGAATATTCCCAGAGCCACAATTTTTATTCCACCGCAAAGCCCGACGTATCTGTAACAAGCATTCGTCGGAAATTTAATCAATTTGAAGTGTTATTTTCAAGAAGGCGTTTTGAAAATCAAGCCATATCAAGTTTTATATTGACTTATTTAGCAGTTGTTTTTTTAAAACTATTATTTACACTTATTTACGATATCGTACCTATAAAAAATCCGTGGGGGAATGAGATATTTTTGACCAATAGCAGCAAAATCGAAAATAACGAATGAGAGTGTGACTTTGATTTCTACGAGAGAGAGAGAGAGAGAGAGAGAGAGAGAGAGAGAGAGAGAGAGAGAGAGAGAGAGAGAGAGAGAGAGAGAGAGAGATAGATAAACCGCACCTGTATCGGAACTGCTCAATGTCGTACAGCAGACAGCGGCCGCCCTTCTCGCCGCTGCAGGACTGCTTCCACAGTATGCAGGTGGAGTCGATGAGGTTCCCGAACACGATGGGCGCCGGGATGTAGCCGAACAGACGGAATATCACGAACTGCATGCCCAGCGCGAACGAGCGCTCCTCTTCACTTACAGATCTGGGACACAAATTAATAGTAATTTTATATTAATAGACCAATTAACAGTTAAAAATTAAACTTGAAAAAAAAAACAACTTTTATAGATCAGCCATACTCAATCTTTTTTTACCTTCAGCCGTATAATTGCTACTGTTTATAAATGCGGACCACAATAATTTCCCTATCTACTAATTTGCGCGGGCTCCAAATTAGTATTGGGCATAGTGATAACCCTCTCTTTTAAAGTACCTAGCTGTACTACAGTAGTCTAGTCTAGAAAAACTAGATTCAGTAGCTTAGCATATAATGTAAATGTACATATTCTACGTATTACAGAGCACTGGCTCACTAGCTTACAGTTAGCAGTTAATATTAATAATTTTTTATTGTCAAGTGTGTTCTTCAGAACAACTGCAATTCATGGTGGACCTATGTCTATGTGGATAGTCCAATTTGACGTTTCAAAAGTGCTTGCAATAAGCCGTACTTGAATTTGAATTAGCATAAGGCTGGGTATTTAACTTGGCGTATTTACCCATATTATACTCGTAGCATTTCATTAATGCAAAATATCGTAAGTTAAATGAAGTGAGATTTATTTTTGTACTTCAGATAGTACCCAATAGTGTTCTAAAAGAGAAACGAAGAGTCAATGAGTGAATTAATTAATACGTGATTTTTGCGTCATTTTGAACCCTTATTAGTAATATTACTGTGAAAATTAATATACTAGGCTATGCCGTGGCTCGGATCACATCAATGAGTATGTACCTGAGCACGATCATGAGCAAGGGCATCTGCGTGACGGCGACGATGAAGGTCATGAAGAAGAGCAGCACGAGGAAGGGGAAGATGGTGGTGCAGGGCGGGTTGCAGGGCCCGGCCGTGGCCACCGGCACCACCGTCACCTCGCTGTACTCGCGCGCCACGCCCGCCGTCAGCGCCGACGCGGACGCGCCGCTGCCCACGCCCAGCCCCACGCCCACCGCGCCCACGCCGCCCACCGCCTCGCGGCTGTTCTCGTGCACGCCTGACAATCAAACATTATTAAAAATTATAAATAGTTACATAAAACTGTAAAATTGTAAGTGTGAGCAATAAAAAAATCACTTTTTATTTGTAATGTAAAATTTACTATTATTATTTTTAGATTTTTAATAATGGACCCTTAAGAAACGCAATTGCGAAATTGCTACTCACAAGTGCAAATAGGGGTTCTCTTGAACCAGAGCTGCAAATATAGACTGAATGCAACATGTGTGATCAAACAACATGGAACGTCCATAGGCTGATAATGATGATAGCTGTAGATGATGTAGCAACGTACAGGCGCAGTTGGTGAAGTTGGAGCGCGAGGAGAAGGCTGCGCAGCCCGCGTGGCACGGCGAGAAGTACGTGAGCCCGTTGTTGCCGCACACGGGCTCCATGTCCGTCTCCGTGCACAGGCAGTTGAAGTTGCACGCCGCCGTCAGGTTCACTTTGAACGGTTCCAAGTTGCTGTGCGAAAAAAAAATACTTAATAACAATAACTTACAAACAATAACTTACATAGTAATATTTAAAAAAAAAATTGTACATAAAGTATCTTGTGGGTTTTTTGTTTGCGAAGATATGTAACCAGGGACCATTGCACAGACAACGGAGAGGCGAATATTTTGTAGCGTGGGCCGGGGCAACGCAATGCGAGTGGTTCCAGAAAGGTCCACTCATTAACCATGATTAAACCGCAGACGAGACGCTTGGCAACTTTATAAACATATTTTTGTTTAGCTAACGCTTCTTATCCCAAACACAAAAGCGGCTGCCTTACGCATTACGATTACAATTATGTTTAACCAAACCGTCGTCCGAAAAACTGAAATTCTGTGCTAAAAAATAAAAAATATTGTAGAAATATGAATGTACAATTTAAAATTGACTTACCTGTTATTCGTGTAAGGTATCGTGGTGCCGGCCATTTTGATGTTGTCACAGCCTAAGAAGAACAGCAAGGCGTAGCAGGACAGACAGATCGTGTTGGAGATGAGCACGAACTGCACGGCGCCCTTGGGCCGCAGTTCCAACCGCTTGAGCAGGCAGCCGCCCATGAAGATGCCGATACACGCACCGGGAATGGCTATCGAACCTGCAATGGATTAAACAATGAGTTATTTTAACCTTCGCCCCGAAAATTTAAAAAATCGAAAGTTCATGAACATACTTCATACTTACTGGATCAAAGCTTTTAGTTTTTCTTTTCAAACATCATAAAATTAGAAAGTTTATTGAACGACCACCATAGAATCGTAAAACCTATACTAATGTATATACAAAAGTAACTCTTGTCTGTTTGTAACCCAATCACGCCTAAAGCACTGAACCAATGTAAATGAAATTTGGTACAGAGATCATTTCGAGCCCGAAAAAGGAGATTTTTTTCGAAGTATCACAAAACAGAAATTGTCACGGAAGGAATGGCGGACGCTCGCTAGTAGTTAATATGTTCGCAATAAGTTTCTAAGCTTTACATGGTAATATATCTACCTGTAAAAACGCTGGCCTGACTCTTCCCGAGGCTGAACTGCGTCTCCAGGTACTTGGGCAGGAACACCACAAAGCCAGACACTATCATCAGCTCCATGCAGGCGCCCAGGCAGGTCACCACGTACACTGGGTTCTTGAGCAGGCGCCACATCGATACGGGGATATCTGGAAACGTAATATAGTTAGAGCCTGGTTGACCGAGCTTTACTTGCTATTGTTTTAAGATACTCGAGGCATTTTCAGGACTGTAAATTTATACATATCTGATCTAACCCTACTTTTAACGCCACATAGTTAATCTTAAAGGCACTATCATACCTACTCGGTAGGATATTAGTGGTGTTAAAGATATTAACTTTATGAGCCGGTGGTAGAGTCACTACAAATAGTCTAATTTGACGTTTCAAAAGTGCTTGTAATTAGCTTACTTGAAATAAATGAATTTGAATTATGATATCGAGCATATATATATATATGATATTGATGAGTCACTGCATTCTTAACGCGAACAAACTGTGTCTTGAGAAGTCATTTTACCTTTTATATCCTTTCCATAACCGGTATCCTTTATATCAGTTTGTGGCTTCGGTGGAGTTTTAGCCGTAGAAGTGCCACTCGCCGCGGCAGCCTTCTCTACAAGACGTATCTTTTCTTTCTCGCGAACCAACACTTTTGGGAACGAGAAGAAAGGAATTGCCACGAGAATGAGCAGAAGGCCGCAGAGCAAAAAGCCGCCCCACCACATGCCCACCCATCGATGGTCGCCAGGATCTGAAAGAATTGTTATTTGTTAATAGCTGACATAACAGACGTAGATCTGACCGAAGTTTTGTGTATAATTTATTTATTTAAAATATACGGGTCGCATGTCAAAGTTAGAAATGGTGTATGATAAATGAGCGATAAATGTAGAAAATATCAAAAATATATTACGCATTGGGTCATATTGCGAATATATATATTCTAATACTATTCCGAACAATTTTCATTGATATCACGTCGCAAATTAGAATTCTTTTCTTGCTACGCTATTGGATAAAGTAGACGTCTGCACACTGACATATAATACCTTTTCGGACTAGAAAAATCGAAAAATAAAACATTCAGATTATATTATTAAGGTTTATATTTAATTAATTGGAACTTACCTATTGAGATGATAGCACCAGAGAATGAGTCCATATGAAATGATAGTAGATATGCACCTAGTAGGAATCCAAGCACTGGTCCAAAAGCAGCCATACTGTACATGCAACCTGCAAAAAAAAGTTAATTTTGGTTTTTTTTTACCACATTATAAAAATTGTCCAAAAAATTAAAATACAATGTTAGAGGTGGACAACCCTTATCACTTAGGGGTATGAAAAATAGCCGATTCTCAGACTTACTGAATACGCATACAAAATTTTGGTAAAAATCGGTAAAGCCGTTTCGGCGGAGTACGGTAACTAACATTGTGACTGGGAAATTTTATATATTTGATATAACTTGCGAGTAGTATAATTAAATCTATCTCGTAAAAATAAATCGATCATATTAAATAGAGTTTTACATTTGGAAACCTGATTATGTATTTCAAAACAATGTATGTGTGGTGATGTCTTGGTTTCTACATCGATAGTTATTTTAGTTTCCGTAGATCAATTAACCCCGATTTGTACTACTCGTATTAATACCAGATGTTGATATGCTTGCTTGCGTTTGTAAGCTATATTTTTTCATATCTGTAACTACGATCTCGAATACCTACTTATTCTGATTATGTTTTTATAGGAAAAAATTTAATGTTTGTAATTTGCCTCATAATTTAAGTTTTCGTACTAAATAATAAAAAAATATTATTACATATTTTTTCTAAAGAAACAAAGGATGGTATCCGCAAAATTATTACGCTAATAGATTACATAAGTTATTCAACCGATCCTTAGCTTAACTACATTCAGAACGTAAGAAATAAAAAAACTCTTATAAAATTCGTATAATATTCCTAGCTGTCCGCGTATTCACCTGCGTAATAACGGTTAATGTAGGAAATTAGGATAAAAAGTATTTTTAAATATTGTGTGACAAACAGAATAAACAGTTAGGATTTATTCATATTCTGCAACTAATATGTGTGGTACATTTGTTTTAATATTATTACCTAATTAAATAGCTAGGAATTATTAATATTTTATATTTAGGTACATTTGAAGGTTAAATATTAGATAAAATATAATATATCCGTTTAACTTCGTGAGACTCGGCAAAGTACTTCGCGAATTCACCAAAGTAAATATAACTGGTATCTTATCCGAAAAACCGCGATGACAGCTGGTAAAAGGCTGCATGCAGTAATAGTAACTCGTCTACCAATATTGCGGACTAGGAAACTAGGTCACATTGGCTCTGCGGTCCGCAAATGGTACGGATTTCGCGGTTACTACCTACCTACCGTCGATTTGAAAGTCGATGTTGGTAAATAACTATACTAGACTAGTTTACCTAGCTATGTTTTATTATCGACTAGCGGACGACGGCGATTTCGTCCGCACTGGAACTATGAACCGTAAAATTATTTATTAGAATACACGTATAACTATAAACCTTGTTCTTGAATCACTTTATCTATTGACGAAAACTTCATGAAAGGTAAAAACCTATAAAAATCTGTACTTTAGTTTAAATATCCGAAGCGTGCAGATGGCGAAAAGCACTAGACTATCGTAGTACAATTGTTTCGCTTGGTTGGAGATAAAATGAAAATATAATTTATATTTAATTTCAAAAAGACATGGTTTATATTTTTTATAAAAAATGTTATGGAGGACTTGCATTCGGAACGCCGTCAATGGTAAAATGTGTATTGTGTTTTACAGTAACACACATTACTAATACTTGTATATGCTATCAGTTTGTGAGACGAATGCTTTTCAAGTGTTTGTTTTGCCAATGACAATAATTCAAATGATTTGTACGTTTGGCGAAGAGATTTAAATTTAAACCATTAACATTCCACGTGGACCATATTGCATCAGCTACTCATAACAGGAGAATATTTTGAAGATCATACAAACTTCAAAAAGCTCTTGGCATTAGGCCGCACCTTATGAGTGGTGTCATTCTAGGTCAAGAGATATGTACTGGTACTGAAGCCTTAGTTGCTCCTATATTAAATTAAAAATGCTTGCCTGCATATCGTTGTGGTTTTATCTATGTTATTTAAAAGATTTAATCCTATAATCCGTTTATTTAAAGATAATTGGCATGAAGGCTAATTTATTCCAGGTTATATGTAATTCAACAATGGATTATTTTATTAACAAATGGTGACTTTTAATCTAATGAAAGAGAAGTTTCTTTATTCACACATCTTTTTTACCTAAAATCCGTAAAATAGCCTCGTCCAAATTGATACATCGGGTCCTGAACTACCTACTATGTCAGACAAAAACACGATTTTATAACATTTTACATTTTGCGTCGATGGTTAAAAGTTATTTGAACCACGCTTAAAATGCCGACATCGAGAGGGTTCGATTACCGCCCGTCCCGTAGGGTTATTGTCGTATCCTATAAACGTGCTTTTAGTTTACTTAATAGGAGGGGGCAAGTAGTATATTAGTATGGATAAAAGACAGGCTCAATATTCTTCATTAACAAAACATCTACAAGCACTAATGGCCTACAAAAAAGCCAACGCCTATAACGAATTAATAATTCAATGTGTCCAATTAACCTTAAAAGAATAATATTGCCCAAGGGCGGAATGACACAGCTACTGCGAAGTAGTCTTTATCGAACAAGGAAGTTTTATTTTGATTACCTAAATTGGCATTCTTTGTGAGTGACGGGGTGGGTCAAGGGCGAACTATCACGTTAGGGGTTGCGTTGAATCGTCGAGGTAAGTTGAGCGAAGTCGCAAACACTTCTGATTTAGTATTTGCAAACATGCAATCATGACAGCTCAACGTGCGAAGGACATTTACCAATATTGATTTGCGTTAGCGCATTTTCATATACTCGTATTAAAGTGCTCGCAATATCCAGTCTCCTACTAATGTCCCAGTAGTGGGCCGTGAATAGCCTTTTGATTATGCTGAAAATATATTGATGAGAAAACGTGTCAGTAGATTCGCTATTATAAGTTGATCATAGAGGGTTCGATTTTCGGCCATTTGACAAAGTAAAGTGGTTTAAATGTCCACGGCTAATCTACAACACCACTATGAATATGTATTAAAATATAAAACGTGTAATGTAAGTTGTTCAGTTGTTAGACGATAAGTATTGACATAATAATAAAAGGAAATAACACTTTCAGACGACAATATTATGTGGTTTTATACTTTTTAGAGTATTTTTAAGTCATTGTGTGCTTGCATTGTGCCAGTTTGGCACTACGAAAAACCAAAACCAAAAGATTTTGAAATATTTTTTATTGGCTTTATACCTGCAATCACATCTGATGTTAGGTGACGATATAATCTGAGATTTGAAAGATCTAACATATCACTCCATCAAAAAAATATGGCTACTAAAATTTAGTGTCAGTGCAACTATGTATAGCGTTTGTCCAATACAAAATAGCAAGTATACCGTAGGGCGCATGCGAGGCAAATATTTTATGTGGCCACTTGAACCCATAATAAGAACAATACCAGGCTACACAGTCATGTCTAGGTTGGCAGCGTTCGTTGAACCGCGCCGTGTCTGCGCAGTTGGCTTATGAGCGACATCGTGAGGTTACGACCAAAGGAGGACGCGAGGTATACTGCGTAAAAAGTTAATGAAGAGGTCGGCGGGGACATGCGTGAGTTACATAAACCATAGCTTCCCAACCACATTTTGCCCATCGCCTCTTTTAACTAACCTTTTACTTACTCTTAATATAAATCGAGAATAAATAAAATTATTATTGTAAAAACAAGCACGACTGCTTAGAAGTAATGAACTGAAAACAGAAATGCAAGGATTACAATATCTATATAAAAATTTAAATACTTTATGGTACTGAAAGCAGGAAGGATTAAACGTGATTTTGGTGGATCTATCATTGCCCGCAGTTAGCAAAGTATTTTTATCACTGCATCAGCCTCTTTTTTTGCGGATCTTCTACGCTCAAACGTTCATATAAAGCGGGCGTTATCGACAATATTTATCAAGAAAGCATTAAACTTAGAATATTTATTAAATCTGGTTCTTCTTAGTGCCATCTCAAAGCTCACTATTTTTATCTGGCCCGATTCAAAACCTCCAACTTCCACAAGAGTTCGATATCGCCTACGTTGGGAATCTATGACATAAACGATTTAGCACACAAGTAATCCTTTATCCCCGCCCTTAGTATAAATTGCGAAATTGTTTCGTTTGTTTGCCTTGCTATTTACGCAGTAGCGCGTTAAAGGGTCGCGGCGTGATTTAGACTCGATCCAAGGAAAACAAAGGATTCTTACTTACGTAATTTATAAAATATGGCAAGTCTTTTTGTAAATAATAATTCACACATTAACTGATTTTGTGAAGGTTTATATCTTTTAACCAATGTTTACCACACAATAATTAATCGGAAAGACTGCTGAGAAGGGAATATAATACTCTAAGAGGCACAATTCTAACATAAAGACTCTCGGGTTAATGAATGGACTCTATCCATTTCATTTTCATGATTATCGGGGATATGAAGCTTATATCCACCACGCTGCTCTGCTGGCGAGCAAAGGTTGATTATGTTTTATTATTCTCGATGGCTGTCGGAGCTCAATTTAATTTTACTAAGCAATAATTGTTCTCGGTCTCGACCAGATTTTTGATGATCACTTCCGATCGGTTCCGATAGTTTAACGTATTTCATTTCATTTCACAAAGCAATTATACTAAACTTAACTTTTAAAACGTATATAAATATTTTGGTGAGGGTTTTGTTATTAGGCAATTAAGATTAGTTCTAAAAGTGGAGACTTTATAGACCTATTAAGTGCTAGAAAACAAAGACATTGTTGTAATAAAACAGAGTCAAAAGCTGTTAGTACGTTGAACTAGAATTTAGTATCGAAACTACTTTAATACAGACAAATTAGCGTGTTCATATTACATCAATTAAAGATACCTGTCATAATGAAATTAATACGAACTTGCAATTTGATCACGAGCATAACATTACAGGGAGTGTCTCATAGGTACATTGACATTTGGATTTATTTATACTTGACATTTAAAAGATGGAGCATGAGTCAGGCGCCTTATTACATCACATTATATATCTAATGGGCTGCTATATGAGTAGGACAATACATGCTATATGTCAACGTTGATTACATCCTGGTTGGATAATTGTGTTGTTGTTAGAGGAAAACAAATAATGTGGAATTGAACAAACAGTAGCGAAGTAAATTTTAATAATTTCTTATTAAAATTACGAATACCTTAAATAATTTTTCTTCTTTTCTTGTAATTTTTATATATATTTTTATTTTTTATAAAAATAGCGAGCAAACGAGCAAACGGATCACCTGATGTTAAGTGATTACCGCCGCCCATGAACAACTGCGACACCAGAGGCGCCAGTGATACGTTGCCGGCCTTTGAGGTGTTTATTTATTCTCCCTTATATTATTTTTAAACATCGTTTATACTGTGTGAATGTGTTTATTTACTATTTAGCAAAACAAGGCAATGTATTCAGCAATTTTTAAAATGTATCAGTCTGAAACTTTTTGCATATATATTAAAAAAACATTTAATAATATTATTTTGTGATAATTTATTCAGCACGATATATGAAATTATTAATTGGGTTTCCCTTATAATTTATTTCAAAATATTTTTTCTATAATTGATATTGTGTGGGACTTTTAGTGGGAAAATACGTTTTTAGAGTTAGTATAAAGCTAAATATTGTATAAAAGTTGAATGAATACAAAATCCTCAATAGCTCTGTTAAGGGACCGCACCGACCAAAAGGTCATGGGTTTGATCCCCGCCTGTTGGACTCTACTTTTAGAATACAGTCAGACTAATCAGAAGGGAACGGCAATATTGTTCACATATACCAAACATATAAAAAAAATGCATAATGTGAGCCAGTGGATCTTCTAGCCGTACACGAAAACTTTCGGAAAAGTCAAATAAGTTGTCCACCTCAAACAGCCGTGTTTCCGGTGCGTTGTAAGATGCTGGAGCATAAGTATTTGCCATCTATATTAGTATTTTAATAATGATAAACGGGACCGATTATTACATTGCACTCTCCGGGGCATGGGCGTATATTACCACCAATTTCCGGAAAAATTCCAGAGATATTGCTCGAAAAAAGAAAAGCCCAGTATTTTATATCTCAACACAAAATCTCTTAATCCGAAGGCACATACATAGGCTAACCACAAACAGTTCATAAGCGCTCATCCCTCAGGCCGCAGGCATGGGTAGCGGTACTGATAACGTTACCCGGGTGCCTCTTACGTTCTGACTCATCAGATCCAGGGAACATGTTCACTTACCGATATACATGCTCGATGACTCGGGTCGAACATGGTCGTCAACATACGTGGTGCCGAGCGTCAGCAGGGGCGAGCCGCCGCAACCCAGCAACAGTTGCGCAACCACAAACACCATCACAGGCACGAATGTGCTCGGTGTACTCTGTAACAATATTGTATACTTACGATTTATATTTATGTACTCTCAATTATAAAATAAAATACGATAACCTCACGTGTTCCCGAGATAAGAGATAAAGGTATAGACAGACATACAGACAAACGGACGGACGAATTACAAAGTAATCATATATATATATTTCATATTCAGTTAACTTATTAACCCAAACAATAAGAATTTAACTACACTATGATATTGTTCCGCACTCAATGTATAGATTGACTAGAAACAGGAATAAAAAATTGATATGCGGTTTCGTTACTTACATAAATGTTTTATAATATATAATGTTATTTCGCAATACCAGAACAAAAACTCTTAATAACATACAACTATAGCATCATAATTAAAAACTGTAAAAAATAAAATATATGCACAAGAAAAAATAATTAATGTTTTTATCCTTAAGTGTAGCAGATGTTTTCATGTTTATCACTGCGGTAGAGGGAGCATAAGGTGAGATTAAACCTAGTCATTTTCTTCTTCATTTAATAAAAGAGTTGGGATTAAAGTGTCTTGTATAACTCACAATACATGTATTAAATGAATACAAAGTTTTTAATTAATCGATGTACAAACCTTCCTCTTGAATCACTCTATCCATTTATGCAAACCGCATTAAAATCCGTTCTTTACTTTAAAAAGTAAAAGTACACGACTGAACATGCATGGCGCAGACGGCGGGAAACTACTACGAGTACGTTTAACTTTATTAATCTTCAAAGCTTTTTTATAGATAGGCAACGTTAAGTGTGTTTCGCAAAAGGTCAGGATCGATACTACGTAAGAAATCATGAGTAATTTGTTTCAAGTCCTCGTATCTTCCTCAGGACTTTAGGCAGGACAGGGGTCCATTTCTCAAGACATTTGCCAGACTGTGGGCTTGATCAGGTTCTTGATAAGGCTAACGTCCAGTTGGCATATATACCTATATAAATACATATCAATCGGTTGCCGTTTTTTCAAAAAATATTGGGTCGATTTCACATACTGCTTCGTGATATAGTTTAGCTATGAGTCTGTGATGTGTGAATATCTCGGATTCTAAATTGACGGAATTAATTAAAATTTCAAAGTCAGCAGCTGCATAAATTCGAGGCTGTTTTAAATATTCAGGTTTTAAAGAATCAACTACTATACCTTGAATATAATTATTATTCTAAGATTATTAATTTGTTGAATATTGACTCAATGTTTGTTTGGGCTACGAAATTCGATTAACATCAATTTACCTCATTGACATATTAATACTATGGACTTCGGGTCTAATGCAAAATTTACGTCAAAAGTGTCCCAAGATATTTTATACATACTAGGATGTATTTATGTTTTTATACACAAAATAACATTGTAATGTATGTCTTATCGTATTGTTATACAGTCTAATTTGCAACGGTCTAATTGCATGCAATAAGTAATCAGCTTCGATTGACGGTTACCATGGCAGCCTTTTTTTGACATGACAGCTTCCCGTGAAAATAGGACAACATAAATGGTGTGGAGTCGGTAGCTTTCAAATTTTTTTGGCATCTTATATTTATATATTATATTTACAGCAAATTTTAATTTATATTTAAATATCCCTGACCTCTATATGCTGGGATAAATCTTGTACCAAATAATAATTGTTGTAATTATCTTGTATAAAATAATAATTAATTACAAACCAAATCCACTAATGTACAAAATGATATGCCACTCGACATAGTTCTTTACTTTGAAATTTTAAGTTCTCGATATTTTCCTCTTTTTAATTAAACTGAAAATATATTTTTTTACTTCAATGACGTTAGATCACTTTTTTAAATAACTGTTCCTAATTTCATATAGATAATTCTTATAGTTATCAAATTAATATACCATTATGGTAAAAGTCATTTGATTAATATTCATGACATAAAAAATAAAAATTTATGAATTGAAAATAATCAAATTATTTTCATTCAAAAATTAAGTAATTAAATAATTCAAATGTTAAACAACAAAATAACTCTATGCAGTCGTTGTTCTAAAACATTCTATTGCTCACGGCAGATCCGAACTAAATGTGGTTAATTAGATAAACATATTGCACTCCTTCTATCCTATACGCGGGTAGCGTATGGGAAAAGGACAGATAGATACTTTTGTTCATTTTGGTTGGTTATGCAATTCGTTTCTATAGTTTATTAAAATTTCAATAAAATAGCTTGTTTCTAAGCAAAATAATCCTTTAAAATCATCAGTAAATATTTACCTACTGAAAATATGGTACACCGTCTTCTTTTCTCACCTTACTCGGGTAGTTCTTACAAGTTTTTTATAACACATTACGGCATTATTGACGTGTATTCTGTCAGTCAGCTAATATGAGACTGAATTGCGATTGGATCTCATTTCGCGTTTTGGCTTACTTTTGGTTCGGACACTTTTTATCGCTGACCCGAAGTCCATAGTATTAATATGTCAATGATTTACCTTGATACAGTAGGCAACCCTCATATTGCTTTAGGCCTTGGGGTAACCTCTGGAGGCCAACCATACCCTATTCCACGGAATGCAGTATGTGATAGCTACTATTATACATCATTGTTCGCCAATACTTCATAATTAGTTCGGTTTTTTTTAATACTCCATGTAAGTTACTAAAGGTACTGTTGGTTCGTTAAGTATCTCACCTTGATACAGTTGTCAGGCCTCAAGTTGCTGGGCGGCAGGCCCTGCGACAGGCGGCCGAGGCCGCTCATGTCCTGCTCCAGCGCGCGCGGCAAGCGACAGATGTTGTCGTCGGACTTGTTGTTCGCCAACATTTCGCTGTTCGCCTCCGCTATAAAGTGCGGTACGACGAACACCAACGACCCTATGCCCATTATAACGGCGCCTAAAACGAACAACCGTATAACCACATATCCCATTCATTTGTAGCTTTACTTTACTATCATATTGGTGCACTTACAGGCAATGATTTATTGAGTTCATTGCCAGTGCATTTAAAAAAGAATAAAAGCATTGACACATAAGATCATTAATATTTTACTAGTCGATACCTATAAAGATTATAAAGAAAAAAAAGAACATTGCTATCTTAATTAAGCTGCAAAATGTTATTTATCCACAGTCGATTGTACTGTATCAATATTAATTGTTTAATAAGATGATTCTCACCGACAGCTATCCAGACGGGAATGTGCCTCCTGCTCCCGAGGTACGAGACGAATATAACGGTAATAACATTACCGATCTCGTAACTGCTCGCTATGAGCCCCGAGAGGCTCGAGGGTATCTCGAAACGTTTCTCGATTGTAGTGATCACAGAGTTTATGTAGCCCGAACTCAGTGCTTGTTGTAATGTTACTAGGAACGAAAGGAAAAATACAAACACCTGGAAAAGAAAATAAGCTTATTAGGAAAAGATGCAAAGAATTTCTAATTATTTTTAAGGTTTTATATTTTTATACTCTTTTGGAACAATTAAATTCTTTCTTTCTTTAACGAATGCCTGGTATATATATATTACAGCGTAACATCCTTGTTTTTTGCATAGCTACGTTTGATTTTATTATTAATTTAGTAAATGTAACCTTGCGACAGTAAAAAATGTATGGTTGACAAATTATATTAATATCAAAAAGTTAACTGTTGCAATATAAGTCTATAAGATTGCTTTGAAATACTATTTTATTCGTTCATTTTAGCTCTATATCAGATTATTTAGATTTAGATTATTAAATAGACAAATTAATAAGTTCTTACTTTAATACTAGAAAATCTCTGGATAAAAAGCGGCCTCCAAGACAGAATGCCGCAATCTCTTGCGTCATGAGGAATGTCTAATATTTCTGGAAATATCTGGTGCGGTTTCTCTTTCTCTCGCTCCCGCTCTCTGTCAAATAAATAATATATTAATTTCATGTGACTTAAAAGGCACCCTTAGTTTTAAAAATAAAGTAAGTGGAAATGAACGGTGCACATAGTTTGAAGAACTGATGGACGTTGAGATTCCAAGGTGCTGGAATGGCGACCCCGCACCGGAAAGCGCAGTGTGGGTCGATCCCCCAATATGTGGACTGATAACATCAAACAGGTGACACGGAGCCGATAGAATGCAGCTTCCCATGACCGTGGTGTTTGAAGTTTTTATAAAAGACCTGTATCAATCAGTGGACGTCCATCGGCTGATGATTATGATGATAAAGGTACATCCACACGTGACGTGAATTCCGTCAGTGAACAAGTACCAATCCACAAAGAGCAATTAACTTTCTACATATATAATAGGGCTGAAAGCGAATCTGTTTTAGGTTAGATGATGGGTGGTGGGGAATTGTAACCCTAGAGAGCTAACCTTCGTCGAATCGACGAACACGAAATAGAAATATCTTTTTCTTTTTTCTTTGCGCGCGCTGATTGCTTTGCCGACTATAGTGAACTTAGTATCCATCGAGTGCTCGCAGGTGGTGACGGCGTTTTGCCGGTAAGTACATGATTTACAGATATACTACAAAAATGGTTAGCTTCTGTGTATTATTATTGTAACTAATGTCTCTACTTTTTTTCGGTATTTACCGATAACGATTCCTGCCAGATGAAGTTATTGCCAGTTATTATTAGAAGAGGAAGATATCGGGACAGTGGAGGTGTCCACAATGTGGACTGATACTAGGTAGGATAATGGAAGCTAAACAGAAGGTAATTTGGAAGTGGATAAGATAGAAAGCGATACTCAATAAAAAATATGCGTATAATTTGTCATTCAATTCAATTTCATTTTAATTATTACCTATCAATCAAAATTAAATTACAGCTCTATAATTAATAATAAAACAAATAAATGATAAAATAGAGATTGAGAATTTACCAAAACCAAATTACAGTTTTTTTACTTCAAAAAACCAAATAAATGATAAAGCTTTGAGATTGCCCGGTTTATAAGTTTTGTTAGAGATAAGGATTTTCAGCAATCAAGCTTACATTGAACTCTCCGAAAAGTCAGGGCAGAGTTCAAGTTTAAAATTAATTCAATAGATAAGCAGTTTACTCAAGATAAGGGTCTACATGCGTATTCATGCAAATTTAATATTGTATTAGTAGAAAAATATTAGAAGCATACCTAATCAAGAATTCGGCATTTTAGAAAAATGTTTTCATTTTGTGGACGGGGAAAGGAAGAACTTTGTTCTAAACTTCTAACACCTGTCAATTTAATTCAGCAATTATTGAACAATTATCACACCAATATCATAAAAACGAAAGTTTGTGTACGTGTGTGTGTATGTCTGTTACACATTCACGCCGCAACTGTTGCCCCGATTTAGCTGAAATTTGGAATAGAAATAGATTTAGCCCTAGATTAAAACAAAGACTACTTCATATCGATATTCTGGCGCGAAAAGCAACTACTTTGGTAAAATCACGGCTAAATATATATATAAATAATTGTTTTTGTTATTTTATAATTTCCATTTGCGGAAATAAATCCATATCATGTTTAACAGCGTACAATAAAGGTAGGTCCTTAATTGTAGGTAGATAATTATTATCAATGTTATGTACATAAGATAGCTTGCTACATGGGGCGAATAAATAATCAAATAGATTTTAGTATGGCAAACAGCTGGTTATTCCAAGAATCGCTTGATATTTCTTAAAACAATATACCGATACTTATCAAAAATACGTTTTGTTATCAAGCGCATCCTTTATTACAATTTAAATTATAATAGATACAGTATGTTATTATATGGCACGTCCCTAGCGAGCTGCCTCGCTTATTTACCAGCTGTTCGTTCCCTTAATTTCTAGTAGGTATAGAAATATAAACAATGCATTAGTGCGTGCCCAGTAGTATCAGTGCATGCGCTAACTCTGTATTCGCCCACGAATATGCGGATATCCTACCGCTCATGGTAAATGGCAACGGTAGATAAAATCCGAGCCAAGAAAGAAAATGCGCGTTCGTCGATGTTAAGGCCATTTCAGTTCAGCGCACCTTGCAGGCGTCTATCGTACTGAGTTATTGAATTACAATAAACGCACAGTAAAATGGACCGAATACATTTTGTTTTAAAGTACTTAGTTAATTAACAAGACTGTAGTTAGTTTTCGCTAGTGCGCGCTACATTTGTTGTACTTGTACCTACCTCCTAGTTTATGAGGCACTCGAACTTTTAACTTTAAAGTTATTTCATTTTACTTTAATTTTATTGATATATGATAAGTTGTGATAAGTTGCAATATCAATGCTTTTACCGGACGGTGCTTGCGTAAAATATACATTTTCGTGACAATTCACTTTCTCACGTTTTTAAGAGTGGTGTTCGAGTTTGACAATATCCTATATCAGTTTGACAAGGGTTAATTTGACATCAGTAAAGGTTTTCACAGGTCACCTGTCACATATTCCAGCAGAGGGGTTTCTGCTGTGGCACTTGGTGGCGTCCCGCGGCGGGTGCGACGGGTGCGCGGGGGGCGGCGGCGTGCTGGGCCCGGCTGCGTCGCCGTCCGCGCACGCCGACTCCGCGTACAGGCCCGTCATGGCGTACATTGATTCTTGTCTCCTAATGAAGACGAGTATTTGTATTAAGTATTTACGGGATTTAGCTTAAGAGTAAAAATGTCATATACCTATTATAATTATAAAAAGGTCTGAAAGAGAAACATTTTATTAAAATATTTTCTTTTTAAGTTTTCTTTTCCTTTCTTATTTTCAGAATCAGTTTATGAACAAAATATTCGGTTACAAAATTAAGCTACATTTTATGTCCTAACATTTTTATAATAAATTCAATAGTTGCGGCGTACGGGTGTCGCAAAGTGCTTTATTAATTAAGAGTCAGTTACACCATTTATAACTTTAGAAATGGTTCATAAGTTTCGAAAGGGCTTTCGAAACTTATGAAATGGATCGGGATGAAAATTGGGACAGAGCTACGCTGTAATCTGGAGTAACTTATAAGTTTCTTTTGAATACTGATGTTACAACAGGAACGGGATCTACACAGGTGAAACCGCAGGTTACAGCTAGCACATATTTAAACAGCTCAGAAGAGCGTAAACGTGAAACAATAGGCTAAGACAAAAGACAACAACACAATGAACACGTGTGGTGTGCGTGTATCGATAGCGGTACCTCTGCAACAGTAATCGAAGCTGCTCAGCTGTTACATCCGACATATTGTCGGCGCGAACAACAAAAGAAACAAAAACACAGTATAGGTACAGTACGCTCACAACACGGCACAATTTCGCGACCGCAATGACGTCATAATAAAGCGGAGCCTTTGCGGATTTCACTTTCTCGACTCGTGACACAATGTAAACGGAGGATTATAACTGTATTCACATTTTTCGCGTTCTGTTATACTAAACTACAAGTAGATGACTAAACCCAAAACATTGTCCGATATCATGCGAGCGATTAGGTGCGAATCTGGGCCAGGTGTCGCAAACTACGGTATCAGATACGGCGACTACGTTATCTGCTAGTTGGTTAGAGATCAGAGGAAGTAACTACGAGTACCTACGTACGTAATGGTAGGTATTTTACTACTACTCTATTACTATTACTCATAGATGTTTTAAAAGTTTCGTATGCTTTTCGCATGAATAACGGTTTATTGTCAATTGGCTTTCCTTGCAGCAGATTGTGATTATTGAAATTTAATTGGTTAATCCCCACGTCTATTGAGAACTTTTTAAAGATCCCGAGAGATATATATTTTAAAGCCTCATAAAATGATAAAAACGTTAACTAATGATTTAAAAGTTTATATATAGATAACGTTTAAGGAGTTGGGTCTTAAAAATATTTCAATTTCAAGTTATTGTCTTACTTAAGAGAGTACTTGGGTAACAAAAAGGCTGAAACAATTTAAAATGTTGTAATTGTAAAGGAACACAGTAATAAACTACAATTTAGCTAAGCCAAATATTGTTTAACGGTAAAATATCTAATTTTAGGAAAGTCTTGAAGAATTCACATTATTTTCGGTGTCCTCAAAAGGTCGCGAGATTAAAAAGGTTGTGAAAGTTGTTAGCTCAATTTTACGCTTAATGCCGGCTTTGTTCCTATCAGGTAAACAATTTAATACTTTGTAGACACTAATTTCTTTACAAAGTCGTCTTTTTTGCCGTGCCTCTTGTGCCAAATAGGAATATGAAGGATTATTTTTAGATCGACAATATGAAAGGCAAGGTCGTTTGCTGTGCGTTAAATAGAAACTCATAAAGTCGATACTCACCGTAAAAAATTATACCTACTTAGGTGTAGTGGGTTCCTTCAGTTCAAAGTCTCAATATTTAAGTGAATTTTGTTCTTATAAAGGAAGGTTCTGTTTTTAGTACTTTTTAACGAACGTTGTACGTGTTTTATTGAACGTTGTAGGTCGAGTCAAGCACAATAACTAATTAATTCAATGTTCAATTGTAGAAATAAATCTCCCAAAGATGTTCGGCTTTCGCAGAGAATTTCCTGTCGGATCTGGGTGACTTCTCGCTTAGGTATGGGTTCGATAGTTTATGGCGGAAAATGACAAAATAAATAAATAATTAACAATTAAACAAATATCCAAATCACTTCTCTCTTTAAAACACACTCGAATAATCAACTATTATGTATTCTATGATGTTATTATGTAGTTTAGGTAAAGTACGACTAAACGGAAAGCCGCGGTGTTGTGTTTTGTACATTGCACAGCTATACATTTCGTGTCCAAACTGGACAAGAAAGGACATTGCCAAAATTTGCCCCAGGCTGTCCAAACTTATGCTCATATTTAACTGTTTTATTTAAATACACAATAAATTTTAAACAACTACCCATGTTTCATAGCAATCACTTGAAAATATATCAAATCAATAAAAATTTCAATCGATTTTTTGTGTTCTGTTCACGTGACCGTCGTCGTAGTATGAAAAGTCAACTTTTTCAACCTTCATAACTTTTTCCTGCGACTGCATAGCGACATACAATTTTGTTTTTCTGTAAATAGAAAATCTGCACTATTAATTGACATATATATCATTACTGGGCAGCCTGGGGTACACTTCCATACAATTTTTGGCAATGTCCTTTAGCGATATTTATATAAAGTTCTCACCTGTGTCCTTTCCTGTGTTGCGGAGCGGCGTTTGCGCCGCCCGCGCTCTGCTGTTTCTCTCCCTCGGTCATGATGTTTCAGCGATCCACCACTCACCGAGCACCCATGCCAGTCACCGCGGCACCTGACCTCCTGCCAAATAGAAAAAATGTTAATGAACCCTTATCGCCCTGTCTCTTACCGCCGGGAGATATCACAATGCGATTACGCATGGAACAATTGCGGAAGTGTTCGTATTGCCTTGTTAGATAACCAGTATTCAGTTCGAAAAACAAGGCCGTAAACATACTTGTAAACCGATATGATGTAAATAAAGTTTGATTTGACTCAACGTAAGTCGCATTGTTGCAAATAATATTGCCATCTTTAAGAATAATAAATACTCGTAAATGATTCATTACTTAGCATGTGAATTTAAACACGTGTGACTGCAAGTAGGGATTTTTAGTACGATTTCTTCGTAGACAAGACAACGTTGACAACTGTTTTCGTAAGTTTCAATTTATAAACTATTATAACATTTCTTTCAATATCATTTCTTTTTTGATATAATGAATTAAATTTGACAATAACATTACTTAGTTAGCATAGCATATTAGCATATTTTACTTTAACCGACCATCGGTTAAAGTAAAATATTTAAACTAAAATATATATAGGAACACATTCAACTTGCGAGGCGATTAATTTCATACTGATATCTCGTACCTGAACTGAAATTGACTGCACTACAGCTATCCTGTACATATACAAGTAGATACTTTCAAAATATAGTTTGTCAGTACGTAAAGATTCTACCGCCGGTTTGGATGGCAGATATTGCCGAGAAAAGCGGCAAGAACTTTAGTTGTTCTTTTAAAGTAAATGTTACAATTGGTATTTTATAATTTATAATTTAATAAGTGTGAAGAATGCAAAGCCGATTTAGATGTTACATTAAGTAGGTGTTTATTTTTATAAAAGCTGTTTCAATTTTTATAGGCCACATGAATGGCCACCCCTTGAAGACTATAAATGGCAACAGCAATCGGTCGAATTACTGGCGAAGCTTGCGTTGCCTCCTGTGATGATCTAATAATAACATTTATTTGTATTACCAAAATATCGCACAATGCATAGCTTTTGTATCCATATATTTTAACAAATAAACATCAAATAAACGAAATCTTTAGAATGATTTACTACTAATAAAAGTTGCAAGCACAAATGTACTAATTATAATTTTAATTCTATTGATATTATTATAAAACAAAATAAAATATTATATTTGTCAAGTAGGTATATATTGTATTTAGGTGATATAATTTATATGTATATGTGTAGGTATTTGTCTTCCAATACATTTTATTTGTCTATTTGCTTACATTTTTTTTTAATTTTCAACAATGCTTATAAAAACCCCAATAAAAAAGTTATAAAAAATCTAGTCTATCTGTTGTGGGGTTTAGGGGCCCAAGCAATAATATAATAATCGGAAAGAAAGAAAAAAATAAAATAATTTTACGGATTTTTTATTCCTTTTCACAAAGAATACTCTACATTTTAGATCTCTACTCTATTTTTTAGATCCGTCAACTTTAAAATTCTAGTTTAAATTAGACTCAGCGCAGTGTGTACATCTAGTTTAACTCAAATCTTATGTCATAAGTTTTTCTGCTTTTATAGTACTCCTAATAACAATAGTAATTACGTTCTATAACGCAAACAAATGTGTACAATAATAATATAATGACGATATTATGTATAAAATAACCACCTTTGTGCTTAAAGCGTGTCTCACGAGCTTCTCGAATAGGTCAAGATGCCCGCAAAGTGAGTTGAATAATATTAAAGCACAGAGAATGAGAGTGATATCGATTTTTTTTGTTCAAGTAACCGTGGTGTCGTTGCGTCGCTGAAAATAATGCATTATTATTATAACGGAACCGTGGAAAAGTTGTGCGAAAATCTCCCACGAACGATCACCCGCCAGAAGCTTTTGTGAACACTGAACTGCTCAACACAGGCTTTTGTTTTATTATTAAACTGTACTTTTAATTAGTTGCTTGTTTTTAAAGGATGATTTATGTCTAGCTGACAGCGTTACTATTCATTATCTTTAAAATACTCGTATTACGACATAAATTTTTATATATACGGAATTTACATGTACGGGAAAGATATTAAACTACTGAAAAAGAACTTCGCCAATTCAACATAAGGCATAAATACAAGTTAAAATTGTAATTTTTATATATTCCTCAGGATTTTATAGAACAACGACTTTTGAACAAAAATTCTTTCCATCATAATATTGATATATAGGAAGGGCTTATTTATGTATACGGGTAATCGTATATAGCTTCATGGTATATAGCTAAGGACCATTTCGATCATATAAGTTTTCGATAAAAAAGCCCAACTCACAACGATAGTAGGATAGCTGCCTAGTGGCACTGAGACTTGAGTGATTAATTAGTAATTTCGTTTTAAAGCTGCAATTCTAGAATTAAAAAGCTAAAAGTATTTTTTAACACTTGGAAGTAAATATTAATTTACGATATTCTGTTAGTCATAATAAAACACTGTATGACGCCTTTGTGTACTATGTTTTATCCGCGTCTCCCCAAGGAGTTGTTATAGAGGGTGTGGTGTGGTATGTTTGGCAGCCATTGATGCCGAACCTATGAAATATAATGACCCCCTACTTAATGAATTGCAACGCATTAAAAATGTTTTAAAACACCTACTTACAGGTTGTGGGGCAGAGGTACAAAAGCGTTCCGTCGCCGCACCGACAAAACATGGTCGCAATGCAGTGCGAAGCGCAATGTGCCACGCATTCTGTTTATTCGTTTACTAGCTGTGAGCCACGGTTTCACTCACGTATGTAGCCTAATGTTATATGAAGTAAGCGTGTTTAAACAAACAAACTCTAGCTTTATATCTAATATTAAGTAGTATACTTAGATATAAAGTTGACTTAGTATACAAGCACTATTAAAAAGTCAAGTTTATGTTTGTAGTGACTTCTTCTACCGGTTCGTATACTGAGTAGTGCTGAAATTAGCCCTGTATGCGAACCGTGCGAGCTTTATAAACTGCGCTCCTAAAAATTCGCTGCTTGTCACTATCAGCCTGGATTAGATTTTTTAAGGAGTGATGTATTGGTATCTATTATTATGTGATGATATCAAACATTTATCCTCTATTATTTAGTCGTAAGTGACGCAATAAGACGCCTGTACCTGGGCACCGCTGACCTTGTTACGGTATTGATACTGAAAAGAAAGATCCAACAAAATCACGGAATTTTTATTGACAGTTATGGAAAAACATACCTACCGAAGAAATATACCTAAATCAGGCATTTTATTTATATTTCTGAACCGAATCGTAAGGTGTGTCCGATTATCTCCGAGAACCTTTGTCACTAAGAAATGAATAACGAATTGTTTAATAAACAAAAACACTTGTAATGAATGTGTTTTAGAACATTGTTTACTTAGCATTTGGTAGATCAAAAGGATCAGGGATTTGGTTCCCTTCGTACATACTGCGTGGGGCCCCACGTTCCATTCTTTCATAAGTTTTACCGCACACGCTCAATAATGTTGTCAATATTATTGACAGTATGTGATAAGGTTTCCAAACTCGCACCATGGCGTAAATCGTACCCCATCAAAATTCAATAATATTTTGTTATGATGCAATCTTATCCCACAAGCTCTGTTGTCAATATATTACATATATACAAGCTCCGTGAGCTACTTAACGCTGTAGATAACATAAGATTATTATGAAGCTTGTTCTATTGTTCAAACTGTTTCTAAACCCCCATGTATAAAAGAGGAACTTTTAATTAAATACACATTTGTCTCTTAGATACGTTATAACAATTTTAATATTCAAAACAGCCGTTTTACATATTCGTAAAATAATTTACAAAAGAAACGTTACAAGGTGAGATCATTGTCAAAACGCTAACGTAACGTGCCATCAAATAAAAAACTGTGTTAGTAGTGTTTGATAATATCAGCAATGCTTATTCGTAAGTTCTCATCTACCGACCAACTGTTCACTGTGCCGTGCCGTGAGATCTAGACACGTTAGTCGATGTTAACGGCACCTAATGGAATATTCCGTTAACGACTCATTCTTGTCATTAATAAGAGCTGTAAATGTCAGGTGTCGTGATACAACGGACGCCTAATTATTGTTACCATTTCATGTGCCCGTATGAGGGACCTTGAAACGTTATCGATAGTGCAACATTTTCAATTATTGGTGGTATTTAAAGAATGCTACGTTGTTGTAATAAAAGTATAGTTGTTTATGTAAGAACTTTATATTTATTTACCACCGGACATTGTTTACGTTATTCAATTGGGATAACATAATACAATATCTTCTTTAACTATGTTTACGTTACCTGAGTCAACATAATGACAAATTAAGTATTATATCACGTAACTAATTACATATTTTGATTTTATGTATATTTAATTATTTATGAATACACTATTTCCTAACTCTTTGAACTAGATTTAGACCTTAACCGACCTGAGCATAATCTTGGACTCACTCCTACATTCTCACCTTCTTTGGGCATATTACTCGGCGAGGAGACACATCCATGAAACGCCTTGTGGTTCAGGGAAGGGTCGAAGGTACAAGAGCGCGCGGCAGGTCACCGATGCGCTGGACCGACCAAATGAAGACTGCCCTAAATCGAATGTCCACGAATGCACAAGAAGCGCAGCAGTACAAGAACAAATGCGACGGCTTGTGAAGCTTGCTACCAGCCTGATGTGACGACCACGACCGCTTTCTGTCAAGAGTGTAACGACGAAGAAGAAGGAGTGAGTATGACAATCGACCAAAAGTCGATTCGAAATCTAGACCTTTCGGTTTTCTGGTCGCCAGGGCTAATGAGTCTACCAAGTACTAGATTACGTTGATTGTATACATTGTACATGACGTTGATAGACAAGCACAAAACCTTCACATACAGATATCTAATTAGTATACTATAGCAAACAGGTATTAGCTATTGTCCGGCTAACATACAATAAAAAAGACACATGTGACAGGCGCCTACCTGCAACATTACGTAATGGCTTTGCAGAGACGGCCGATGCCAAAATCAGAATCTCTATAAAATAGTGTTAGCCGATCACAAATAGCTTTTTATTTCTCGGGACATTTTTATATTGTACAACTCAACAACCCAATGGTAGTATAGACGGCAATTTGGAATGGCCCTAGATATTGTCCGGTACACAATTGCCGTACGTGCTTATATTATCTTGCGAGCGATTTTAATAAAATTCTGAAAGGAGTTATAGCTGACACCCTGGATAAACATATAGCTCACATTCTATCCCAAAAGTCCTACGGGAACGAGAGCTACGCGGGTGAAACCGCGGGAATCCTCGGGAAGGTTATCGATGTACAAGAGTTTAGGTCTCATATCCTTATCATTCACGTGGTTCGAACAGCTGATGGACGTTGGGGGCCGAAGGTGCTAGAATGGCGACCGCACCGGAAAGCGCAGTGTTGGTCGACCCCCCACCAGGTGGACTGATGACATCAAACGGGTCGCAGGGAGCCGCTGGGCACATGCGGCTCAGGATCGTTGTGTTTGGAAGTCCCTAAAAAAGGACTATGTCCGGCAGTGGACGTCTATTGGCTGATAATGATGATGATGATGATCCTTAACCTACATATTGACAATGTTATGGACAATAATATTGATTGTGTGTTGATTGATGGTGCCCTTCAAAAAACTAATGTTTAATAAGTCTGTTTTATATTTTAAAAAATAGCGACATCATCGATTTATTGCACTTATTAACCTCCGACTGTTAATGCCTCATGTAAAATGTATAGGTTATTTGTATTTTGTACGTATTTGAATCAGTTTCCATGGATAGTGTTAATCGGAACTTTGTTGAAAATAATAGAAGACTAAAAGAGCATAAAGCAAATAGCGATTTGTTATAGATCTAAAAGACGAGGAATAGGTTTAATGGCGAAAAGTATGCGTGACAGCAAGGTTATTTCGATCAGGATTTTATACACAACTAGGTATTAGGTTCGCTTCATGGGAAAGCGGGTGTGATATCAAGCGTGAAAACCTCTTAGGTATCCTTCTAATTTTAAAGACAGACTTTCATACAAAATGTGTAAAGGCACATATAGTGTGCTCATTCCCCACTCCCCCTCTCAATTTAATTTTTTTATAGTTTCCCGTGAAGCAATATTTGTCCCGTGTACTACTTTTTTGTTAAACATTTTTGTTAAACATTGTATGACATATCAGTACATTAACATTAAAAATATATATTTATGGCAAGCTGATGGGTATAAATTGATATTAAATAGTATATTTCACTCTTAAGTCTAGCCTTCAGAATAAACAAAAATAATTTTACAATCCGACACGCAGATAGAGATTCCGTGTACTAAATAGAAAGATCGAATTTTTAATTCATCATCGTATAATCCCGCACGCGCACCCCCGCCTGGTGACGCGACGCAGAAAGAGTAATATTTTAATTTCGCCATAACTTCTAAACCAAACGTCCAATTTTAATCTTTTAAATACCAGATATTATCTACATAAACTGTACTTAGTGATGAAATAATTTATTTTGATAAGGATTAATAGCATGAGTAAAATAAACGCGTTTAAATGTAGTCCAAAAAAAATCAAGATTTTTAAATAAAAAAATGGTTGTTGTGCCTCACTCGACATAGATAGATATAGTGTGTCGCGGACTTTTTTGTAGATATTTATAAGATCTCCAATTAATTAGAACATTTTATGGTTCTATCTTACTTTTCTGGTTGATTTTTTACACCTTGTGACGGAACCCTAATTTTTTCCAAAATAAAATTTAGCCTATGTTACTCGTGGATAATGTAGCTTTCGAATGGTGAAAGAATTTTTAAAAACAGTCCAGTAGTTTTTGAGCCTATTCATTACAACCAAACAAACAAACAAACAAACAAACAAAGTTTTCCTCTTTATAATATTAGTATCGATAAATAGGTCGAATCTCTTAGCTACGTTCTTCAGGTAGGAAAGAATTGATGAAAATTGAACTATAAATTGTTTTGAGCTCATAATATAGAAATTGACCCCTGTACAAAATTTTATTCTAGATAGTATTGATAGTAGATAGTATAGATTAGTATATATATATATACGTGAACATTTATTTACCGTAGTAAAGCAGTTTGTTTGTGGGTTCTAGGTAACGTCCTTAAAGTAGAAATCTTGGCTGGCACCGACTCATAGATTTTATAGATATGCTTAAGTAAATTAAAGCAACTAAATGACGAAGTTATTTTTCACTATTAAGTGCGTTTTGAGTCGGTTCTATTTTTTGTTAAAAATTTTTATTTCTTACTTTTTAGTGATTTATCGACACATCGACATAAGAATATATATATATACACGTGTCGAATTGAGTACCTCTTCCGTTTTTTTAGTCGGTTAAAAAGCGAAAGTATCTCTGTTTGTTACCCAATCATGTCTAAACTGCTGAGCCGATTTAAATAAAATTTAGTAAAGAGTTGAGCCTGAGAAAACACACATGCTACTTTTTGTCGAACTATCACGAAACAGAATTTTTCACGGACGGAGTTGCAGGCATCCGCTAGTCATTTATATTTTTTCCTCATATCCCCAGACGGAGCGCAGCGCATCAGTGGACTCGGCAGACGTAATACCGGTTTGGTATGAAAATGACTCATCGGTCAATAATCCTTTACGGTACAGTTTTTTTATTTTAACGTCCCTTTTTTATGGACCGTCGTTCATCACTCTGCGTTGAAGCCATTGACTTATTTTCTTAGCTATACAAACTCTGTTGATAACTAGGCAATACAAAACGTATAAGCTTTTCTATTCGGTATAGGTACAAACTACTTCAGTCCCACGCATAGATTAATGATAAGTTGCTGATCGGAATGAAACCAATGTCTAATCTAAGTATTACATACTGTCGTTTATTATTTTTCCTTTCGTAAACCATTGTCCAAATTTTAATGTTCATTTGTGAAGTTTTGAACTACATTGCATTTTGATTTGATAAGCCGAGTATAGTAAGGCATCTTGTGATTTTACAAGAAAAAAAATAATTTCAAGGTACTTATTCAATACAGAAAATGAACGCCTTTTAATGAAGAAACTTTTCATCCAGAAAAAGGTGCCTACCTGCCCTGGGAATAGATGAAGAACTGGCAGACATTATATCAAATACCTAACAGGATGTATGTTTACAACATATCATATCATATACGCTACTTTTGTCCAGATACCACCATAGGTCCGAATAAAACCATGCGGCAAAAGCTAGTCTTTAAATACTTGATATTATAGTTTTACTAAAATTAGGTATTCGCCTATAATCTGAGACGCATTGCGTCAGTGGCGTGGGGGTCTTAATGAGAGCTGTGATTACACTGAATGAAGCAAATCCATTAATCTTCCACCTTCAAGAATTCTTTAAACTTTGGCGAGCTGTTTCATAAGCCCTTACATCATTTTGGCATATTGTTGTTAGTTTACTTTATATCTTAGAGCGCTAAAATAAAACTCAAAAAGGTTTATATCAATGTTTTAGAATAGTTGTCTCTGTGCTTACTTCTGTTGGTATCAGGATTACAAACCAGACTTTTATCTTTAAATCAAGATAAAACAGAACTTTGATGCGAATTTCAGGTCAATCAGAGAAATATCGAAGATGAATAGCCTTAAAATTTAGAGCTTTTGGTAAAATTAATAATAAAATAAAATTAAAATAAATAGAATTGTAGAGCAAATAAAAAAATTACCTTTTACAAGACGATCTTATCGTTCCAAACACATCGGAATCTGTAACAAAATGAGATTTAAATTAAAAAAAGGAAAGATAGAAAGGTACCACCTAAAATTAACGCTTACAATAATTTCGTCGGTCTATTGGTTGATTGTTAGTACCACTAGTAATATCTGTATTATTTAAACATTTGGCCAGGTCACTACTATATTGTTAATGTCAAATAAAACGCCATATACGCACATATATGACATTCTGATATTGAATACGGCCGGTGTACACGATCCGAAGGAAGTGGCGGCATTGAGGCGAATTGTTCCATCATTGCATGAGTTTGCTTAATGATATCCAGTAACACGAGCTAATGTGTAAACAATGGACCACCCCACCGTGCCTCCACGACGGTTATCTATATCAAAATTAATAAATATACGAGTTTTTATCTCAAAATAAATGCCTCAATTTTAGAGAAAACAGCCGTTTGCCCGTAAATACTTGATATGTTGAAGCATTTTTCATCTATATTTACTACTATCATTTTTAAGTTATATTTACTTTGTTATTTAATCTCTATAATGTGTGCGCTATTTACGACGATGATGGCTTTGGGAGGTAGCGGGTAGCGAAGTGTACATTACCTTAATCTCGTGATATTAGAAAGCGTAATTTTCAACCTTTATAAATAACTACTACTATGGCTATCACAGTTTCTTTATCCAATATAATTTCTTGTATTGATTAGCTGAGTAATATATAATCGCGCAGATAAAACTATCACCAAAGCTTCTCATTACTTTTTCTAGATCTAAGGAGCCAAGATCTTCCACGCTGGTACAATGCGTGCTAGTGGGCTTAAGCTGATAATGTTTTCTTTTATAACCATTGCTATTGGGTGTAAATGATAATATCTCGGACCGTAACATCCTTTCCAAAGCTCGCTGCAGTAACACCAGAAACGTCTGATGTCAAGCTGCTATTCAGATAACAGGGAAGAAAATACTTCAAGATTTAAAGCCCGACCCAGGACTCAAGCTCCTCTACAAATCTCATGATACTAAGCTCTATTCACTAAACAAGATTCTCTCCTCTAAACACTGAGTCATTTAAGCCCGGACGGTTTTGAACAATCGACTCTAAACTGAAGTGCCACTACAATTTGATTATAATATCAAAGTACGAATATAGTCTGGTTCAAAGTAAACAATATCTAACTAAAGACGTAAAACAACAGAAGCTGCGCGCCCATTTTGGGAACTGATGCCAAGAGAGCGCAGACGCAATAAAGTTATCTTTATTTACTTTATACATTATCTTTGTAACGATATCACAAAGTGTACAGTTATGATTTATTAATATCATACAAAATAAGAGTTTAAAACGTACTTTGTGATTATTTTAAATTACGACATTAATACGGTTGAAGTTTAGTTATAAAAATGTTTTAGATCATTTATTATTCAAGTTAGCGCTTATGTTATTGTGTTATTAAGTCGGATATAACAGCACGATAACCTAGGGTTACACACTCTTGCCTGGTTTATTCAACTTATGCCGTTGTTTATTTCTTACAAGACACCATTATGGAACACTAAATATTGTCTACATTTTTGTCCGAGGGTTGCTGGCTAGTTTTAGCAATGGTGAAGCTAAGCTGAGCCAATATAGAAATTGTAAAACTGACCCGGTATGAGAATTAAACCCAGGACCTCCAAGATTATAGAGCTCTCGCAGGCAGAATTAATTCAGGTGCTCTGATTTGCTTTACAACTTCATATACAAAATGGCGCAGATTTCAAATAGTGCGGTTGATTGCCTCCTATCTTCATGTTGCAAATTACATGTAGGTACTTAGTGCATACATTACAAAAACGCGGAACTTAGATTGAAGAACTCACAATGGGGTGGACTTAGAACTAAAAGATCTCGAAGGGTTCGATTCCATTGTGTTCTGGACTACTTCTCTTAACACAGGCTTTTTGATTAATTAATGGGAAGGTGAATAATAATCATAGTTGTTAGACATGCATAAATAAAGCGGTGTCATAGAGTTATTGTCACAAAAGATTGGGAAAAAAACTGCGATGTTTAAAAAATAGGCGTAAATACTTCTTCCGGTGTCAATATTTGTTACGACGGCCGTCCGCGTTTCGGCCTTCATAAATTGAAACCGTATAATCTGGAAAGTTGGTTTTGAAAGATACTCCCAAGGTTCTAAAGCGAAAAATAATGTTGTTATGCAAAAATATAATGCTCTAAACGAGCTCTATAGCCTTTTTGTTGAACTATTGATGAATTTTATTAAATAACAATGAATAATATACAAATGGAATAATAGTGGGACATTTGATTTAAAATATCTAACAGTAATTACAATACATTTTATCTTTTGATAGTGATAGATGACCGGGACCAATATCCTGCGAGAAGGTACTCCTATTTATAAGTGTGAAAAAATATCAGTTTTGGACGCCAGGACTGGTGCACACAATAGTGTCTAGGTAGGGCTTAGAGACACTATATATATTACGTAAATTTTTAAGACAACAAGAGCACTTGTACACGTGTATACATATACATATCGCCAGCTTGCGTTGTTCAGCTCATATCGTTCAGCCGGAACTGTTAACGATTTTCTTGAATTTAGGAGCTGTCACATTATCTTTGCGACGACGAGATTTCTAGTACACACAACTCACAAGTAACAGACTTCGACGACCTCCGTGGCGCAGTGGGATGCGCGGTGGATTTATAAGACGGAGGTTCTGGGTTCAATTCCCGGCGAGGCAGATTGAGATTTTTCTTAATTTGTCTTGGTCTGGCTGGTCGGAGGCTTTCGCCGAGGCTAGTTACCACCCTACCGACAAAGACGTATCGCCAAGCGATTTAGCGTTCCGGTACGATGTCGTGTAGAAACCGAAAGGGGTGTGGGTTTTCGTCCCACTCCTAACAAGTTAGCCCGCTTCCATCTTAGACTGCATTATCACTTAACATCAGGTGTAATAGCAGTCAAGGGCCAACTTGTAGTCGATAAAAAAAAAGACTTGTTAAATACAGTCTCATGACCCGGGATTAGGGGACACACAGTAATGCCCCCTAATGTCCGTAGGCAGGTATATTACAATTTTCTTGAATCGTACACGCCACGTCTATTAACTTGTTATTTAGTTTCGTATAATGCAAGCCGTGGTATGCCAGATTCTATGCAGACGGGAGTTCTGTTATGCACTTAAAAGAAGTCACGATCAGTATGCGGCCGGTCCCGCGGGCTCTCGCTCGCCGTCTACATACATATCGCCAGCTTGCATTGTTCAGCTTATATTGTTCATTTCAACTGGAACTGGACGTGTTGATTTTATAAATTATTACTAACTAGCTACGAGTAGCAAGTGAAAATCGGAACGATGAAAACATATGACAGTCTGTCTGCCAGTTGACTTACTAAGAGGTCGTTGTAATAATTATCTCTTATCAGGAATACGCACAAAATGGTCGATTATACAGAAGTGAAATATTGCCAAAATTTATTTTTTTTTTCAAGGAAAAGCAAACTTAAGGAGTGATTTCTTAGCCGACCGCAGAAGTCAAAGTTTTCTGCAGACGATGTATTGCAGCAAAAGAACTTGTTTGTATGGATTTCTATGAAATGAAAATTCGTGATGGACGACACGTCGTTTTCATATAAATACAAAGAAATCAAAGTGTCACCGCAACACGTCTGCAGTACGTATTCGTTTGCGGTCACATACCAACTCGTACCTTAAAACTTTGGACGTGCATTAATGAATAGAAACCATATTTAAGCACATTAGGAGTTATTAAGAAAATCGCTGCTATTTACTTTAATCATTATAAAATGAATGAATGTTTATGTAAAGCCACAATCGCAACAACTTGTAAAATCAACTTACAAGGCTCTTTGATTCAAAGTAAATCGCAAGTTTTGTGGGAAACGAAAAGATCAGTTTTTGTTATGAGTCATAGTCTGCCACAGCTTTCTCCAATTAGGAATTCCCTATGATTTCATTGTTTGTGTCACTAAATGCAAATTGAATCCACATAAGGCGTGAATTAATAGGCTGACTGCAATAATATTATGATCGACAGGGACTCTAGATGCACTGAATATTAGCACTGAATAGAAAGTGTCTTTGACAATGCAGTTTAAAAGGATGATCGTAGATTACAGCAAAACCGCATGCGTTTTAAAATATATTTTTTAAGAATAATTATTTTTTAACAAATAATTATTAATATGTATAATTAATTTTCAATATACATGGGTACTAAATATTCTAGGTTACATAGTTATTTAGACAATATCTTTAAAGCTTAGTATACAAGCACTTTTGAAACGACTATTTGTACCTCCGGCTCTAAAACCAGGTTCCGCTGAAACGAGCCGGTAAGATACTCAACAGTACTTACCAAATACAAATATAATTTTTTTTTGGGGCCAGGATACAACCTTATTCAACTACTCCATTTATAGGTTGTTCTTTAATAAATACTAATACATGATGTTTTTATTTAGAATAAAAAACTAAAAACCGCCATCTTTTCCTAATATGCGCATTGCCCAACAATAATGTTCTCATCCTATTAGTCGCAAACTCTATATTAAGACACTTAGTGGGTACGACAGTAGTCCAATGGTTTGCACAAGACTTGTAGCATTAACTTTATGACGTAGGTAGTACACAAATAGTTAAATACAACCTCAAACACATAAGTGTTACTTCCTTATAAGCAGTATGCGATAACTTAATAATTTAATATTAATACCACGATAATGAGTACTGCATTCAATATGACGCTGAAGTATGGAATTCATATTACACTCGGTTATGTGAAATCTAAATAAACAAAATATCCAGACGAAGTGACTCACCGTCACTGAGACACAAACCGGTAAGTGAGATGCACAGGTTCCGCACCTTTGTTGCCGCATGCTTATGTACCCATCTCAATTTTAGGATGTTTATGATATGGAATCATCACAAGCAACATATTTTTATCGACATACCTAATTATTTATAATACATTACAATATGGCAAATACTAAATAAAGATATACACTCAAAAATAACTTTTACGAATAAAAATTCAAGTACAAAAACGGGCCTTTCGCCGAGCAAACCACCTTCTGTTAAATTATAAACCTCGTACTAGCTATGACAGCAAAAATATTATATTTGAAGGAGCACAGATTTACAATAAACTACCATCCGATATAAAAGAAGAAAAATCTATGTTTATTTTCAAGAAAAAATTAAAATTTTATTTACTTAATACACATCACTGTAAGTCGAATCTAGTAAGCATTGATCTTTGTTCTGCTAAAACTAGGCGTGTGTTCCTCGTAATAGGTATGTAATTTTGAAAGTGCGGGTACTTTAACAATTAAATAATGTATTATAAGTATTATGTAAGCCTAATTTGTATTGTACACTTAATTAAATAGTCTACATAGATTAAATAATATAGCTTTTCTCATATAAGTGAATTTATTTTAATTCTTTTGAGAAAATAAAGATCTTAAACTTCATTTACTTTGTTGCAGTCCGTGTGTAGGTCTTTTCAGTCGTTAAGAAGTAGTTTTAGCATGACGGTAATAAACGGCCGTATTGATTTATTGCATTCAAGCAGAAACGTGAATTACCGTTACAATATGGCTAAAACAGTTTCTGCAATAACGGGAATAGATAGACTGATCGACAGTAACACGTACAAGCTATAAGAGTCTCGTTTTTACATTCCGTGATACGGATCCCTAAACAACGTGTTCACGTGATGTGTCAACTGTGAAATAACATAACACAACATTTTCAAAAGGTAAGCACTAATAATAGATGGTTTGTAAATGTAAAAAACTTAATGTTTAATAGACATTTGTCCTGGCAACGCATTTACAATTTATAAGAGAAGAAAGTGACATTATTCATCGAGGGGACAAAGTGAATAACCCACGTGGCAATAGTTAGGTTAACCTTGTTAATATGAAAAAAAAGTTAATAGATATGACTGTATTTTCAAATTAACAGCTTTTCGCTCGGTATAAGTAACGAGTGAAAAGCAGTTAATTATATAACCAAATTTTTAAAAATTAATCGATAACCAAATTTTAAAATTTTTGTCTTAAGCTATTTTTATCTTAATGATTTTATTTATTTTAATTTTACGTGAACGAAGTCGCTGTCCTTCGCTAGTTAGTTATAATTGCTGAAGTGGCAATAACCATACAATATAATTTACAATGAGCTTTTGGCAGTTCTTTTGGTGTTAATTAGGCCAACAACCAACATCTTGTTCCATTTTACCGATTAATATACTATATTTTACTAAATAAAATTAACTATCTTGGTTTAGTTACTAATCACGTTTAAAACCTTAAAGTCTGTTTGTGGTGACTCTACCACCGATTTGGTATGTAGAATCTGTTAAGTACAGATCTTCAACGGCAACGAAACGGTCGAAATTCAACAGGCGATTATTTTCATTTTAGTTAATTTGGAGGCGTGACGGTGAAAGCTTATCTAATTGCCTCCAAGGATTTCATCATTAAAATATTAAAGCTTAATTGTATAATTGAAGATATCGTCATGGCATGGCAATCGAATAATCGAGTAGCATTAATAAAATAAAGCGCACTAGGTGTACCGAGGTGAGCGACCGTCCGCGGGTCATCGGCGCGATCCGCGGACACCACTGATTCATCTTAATATACATGATCACTATGTACCTATATATCATACATAGTACCTATACGTAATGATGTAGGTAAATAACTTATATATAACATTGAGTAATATAAACACAAAGGATACATGTTATTCTCTGTTCACGTCACACATATCATTTTGTTGTAAAACGAAAAAACATTTTATTAATTGCCATGACGTTCTATATGTACATGTAAATAAATATGTTTTTGTAAAATATGTACCTACAATGAAAATAAATATAATTCATACACAGGTACTACAATTAAAATGAAAGCTCAATAGGTATTTCTCGTTGCATTGCGTTATTTACTTATAATATTTATAGGAGTAACATTACTCCTTTTTTTCAACATTCCTCATGGAAAATTATCTCTATCTTAATTTTTTAGACTTCCCACTTTACAGATTTTCTGTTGCAACTAGCTTAGCTCTATTTCAATGGAATCGTGCAAGTAGAATCGATTTTGAAGTTCGGCCGCGGTCATTACATACCTCAATAGCATAGACGACGCACCGATTTAGCATTTTGGTACTTGTGGTATAGATTTAATGAAAGATATCAAGGCTTGTTTATTCTTCATTCATTCTAATTCGTCCTTTTTCATCGGACCTCATAATAACAACGTGGTTTCTATTTATAGTCGTTAAGAAAAAACAATTTTCGGTTGACCGAATAACACTAAACATCGTCGATCGCTGTAGGCGCTTATTTCGTTATGCGTTAGCCCTAAGTTGCACGACTTACTTTCCTGAGCGAAAGGGCAGCATTTATTAAATTTGTCAGCTCTTACATCAATCTCCAAATCAATACACAAATTTTTAATTACTATTGGCAATCATTGTAATAATTATTAACTTTATTTTGAAATGGTCGTACGAAAATATTGATTATCGCGCATTACATACCTAATGTTACATTATTCAGATTGTACAAGGAAAATTAATTATAATTTTTCCATTTAAAATGTACCGAAACAGCATTCGTAGTTTGATGTATTGTCGTACTTTTAGTGCACTGCTAAACTCAAAGTTACTCTTATAGAATACCTACCTGTCTTTTTTTTATCGACTACAAGTTGGCCCTTGACTGCTATCTCACCTGATGTTAAGTGATGATGCAGTCTAAGATGGAAGCGGGCTAGATTATTAGGAGTGGGACGAAAATCCACACCCCTTTCGGTTTCTACACGACATCGTACCGGAACGCTAAATCGCTTGGCGATACATCTTTGTCGATAGGGTGGTAACTAGCCGCGGCGAAAGCCTCCCACCAGCCAGACCAAGTCAAATTAAGGAAAATCTCAATCTGCCCCGGCGGGAATCGAACCCAGGACCTCCGTCTTATAAATCCACCGCGCATACCACTGCGCCACGGAGGTCGTCAAAGTCTGTTATGTAATTTGTGGTTACATTTGTAGCCTCAGGCCATAGCCCTTAAGGCATGTTTCGTTTTGTATCTGCCTCATGTATGAGTCATTTAGGCATTTATATAGGCATTGCGTTGAATTTTCTTTGTTGTTCTTATTCTTGTCAACAATTCCCAAAGGTAAACCTTTCAACCTTAAGGTTGGATTATTATTATTTATCTCTGGTACAAAAACATTTTTCTTTTAAATTAAATGAAATTGTATTTGCAAGGACTTAACAGTGCCTATTCAGTGTTATAAAATGTGCTTTCAATGCAGTGTTACGTATTTTATACTACTAGATAGTTTGACGCAAGTTTAGTCACGAGGTTACGCACGTAGGTCGAATCGTAGGTAAATAAAACAATATTCTTTGTTATACAGAGCGTAAGATAAATAACATTCACTTGTGTACTGTTACGTAAAATTAACACATTTCTTTAAACAACTAGACAAATTGTGTGTATTACTATTACTATAACTACATATATTAAGTCTCATCTTAATTAGTAACGCAATATTTACTGAATTATAATAATTATGAAGTATGTACCTACTAATTTGTGTGGATCTATTTATCTGTGGTATCGTAAGCACTCATACGGAATTACCAATATTAATTGTTTTTTGAAAGGTAAAGTAGTCGGCAGTGTTCTTAGCTGTGCTTGATGAAAATCAATCGAAAATATCTGCTACAAAATGACGGATTTTATATTTTTCACAGCCCCCAATAGGTATCAAATGAAAGGGCTTGACTAGTAGGATACTATATACTATACAATGAAAGATTCAAATCCAAAATGACTGCAACACAAGTATAGCAATTTACGTTTGTGTCGGTGGTTTTTAAATTTTGTAATTTTATTAGTTTTACTAAGATCTTATGAAATGTTCGACGCCTACGCTGAATAAACACCAGTGTTAAAGGTCTCATAGTGACAATTGGTAGTTCGACGGTTGTAGGCTATTCCGGTGCAAATTCGGTCAACCATCTGCGCAGCGTGGCGATAATGTAAGGTCATCGCCTTGTTCGCTGAACCGATAGTAACTACATAGTACAATACAGGCGCAATTGACCTCTATTAGTCACAAAACATATCAACATACAAGTAATACACGCATCTGAGTGTGATATGGCAAAGAGTGCATAATCTATGCTACATGTACAATATATGACCGACCTATAAGTTAGTCGTAGCATAGTACCTATGTTATGTTAGGACATCATGGACAGCCTATTATCAGCCACTATAGGGCTAGACCTCCCTCCATATAATATGGAATTTAGACGCTGCTCCAATGCGTCTTGGTGGGCTGGGGTGAATGAATGAATGAATGAATGAATGAATTACTCTTTATTGTACACCAAATAATAAAAATCTTACAAATAGAAAATAACTTTAAAAAAAACAATGTACAAATGTGGCGGTCTTATAGCTAATGAGCGGTCACTATTGAAGAGGAAAAGTGCATTCATTGGAGAGGTTCGGGTGTACGTACAGTGAAGTATAGGAAGTTATTGATAGGTATAATGATAATTAATTCATTTCATTTATAGTAGGGTGATAATCATAATTCAGATCATTATCAGATCGTTTATGAGTTATGATGATAGTGATTGGGACAAAAGGCTTAACGAGCTGTGGCACGCGGACACCACAAATATCTTAACTTAAGCTAAAAAATAAACTGAAAATTTCTTCGAAGAAAAATTATTCATAGTCCTGCCCAGGACTTGAACCCAGGATCTTGTGATCTGTAGTAACAGACGAACCACTAGAGCACTAGACCAATTAAGCAGTTTTTATAATTACGAATAGGTAGATCCTATCCTACGTGTTTTGAATAACTTAATATGATACCTTCAAGGAAACCTTAGATATCCAGAGGCTAATCCGGAATTCCGGGATCTGTGATAGGTATGTGGGTTCCAAATCCCTGGATGTGGCGTAGTATTACTATATAATAGGGTAGCTTACAGATCGTAGTTTAATATCGGATTTATTCTTCACATGCTTACTTAAAGTTGGAAGAAGCGAGAGAGATATATGCAAGGATCGTGGCATGTGGAAGGACGTGGTCTGCCTACCCCTATGCAAATGAGGCGTGATGGTATGTATGTAGGTAAGTATGCTTATTTATATGGTATAAGTGAAAAAATCGGAAAATAGCCGAATTTTTGATCACTTTTATATGATTTTGGCATAAATTAAGCGACAATTACTTAAAATTTAATGTTTAGAAGATTTTCTAACTATATCATAATCGGACTTTTTTATTAACCCCGAACATAAACCACTTTTCTTCTACAGGTGGGTTTTGAAGCTTAGATGGAGCCCACTATGCTGCTATATGTATACATTGTATACACTTAGGCCTGAGTGCACCAAGATTTCGGTTATCCTAACCAACGGTTAACGGTTGACATAGGCTAACTATAAATTAACTGTTCACGACAACTCGTACGTCGGTTAAGGACGTAAACTGTGCGGTTATCTTAACCGAACTTACGTCCTTAACCGGCATACGGGTTGTTGTGAACAGTAAATTTATAGTTAGTCTATGTTAACCGTTGGTTATGATAACCGAAATCTTGGTGCACACAGGCCTTGGAGTGATAATGTTTGATTCTGTAACATGCTCTCCGAGGCACGGTAATTTTACGCTATCAATTTCTCACCTATGGGCTGCTCTATAGAAATTATTGAAAGAAAGAGAAATCCAATATTTAATAGCCCGACCGAGTACACGAATTCTAACGAATTTAATAGTTTTAACAATATACTTCGTGACCAGATATTTAAAACCAAAGCACGATTTAACAGGTACAGTTTACGCTACATTTACTGTTATTTAGAGTTAAATTTAAATAATTTGTGGATGGAGGCATATAAGTAATCGGTTCTTACTATTTTGTTAAAAATTTACAAATCCGATAGAATTAAAGTTGTACAAACAAATCCGGGTCGGGAATGATATAGCTATGTGAGTTTTACTGTTGCGTAAATATAATAGAACAATATTATAACTTGGAATTTTTATATTGTTCACATTATCTTGCCATTACTTACTTGAGAATAAAATATATAGCATTCTACCTATTGTTTCAAATATTATACTGTTATATAGCGTGCAATTCTAAAGGTTTTTATAGATATTACTTCATTGTTAAGATCGATCAACAGTGCTTTTTATAACTCCGTACGAAAAAAGGGGGGTTTAAAAATTGTACGTAACGTACTGTTTGTGGCACCGTAGCTTCTAGCTTGTTTCGAAACTAAGGGCTCGAAATGGTCGTTAGTAATAGGTACTTAAATGTTACCGATTAACTAATCCGAACATATTCTCTATTACGATGGAAAGATTATAAAAGTCGTTATTATAGATTTGTGTCTCGTTGTTACTTAATTTTCATTTATTAATTACTGATACTGACCGTCGAGAAATGTAGAAAAATGTGACACGTTTATATCACGAAAGCTTCGATATTTTAGTATGTACCTCAATAATATAGAGACTGTTAAACCGGTTTTCAGGTATTGCAAAATGTTAATAAAGGCATCAACAGCAGAACAAGTTTGATACAACCGGCTTTTATCACGGATACAGCAACCGGGCGATTATTTGGTAACACGAGGTCAAGTGGCCACCTTACCAATTTGGCATTGCTAACATAGGCTATCTACATCTAATAAAACTGTTCGCTTAGTACTTAATTAACGTGAATATCCAAATATATCAATATACTCTTATTTAAGCTACACAGTAACAGTATTAAGAAGTCAAGTTTTTGAGTCAGTACTATGTTACTAGAGCATAAATCAAATTTAAAAGCAATTATGAAAGCATCACAAAATCTAAAGGTTTATCTCAACTATGAACGCAACAGTAGGTATGTTTTGGATTTCCTTAGAGTTAAAGCCTCTACACACTTTCCAATTTCCCGTTACAACCTAGTAATTATACTGCTTGTAACCTTGTACCTAATGTTTGTTGATAATGTAAGTTGAACACGAACTTTGAATGTGTAAAGGATTTTAAACATAAACTGTAAAAACAAATTGATATTAATTATACTTCAGTAAAGAGTCGTAAGTACAGGGCTGGCAAGTATTTAGAAATTAAATTATAATGCTTGAAGTGTTTCATTACATCTATAATTTACGTGTATATATTTTACCCATAAACAAATCAGGGCTTAAAATAAAAGTAGTACTTATTTTCTCATATTAGGTACTAGTTGATTGAACAATCAAATTTCCTGTACTTAATGTCAAGTGGTATAACCCACCTATGCATGTCAAACAACATATTCTACAATGCTGAGACCGTCAACATTGGGCACAGCTGTTAACCCCTATGTGCTTGTAATTTCACCAACAAGAAAACCCTTCAAATACTAAGAACTCATACAATGCAGCTTGTCGGGAGAAACAAGAATGAAGTTTGATTCATAGTAATGTGAACTTTAATTTGATTTGGCTGGCATTTTTTTCCTTTTTTTATCGACTACAAGTTGGCCCTTGACTGCTATCACGCCTGATGTTAAGTGATGATGCAGTCTAAGATGGAAGCGGGCTAACTTGTTAGGAGTGGGACGAAAATCCACACCCCTTTCGGTTTCTACACGACATCGTACCGGAACGCTAAATCGCTTGGCGATACGTCTTTGTCGGTAGGGTGGTAACTAGCCACGGCGAAAGCCTCCCACCAGCCAGACCAAGACAAATTAAGAAAAATCTCAATCTGCCCCGCCGGGAATCGAACCCAGGACCTCCGTCTTATAAATCCACCGCGCATACTACTGCGCCACGGAGGTCATCAAATTTGCTGAAAGTGGAATTCATCTTACTCCTAACAAGTTAGCCCGCTACCATCTTAGATTGCATAATTATTTACCATCAAGTGTGATTACAATGGCTAACTTCTAATAAATAAAAAAATACCTATTTAAAGTTTGATACTTTAAGCTGTAAAGTTAGGTAATTTTGGCACTGATGTTACTGAGCACTGATGTATTAACGGGTTACACATTAACGATAATACCTCACATCATATATTACATAAAACATGCTTTATTGTAATAAAGGGTGGCAACCTTGGTCGGGGTGCGTAGGCCGCAGCGCACCCCAGCAAAAACGTCGACGACCTTGCGAGGTCGCATGTAATCATGATCAACAGAACTGTTTCACCGTATACGTCGAAATGCGGGGCGGGGGCCTACGCTCTACATAATACTTTTGTAATTTACATCAAATCATATTGTTACCTGAGGTTAAGTATTTTGGCGTAATCTATACTAATCACCATCATCATTATCAGCCTATTAACAGCCCACTACAGGCCTCCCTCCTTATAGGAGAGGGGATATGGAGCGTACACCCACCACGCTGCTCCAATGCGAAATGGCGGGCTTAGGGTGATAATGTTTCATTTATTAACGATCACTATCAGATGTTAACGATAGTGACCGGGACCGAGGGCTTAACGTCATCTTCGAGGTACGGGGGTGTAACACCGCCAACTTTCCGACTCCGGGCTTGGAATTTCCTGAAAATTTCATAGATTGAAAATGAACTGAAACTGAAATTTCATAAAAGTCAGAATTATTCCGTGACCCGACCTAGGATTCGAACCCAGGACTTCGTGATAGAAACTACATAGGCTAACCACGAGACCAACGAGGCAGTCAATCTATACTAATATAAATGCCAAAATAACACTGTCTGGTTGTTACTCGATCACGCTAAGACTATTAACCCGATTTTAATGAAATTTCGTACTGAGCATTGACATATTAATAGTTAGTACTATGGACTTCGGGTGTAATGCAAAATTCACGACAAAAGTGTCCCGAGATATCCTATATATACTAGCATGTATTTGTATTTTTATAAAAAAACTAAAACATTGTAATATATGTCTTATATTATTGTTATTCAGTCTAGTTTGCAAAGGTCTAATTGCTTGCAATAAGTAATCAGCTTTGACTGACGGTTGCCATGGCAGCCATTTTTTGACATGACAGCGTCTCGTGAAAATAGGAAAACATAAATGGTGTGGAGTTGGTAGTTTTGAATTTTTTTTGGTATCTTTAACCTATATATTATTTTCACAGCAAACTTTAAACGACCTCTATATGCTGGGATAAATCTAGTACCAACCAATATAATTTTTTACTACAATGACATTAGGTCACTGTTTTAAATAACTGTTTCACATTTCATGTAGATAATTCTTATAGTTATCAGAATAATGAAGTGTGAAGGACGGATCGACGGACGGAAGAGTTCTATTTTACCAATATGGTAAAACTTCTTTGACTAATATTCATGACATAAAAAACAAAAGTTTTGTAGGAGCCCTGTATACGCATTTATAGAATGGCTGACGTTGTATTTCTAATTGTTACCGCGCGCGTCCCACCTCACCGTCAGAGTTTCTCTCACAGGACAGTAGGGCGCAAGCGTTAATAATTGTACGGTAAATTTAGTTATAGTGAGTTGGACAATAAACAATATAAGTTCACAAGTGTTTTATATATTCCATTAAAGCCTTCTGTCATTAACTAGAGGAATCACAACCACACTTAACCAAACCTCTAAATTGGCACACACCAACCAAACCTCTAAAGTTTATTAATTAAAATTATTTTCAATTCAAAAATGAAAGAATTAAAAAATGACCAAATGAATCAAATATTAAACAACAAAATAACTCTATGCAGTCGTTGTTCTAAAACAGTATTGATGTGTATTCTCTCAGTAAGCTAATATGAGACTGAATGCGATTAGAAATCTTTTTCGCGTTTTAGCTCTCCTTTGGTTCGGACACTTTTTAACGCTTACCCGAAGTCCATAGTATTAATATGTCAATGGTACTGAGATAGTTTAATAGAGCCTGTCAAAGGGCAGACTGCTTTTATTTGAACTATCACAAAACAAAATTTCTCGCGGACGAATCGCGTGCGTTTTTTAGTAAAATATAACTACTACAAGGAGAGCTCCGGCGTATTAACATTTAAAGTATAAGGTTGCTATCGGTATGCTTATGGTACGGTGTCCTGTAGGACTTAAGAGTAAAGTAATAATTGAACTGGGTATAATTATAATACCTCTACCACATCACAAAGTGAAATCGCATTCAAGCGGTAACATGTCCTTGAATAACAAAAACATAGTTTTTTAAGATGTTACACCATACTGTAACATAAGAGGCTTTGCTATGAGAAACGCTTTGCATTTTTGAATAATAAGTTTTCGTACACTGCCACAAATTACGTTACGCAACATGCAAATTGAAAAACTTAAATAGTGGAAGTTCTCATAGGATTATGTCCAGCAATGGACGTGCATCGGCGCGATGAAGTTTAGTTTATAACGCTTGTGAAAACTTCAAGTTTGACAATTTGTAGTGCGTATGTTTGATAGATTAGGTATAAGCATTTCAAATAGCGCACAAGAGTCACTTGTTTATAGCGATTCTACTATGGGTTTAGCAGATTATATCAAAGCCAAGAATAAGCATTTCAAATGTTTCAGCTTGCGTTTTGCAGCCATTACGTTTCAGCGATAGTGTGCAATCAAGAGGAGGTGCTAAAAAAACGGTTCCGCTGCGTTGCGGTTCCGAAGCCCGACCTTACTCACTCTATTGTGTTCCACCAATATGAATTTTAAATGAGCCTTATTGACTTTTGACAAATCACATTTGACATATCAAATTGTATATTCTTTTGTTTCTTAGTGTTTCAGCACATTATATAAAGACATATTCATAAGGTTAAGCATTTTAAATTCGCGGCCGCGATTTCAGCGGTAGTGTGCGACAGAGATGAGGTGCTAAACAAACGGTTCCGACATCGCGAGCCGCGGCGTTGCGGCCCCGTCGCCCGTCCTTGTTCACTCTATTGTGTTACTCCAATATGAATGTTGAATGGAGTCCGTCCACAGTTTCCCGCCGCGGCACATAATATAGATTATCACGAATTTTTATCTTTCAGCAAACTGCCTACAAAAGTTTCAAAGGTTTAAATGTAGAGCAGAGCGCTCAGCTTCGTACTATGAATACTTGGTTATTAGTTATTGAAATTATGTTTTTTTCTTTGATGATAATTTTCAACGTAGGTATTATAAGTGTGACTAAGCTGCGATAATATGGTATTTGAGTTGTGTAAGAATTAATAATTGATAATCAATTATGAATGGTGAATGGAATATATGGCGCGCGGATCTATACTATAAAGTAGCTATTTTTCTTGCTGTTTTCAGGAAAATCCATTTAATTATGTAAAAAATGTTGTTATTTTATAAGTACTTGCCGTATGTTTGAATAACTCCTAAATATTTGCCTTTTTTAGGAAGACATTGCCTATTTAGGAGTTTTTCAAACATACACAATATAAGCTACAGTTGCATGCAATGCAACAAATCAAGTAAATGTCGTTCATTTATTACGCGGATATTACCACAAGTAGTGATTTCCTTTATAAGCTGTCAGATAAAACACTTCTAGTTACGCCTAACAACAACTTGATCGGTGTCACTTTTAGTTCATTGTTTATTTCCATTATTAGATAATAACAAAATGTTAAGTAATATATTTTCTTAACAAGAAATAAAATCGACTTCCTAATACTTAATAGTAAATATATTTATTGACAATGGTTACAATAAAATAGGTATGACCGACAGTACGGTTTTGTAGTGCCCTATATACTTTAATCTCAAAACGGCTTAACTGATTTCTCATGTTTAAAATACCTCTTGATGACATAACACTAATAAAGTTGTAGAGGTTATGTTAATCTCTACAAACACACATTTCGCTTCATAAAGAATTTGAGAATATACAAAGTGTGTCAATGTTGGTGGTGCCAGGTAAAATAATTAAGATATAAATGGAAACACTGTACAAAGTAAAAGTCCTAGTAAGTGGACCTTGTATTTAATTGTCAATCAGCCATTTGATATGGAAGGTCGTATGAGAAGTCAATAATTGTATCCACGACTGTAACATAGCTACTGTAAACGGGCAACGGAATTCAGAAGTCCTACTGTTCATATACCGTCTATCTGTAATGGGCCTGCCACACTTTGCTCCTTACGCTGCTCTAAGTAATAGTTCTAGCGCTGGCGCGATGTTGCCCTCTCTGCCTACACACTGCTCTACTCGTGCAATCAATTGCGAAGCTCTGCACTTCTATAGGTCCCATATTGCGAGTCCTCTGACTCACGACGAGGAGCATGACAAGTAACGTTGCCACACCACATCACGGTCTCCTTTTCTCGCTACTTCCCATGCCACTCGACGAGTGACAGGCTCATAAGGTGATTTGGCCTCAGAAGTTCCTTATTCCTAATTCTGTTTGTGTGACCTTCAGGTTCAACTGCATGGTTGCAAGTTGTAATTGACAACTAAACATCATGACACTCGGACTCGGACATCTGCGTAGTTTATCACTCCCGAAGCAATATCAGGATACAAATAGCCTACATGTCACTTTCATGAGTCTGAATGTACAAAAGGATTTTGTCAGATCAGAATCGGTTTCATAATCATATATCCGCTTTATAATGATGGAATAGATTTAACAGCAGGCCAGGCCATTTCCTTTGTCCCCATAATAATTACTAAAAAATATAATAATTACTAATAAATATATACAGAAAATCGTTTTTGATTGAAAGATAACTATTTTAAGAGTCGTTCAAAAATGTGACATATAACGCAACTTTCCTAACAACATTTAGTCAACAGATTAATTATAAGACAAAATATATCTCCTTGAAAACGGCCTCAATTTCAAATAACAAATCAAACTGGGTAATTGCCCTATAAAGCATCGTCCACTTCAATTGAGTTTAGATCTACATCAAGTTAAGAGCTGCACGGAAAGTTCGTTTCGTAATAGCGAATGGTTTTATGTGCTATTAGCTTTTACCCGTGACTTCATCTGCGGCAAATTCAGATCATCATTATCGGCCTATTTTTATTGTAACACTATTGTAGGCCCAGGCATTTCCTTCATAGGAGAGGTGATTTGCGGAAAATATTCATCACGCTGCTCCACTGTCTGTTGGTGTGTTTAGTTAGTTTACTCTAGTAAATCTTTGAGTCTCTACCAATCACATTAAGACGTTAATGATGAAGACCGGAATCGGCGGCTTACAGACAGAGGAATTGGGAAAAGATGCCGTTACTATCGCGAGGTTTTGGAATCGGCGGCTTAACGGACAGAGAGCCGCCGCCGCGTTAAGCCGCCGATTCCAAAACCTCGCGATAGTAACGGCAACTTTTCCCAAATCCTAAAACAAGCAGCTGATTTCTCGCAACAAAATGAATAATTTCGAAAGTAGGTATACAAATGTAAAAGAATATATGCATAAATATTTATCGAACCTTCGGTTCTACTCAACGTAATTAAATTATATTAAACGCGGCTAGCTTATCACGTTGGCCGCCAATCTACCGAACTGTACAAATCTATTTAAAATACGTTAAGGCTTTATCCACTAGCCACGTTTCTTCACAGTTGAGTTGATGCGGAAAACTCCGTCTTGACCCAACTGGATTCAGATACTCCCTGTTTTGATACCCCTTGACGCGCTCTTACCATAACCGCCGTCAGAGCCAGGAATAACGAGGCTACCGGGGAAAGGTCTGTTGTATCTTCGACTCGTATATCAATGCTAAGGTAATTGTCCAATAATGACCACGAGGCACTGGGTATGAGGGTCTGTCATGGTAGGGCTAGATTTTCTTCGCGCCGGTGTCAAACATTACCATGTTGTCGATAATAATAATAGCCATGCCTACGCCACCGACATATCTGAAAGTAGCCAATGTTTCTTTGTCTGTATGGTGTGACGTTTTGTGGTGATAGAACCAACTAACAAAAAACCTTGACTTTTCTAAAGCGCTTGTGAACTAAGCATACGAATCAGTTTGTATTCGAAATGCCACACTCGGTCCGCAGCCGGTACTGCAGCCGGAGTGGTCTTGCGCAAGTATTGCTTTGCGTTAAGCCGACACCGACATTATGTTTGTGTTTGTGTTAGACCGGCGTTCACCTAACGAGGCGCAATAAAGTGGCGTTTGTAAAGACAAAAAAGCAAAAACACTACAAATGCAATATATATGTTGTGTGACTAAACTTACACCATGAGCTTTCTTTTCGCCCAAGTTAATCTGCTTTTAAGTAAAAGATTTGACTGTTAAAATACCTATTTAAGACTAGATCTCGATTATTTTTTCTACCTTTATGAACACACATAGTTTTAATGTTGAAGCTGGCTAAACATATTACCATAAATTTTATGGGATCAGGAAGAAAGTATCAAACGCCGTTTTTGTCGCTCCATATCAGACTCTACTGATTAATGCATTAAAATATAAGGTTTCTATCTAAATAATATTCAACTTAAAGCTTTGTAAGTTAAGTCAAGTTTTCGTAATACCTAAACGACACCCTGTCTAATCAGCAATGTATGACTTAAATAAAATAATATCTGCAGAATTCATCACAAACGGTTTAATGCTTCTTCATAACTTTTAATAACTTAATATACAGTCTGAAAAAGATTCTTTTCCACCGAGATAACATCGCAATTTTGTTAAACGCACATTTAGACTTATCGCACCGGAACGAATTATTATATAATAATCAACATTTTGCTAATGATCGCTTTCATGTTGTATTATACTACTAACTGCTGCCTGCTGCACTTCCTTTACTGTGGAAAATCGGGACAAATAATAATGTAACGTTTGATCTCCGATTCCCGACGATAATTCTGTTCTAGTTTCTATAGATCAACCGTTTGTTGAGGACGTTTCAACGGATCGACGGACGAGAGGCAAAGCGATGGAAGGCTGAAACACTATGTCGGGAGTTCGGGTGGTGCGACGATGGACAATATGCCACTGCTAGAAGTGCGTTCCTCGTCGCAACACAGGTGTTGAATGCGCAAACAATGCGCTGAACTGTTGCGACGACGCAACGCAACGCACTAATGGGGCATCTATCATAGAGTACCTACCTACTTGAAGCCAAATAATCATTTAATATGTGGAATATTCCTTGAATTAAAACTTAAGCTTTTATCGTTATAAATTTTTTATCCTAAAGGAATAATAAGCATATGAACTACGAGATCAAAACAAAATCATTTCTAAATGACAATGTCAAAGGCATGCTTTAGGAAACCACATTTCGCTTTATCCACATCAAAATTCTAATGCGTATCTAATCAAGATCCCGCTATATTAAAATCTATCTACCAATTTCAACAAATTTAGGATCAGAGTCGCAACGAAAGTTAAGTCGGGACAAGTTATATTATGTAAGTATAGCTATAATATAAAATATAATCTGGTGCATATTATATAAGATGCGGTCCGTTGCGCTGGTCGTTATTTCGCTCTAATTCATGGTAATCGTTCAAAATGCGTCGGCCATTTCTTTTTTTTGTTAAGAAACTAAACTTTAGAGATGGGAACAGATTGGCAATACGCCCACGCGACGCCACGTGTTACAAGTCAAATAATCTAACTGTTCTATTTGAGATGCATTTGTTTAGACTGTTACTGTTAGACTGTTCTAGATTTGCTCATCTGAGGCCTTATTCTGTTACTGTTATTAGTTGTCATTGCGAGTATCGGATTTGTCTCTATATCTTTATTTATAGTATCGTAATTACACGCTGCTTCAATTGTTGTTGTGGGTTCAATAGTTTTATCCGTAGGTTGGCAGCATTGACCGGGACCGAGGGCTTAACGTATACTGCAAAGCATGGTGATGCACACACCACCAATTCCCCAACTTTAGCTAATAATTTTTACTGCAAATTTATATGAGGAGAGGTAAACTCAATATTTTGCCCGACCTAGGACACGAACGCTAGACCTAACTTAGTCAGATTTTTTAAAAATAAACACTGAGTGCTGTATTTTAATCTGGTATCTTTTGAATCTATACTAATATTATACAGCTGAAGAGTTTGCTTTAGGCTATATAACATCATGCTGTTGAGCGAAGAAATAATGGAAAATGTAAAAAAAACGGGGAAAATTATTCATCCCTGAGGGCTTCCGCTGCGTGCGCTGCGAAAACGGTTCTAGATACCAAAAATATATGTATGAAAGAATGAGGTTTTCACGCGGACGAAGTCGCGGGCGACTGCTAGTCCTTGATAAAATGGATAAAAGTACTGATCCTAAATTAGTAGATAAGTGCACCGGATCCATACGCTGGATCAATGATCAATTATTAATTACTTATTATCAATATCGTTTATCGAAGCATTGCATAATATTGCTACGATAACCGGATGTCGGATGTTTTCATGTTCTAATCACTGCTTTTTATTTTCGCGGTCAATCAAGGCCTTGATTTCTATTGTTGCGATAGTTGTAAAGTACTTAAATTTATTGGCGGTATTGAAATATGAAGACAATGATTTTAATATGTTCGATTGAAAATATTGGGTAAACGAAAAAATTTATTTATTGGGAAAATGAACAATAGGTATTTAAATAAAAAAAGAAATTGAATTTTGAGTGAGAAAACTGTGTGATATCATAATTTTGGTAAATTATATATATTTTATATGCAGAAATATTAGTATTATGATTAGAGCAAAACTTGAGACATCGAGAGAGATAGATATAATTCGAAACTCACTGTTAAGTTATAAAAACATGGCTACATAATAGCGCTAATTATATATACTGGAGGATAATTTCCAAATTTTTAAAAACGTTCCTAATAGGTAGCGGATTTTCAGACGAAGAGTTACTGAAATTGAAACGGTCATTGTATCGCTACAAACATATAAGTGGCCACTTCTGTACATCGAGCCGTATTGTGTGAAACTGTGGGTAAAGTGATATCAATGTTCTCACTGGTATTGTTTTATACGACCGTTATCTCGGTTTGACGTTACAATGATATTGTGTGTCACGAGGTCAGAAAAATAAGTTTTTTAAAACAAAATGTTTTGGGTTACATACATAAGGAAAACGCGGAATATTACTTATCTTTAATCTAAAGTGAAAAAGAACAATGGTCAATTTCCTAACAAATTTTTGTTGAACCTATGAATGAAAAATATATGACATTATAATTTATTTCGAACATATTCAAGGTTTAGTACCTGGTTAAAGATATTACGTTTGATGTTTTACACAAAAAAGCATATATTTAGTATCAAGTACATTGATACAGTCACTCAATAGTTATCAGGAAATTACTTAAAACTTAATTAACATACATTAAATATATAAATAAAGTAACTAGTCTTTTCACTATTATATTTTAAATTTTTGTTTATTTTATTAAAATCGCAGTAAAAGTGAACTTTGGCAGTGAACATTTGACATGATAAGGAATTTAAATTCAGTACGCGTTTAAAAATCAAAACATTTATTATATTTAAGAATAATTAATTTTATTCTTTTTATAAGTATGATAGCTAAATCATTGAACACGTGTAGTTTGGCACACAAAAGAGGAGTAACAAAGGGTAATTTGTTAGATCGTTCAGAGTGACCAACAGATGTCATATGAATCTTTGTGTTGTTATGCTTTCAACAATTAATTCAATTATGATAATGGAATTATTTTACTTATTTTATTCAAAGGACTTATTTGACGCAAAGTGAAAAAATTAAATAAATTATTTTACGTAAACTGTAATAGTTTACATTTGTAGACGCTAACGAATTTCATCTACTAATATCAGGCCATTGTTCTTTGTTAGGTACCTAGAAAAATACGGACATATTCAAAGTACCTGGTTAATTAATTGTAATTATTTATGACAGTGTCATAATTAAAATTTCACTGTTGTATTTTAAGTTTTTGTCAGTCCGTATGACGTCTGTTTCTTTAGACTAATTAATTTTTTTCAATATGATAGCAAGTCAGAGTATCTAGGCTAATTTTATCTTACACTAGCCACACTGATATACTGACGAGAACTGGTGAAACCGCGGGCGTGCGCTAAGAGTTAGGTACTTGCAAGACTTCATATCCTTCACCAGCTGTATTTCCTTGAATGCAAGAGTAAAACGATTGCTTAGCCATTTTCCGTTAGCTACAATAGTGGCCAATACTCGCAGTTACCCTATCACACACTTCCTGAATGTGAGGCAACTATTCAAATCAGTTCCTACCATTGTTTACGAAGTGAAATGAAGTACACAATGAAGGTACTCGTACATTATTGCTACATATTCTGTGTAGGCCAGTCAAATTAGGTCTGAATTCAAAATTTTAGACACAACTTTCGGATAGAATGTAGTCTTAAACAAACTAATACAACATGTAAAGGTTTTAATGTTCGCAACCTCCGGCAAGTCTCGGAAAAACATGGGTCTTTTATTGCTGAAACTTTAGTTTGTTTAAGACTACCAACATTATGCAAAGTTTTATCTAAAACTTTGATTTCAGACCTAATATGACTGACCTACACTGAATATTATGTATCGCCACCGCTCCTGTCGTACGGGGCCATAATCCACAATGTACCTACCTACCTAGCTACGGTTCATAATAAAATTGCACAATTTTATACCAAAGTTAGTGATTATTTTAATTAGATTCGTTATAGCTAACGACAAACGCGCGCATAAAACATAGTTCAAATATATACTTTTGTGTGTTTTATTTTATGCGCAAAGGCACGTTCTTTTTTTAGAAACGGTTTGCTAGGTATAAGCCGAAATGTTTCTAACGAATCCTTCAAATTAGTAGGAAAATTGGTTGTCTGTAAAGTCGGTTTACTGACGATAGTTGAACGTGACAATGTCTTAAGAAAATACTGATGGAATGGTAGCATTTAATTGGTTATTAAAATTTTTAATTTAAGTATATTTTTATAAATATTAATTTAAATTAATAAAATAATTGATTTTGATGTTATAAATTTATATTTTAAAATGGATGTCGAACGCAAAGGCTGATTGTGCTTCTTTGTCGCTCGTTCCACGCTCTCGGTTGCACTTCAAGCCTTACATGGAACGCCTCAAAGCGAGGTAACGACGCATGACGTCATGTTTTTTCGTGCGTGCAGCCGGCTCTATCGAATTATAAGACGTTATCACGTCAAAAATAATTAAGCCCAGCCCATGTATTTGGGAAGAAAAGTACCCAGCAAGGTTGAAACACCAACTAAAGATCTCTCTATAGCTGTAAGTAGATATTCGTTTTGTTACCGTTAATGTCACACGGCTGGTCAGTCAAGCTTGTCAATACTGCACTCGTAGGTACTGAACTCGGAGGACAATATAACCAACGTGATGATATGCGGTTAAGTGAATAAGCGAATTAATATGAATTAAGTCCTACCAACTGGGTCAAGATTACTTGGCGCATGTAACAATAACAAAGACGCACATTATGTGCATAAATCATTTTTAATCGTAATATAAATTGATGTTTCATCAGGATAAGACGAGATGATGCGTCAATATCTCAATATGCAAATGTATCGGCTACTATTACTGTACATTAGCGTAACATTACCGAATCTATATCATAACAGAATAAATCGAAGTAATATCATGAAGCATATCATTTATAATTCAAGACTGATTTTTATATTTGATTTGATGGCTCTTTATCTGGTCTGAATAACAAATAAGCGAAATGAAGTATATAGTTGTAATAAAAAAAGAAAAGAATATTTCATAGACATATTAATTTGTTATATATTCCATAAAAAAGCCTTAGGTACAAAATATTTTTTGTGATGATGCCTATGATAATTTTTGGTAAAAGTTACTTTAACAAGTTTTTCTACAATAGGTAGGCATAGAGTTAAGTTAGGATTACTGTTACTAGTCTTGTTGCGTAAAGTGTGATCCAGGAAAATGAAATCGCGAGGAAAATAAGTTTACATTGGATCCAATAGTGGCCCCGAAGTAGGTCGTGGATGAAACTGGTGCGAGAAAATTTGTTATAACATGAGTAGAATGCAATATTACTCCTTGAATGCCTTGAAACATCCATTGCCAAGTGGCAATTGTGTAAAAATGCAAATTTAATTTTTTGAATTTTATTGGTTTTTGAATTCCATTTTTGGCTTATTGATTTGAATTAAAGCTAATAATAAAACAATAAAAAAAACATTTAAATCAGAGTACCTGTTATTAAGTTTTAAGCAAGACCAAAGTTGCAGTTAGTTTTTACTATAATAGTCTTTCTCCCAACCAAAATTCGTTTAAATTGGCTCAACGCTGTGGAAAAGTACCTAGCTAACAAAATTTTTTTCAGTTTTATAATATTAGGACGGATAACATGGGTTCTAGCACGAGCAAGTAACTTATGTAAGCTAATCGGAACATCTGCTAAAACGCGCAAGAAACCTTGAGGAAAAATTAGGAAATTAATCAAAATAAAGCGTTGCCACGTGCTAGTTTGAACGGGCAAGTTTTATGATCATAGCAGTTTGTTTGGAAGTAACCTTGTGGCGTCTCGATTTATAGATGACGTGTCTATCGATTGGATTACACTCGACCACCGCCGCTAACAACACCTTAATAACACATTGTATAACAAGAACCGACAGAACTTTAAGAACAATTTTCCATAACTTTTCCATTAAGTAACTGGGTAAGTGACTTTCATACAACCTTATGATATTAATGTTACCATACAAAATTAACACTAAAAGTTGCTTTGAATTTGCAGCTGCCTCGAGATTATCTTATTTTATAATGATTTTGAACTACCACTGTATGAAAATGAATCAAAAATTCAAATTTTATTTTTTGTAAAATCGTCGTTCGTCTTTGTTACCTAAGTAAATCAAATCTCAAATTACACGTGATTAATTTAAAAGACTTTTGGTGATAGTGCCTCTCAAATAAAGATACAAAAAGTAAACTTAACGCAATACGTTCAAAGTAGGTACATAACTATACATTGTCTGATATTGAATTTTGCTATAAGTTACTTCACCGTTGTCTGATCTACAAATAACAGTACGTCTATGATCTTCTACAAATAGATACTCTCGGTCGTTTTACTTTTATGTTGTTTGTCCTCCATTCTAGATAACTAAGCTTCAGGTTAAAGAACCAATTGAGAGTTCGTTATTAAGACCTTAATTTAAAGAATAAATGCCGTGTAGTCTTCGTATATGATCTTCATTCTCTTTACTCTTACACGGCTAGGCATAGTTAATAAAGTGCGACCATACCAATCTTTATAACAAGGCTCATTAGAAATGGCGGTGTTCCACTCCAAATTATAGAGACCACAGGGTTAAGATGCGCGCACCCCAACGCAACGAAAGTCGACCGATATTTTTGATTGCGAGCTATTTGACGACGTTTCAACTTATTTTACTCAACAAATCCTGAGCGCATCTTAGGCCTGCAGTATATACTATATATATAGTATAATATATAATTGAACACACATTTATTTTTATATAAAGGTACAACCTAGATGTTATTGAACGTAAGACTCGCTGTAGTTGAAAGTTACAATGTAGATTGTAGAATCATTTGCGCGTCTCTAACTACGAGATCACGCGTACACGCCATTTCTACTATCTTTGTTATTAAGATCTGTATGGGTATGACAATAGTTGAATAGATGGAATATAAATAGTGTAGGAGCTGAATCTATTAAGGTATATGTCAAAGTATATGTATTTGTTTTAATTTTATGTGTTTGTTACCAATTGACCCAGTAAATACTCATTTATCATTTAACACTTGCCTAACGCACAGTGTTATAGGTTTTTTTCTTTGGCGATCCGACGCGGAAGCCTGACCCACTCTACTCCGATGCAAATGTGAATGTACCTTTTGTTAAAGTATAATGAATGTTTTATTTACTTTCGTGTTTCAGCAGTGTCAATAATGATATAACCTCTCCATCTATCTTCTACATGTGGAGGGGTAGGAGATATTATGTTGTTGCCGGCGCAAATATGGCGACTATTTTTGACTAAAAATACTAACCCACCTACCGTACCGTGTTGAGACGTAATCCAAAACAATGTAAGAAACTGTTAAGCGTAGTGGATGAACTCTGTAAATGGATTGACGAATTGGGGGAAAATCCAAGCAAATACTACTACTACTGCCTATGTTTAGGGAGACGAAATACTTTTACTTTTTATGAATCTCTCCGTAGGTACGAGTAAGTGGCTAAAATGTTATCATGATTACTGAAGCGGTTAGGCCTTTTAAATTCCTTGCTAGAAAGGATGCATTTCTTATGCTTATTATAAAAGCGTAAAGCCACTTTTCTACCCTTATGGGCTTTACTTTTAGCTGTCTGTTTGTATCATTCATGTTTTTAAATACAAAATATATAATTTGTACCTGTAACTAAATTATATTAGGAAATTAAAACCGTATCCTTATTCAATGAAGGTATTTTTAACTGATAAACATTAAAAAAAGGTAAGTAAGTTGTTATAATATTAAAGCCAGTACATTAATAGGTCTATTAATTAAAACGAATTACGTAATTAGATATTGATTAAATGTTTCGAAAGTAGGCAGTAAAATTGCCAACATTCGTTACCTTGACCTTTGAAAAATTAATTGTCCTCTGGTTTCCGGACACGTTTGCGAATATACAGAGAATTGTGCTTAGCATATATTTTATTAACCGACGAAAAAAAACGGAGGAGGTTCTCAATTCGACACGTATATGTTTTTTTTTTATGTATGACCACGCATAACTTTTTACAGAGTCGTCCGATTTTGATTATTTATTAGAAAGGGCACACTTCCAAAATGGTCCCATTGTCATCATATTAGGATCTGATAATGATATCCTGGGAAAATTGAAGAAACTTAAAATTTTATACGCACATTTGCAGCGATTTCGGTTTTTGTGTAAAAGAAAATTGAACAGACTCAAAACACACTAAAAAAAAAAATAAGTCAATGCCACCCACAAACTTCTTTATTATGTTTAATAAATGTTCCTTAAACTTGGCTGGCACCAACTTCATAGACATGCTTAAGTAAATTAAAGCAACTAAACGACGAAGTTATTTTTTACTTTTCAGTGCGATTTGAGTCGGTTAAATTTTTTTTATTCAGTGTATAATTTTTAGCTTTATCTATTCTCAAAAGCAGATAGTCGAATATACTTAGCGTACAAATCACGTCAATATTAGTTTTACTAGGAGTCCCAAAATACTTTGCGTCCTATCGTAAAGTCGTTTATTTTTAAAACTATAGTGAGACATTGTGAACGGTCACAAATTAGATAAAAATTAGTTTTTGTGAATGAATGACCATTTTAGAAAATCTTAATTGGCCTTGCCTGGAAGCAAACCCAGGACCTCCATCTTATACATTTACTATGCATGTCACTGCACCATAGAGGCTATTAGGAATGAAAATAACGATTCCACAAAATGCTTCCAGTAATTAATCATTTATATTTGAACTTAATACTGATAACTTTTATATGATTTAAAACCCTAAATTATAATACACAGCTGTTAAAGTCGATGATTAAAAGTATTGATAATAGATATCCAGGTATTACCTAAAGGAGGTAAGGAGAATTATTTAGTGTCCACAGTTTGACCAATTGTTATTTTTCATAACATTTTTTATGAGTTGAAACTCTGCATGAGTACAACACAGATATCAAAATAGTAGATAAAAATATGTATTACTTTTACAATATTTTAAATTTTATATGTTGACTTAGAAAATAAATGTGTCATAGACATACAAACAATATAACAATCAGAGCCAAATTTAGGCCATATTGCTTTATGACTTTACAACATTGTAAATGACATTTCAAACAGACAAGATATCTGTTCAAAATTAGTCATGCTTTTTTGAAGAGAAGATGTTTCGAACTTATTCTTTAGTTAATATAATTAACTACTAAGTACTACTACTATGTTAATAAATTAGTTTAATTTATTAACACAGTATTTTTAAATTTTATCATGTTATAAGCTCAGCTTATAAGTATAAATTCTTAAGTAGTTATTAAATGTATTTGTGGGAGTGAGAGTCAGGATTTATACAGCTTAATATTAATAGCTACAGTCACACTAACAGTTAATCTATTTAGTCTAAGATTAAGTTCACAGCATCCTACACAATGTAAGCTGCTGTGAACTTAACACTACATCCAGAGCAAAACATTCTTCTCGGAATAGATTAATTACAACATTTAGAAGATCTATTAAATTTTTCTTTCACATTCGCTCTATGAGCTTAGGCTTGTGTGCACCAAGATTTCGGTAATCATAACCAACGGTTAATATAAGCAAAACGTAAAATTTACTGTTCACGACAACCAGCACACTGGTTAAGGATGTAAGCTCGGTTAAGATGATTGCCCGGTTCACGTTATGTTAACCGTTGGTTATGATAACTGATATCTTGGTGCACACAAGCCTTAATCAACTTTAAACTTAATTTCTTACATAAATGTAATGATGTTAAGTTCATCATCAGCAGTGTTGTAACAGACTCATACTAAACGAAAACTTGGTTGTTGAAAAGACAAATTTAAAAACTTTGTGTCCATAACCAGTGACATCTAACAGTAATGGTTAATCAATAAAACATTATCATCGTAAGCCCACCAACTAGCATTAGGGCAGTGTGGTAAATCTTCACTGACATAACCCCTTCTACGAGGAGGATGGCCTGTCTCAATAGGGAAGCACTAACAAGCTGACAATGATGATGATGACACTAAATTTACTTTGTGAGGTGTATTTAAAATAAAGCTTTTTTTATTTTGTCATTTTTATAAAATAGGCTTTTGATAGTCTAGAAACAACAACTTTATAAAAGATAATAGTGTAAAATGTGAGGTTGCCTAACTAAATTGATTAAAATTTGCACAAATTTTCAAAAAGGCAGCACTCATATCTTTGCAGATCATCCTTAAGCATTCTCTTCTTTTCGCTTCACAAGATCTAATGACCACACACTCACTAGCTAGCTCACCATAAAGTAATATGAAGCAATGCAGTGCAGATGCAGAAACTTTAACTAACAGAAAAAAAATTGCTAATACATTTGGAATAATTGAAATTGAATTTGAGAAAATTGATTATGTTAGTAACTACAAAGTAGAGCTTGTACACTACATTATTTTAGAAATAGTTCTCATTTAGAGATGTTGTTTATTAACCTGGAAAATTGCATTCCCGTAAGAACTTTAAAGATATGTTGGTTTGCCAATTTAGAGCAACTATGACCTTAACATTACCATTTGTGTCTAGATTGTGTTGCAGTCACTAAGTCACTTTCTAAAACTAGATCACAGTACTAAATACTTTATCATTACATGAGCACTATGTCATCATAGTGTTACAACAATGATAGACTGTTATTATGTAAATTTCTGCATTTTTATTGTGATTATCCAGTAATTATAACAACTTAACAAATTATGTGATGTGTAATTGAGAAATGTGTTACATATCGATAATTCTTATAAACCGATTGTAAATTGCAGCTGTTATAACCATAATAATGCGAATATTTCAATGTTAATGACTAAATTGTAATCTGGGGTAGCTAAAAATTGTAGTTTTGTGTTGCACACAGTTTCTTTACAATTATTTATTTTTATATGAAACAAAGGTTTCAAAATAGATTAGACTTTAAAAAAATTGTTTTGCGTACTTACACTCAATGCTGTTGAAATAGATTCCTTTCGTACAACTAACAAAACCAAACCTCTTTGTGAACGAAACAAATTAAATGGCACAGTTATTTAAAACAAACAAACAAAAATTAGATGATAATTTGTTTGATCCACTTATATAGAAGTAAAACACCGTATCTGTCCGTTGGATATTAAAATATTGCAATAAATTCTAAAGAATTTCTAGAATCAACACTACACAACACACTGCAAAACCTCACTGACTGACAAAAGTGACAAAGACAATTTGACAATTCGTACCGTTTTCTCTATGGTTTGCAGTTTGCTGACTGCGCTGACTGTTACTTCTCTATAGTCTCTGGTTGCTGGATTCAAACAAGAATGAATACAGTAACATAAAAACAAAACATTCGCCGAGACGGAACAGCTGTCTTGTTTACTGCCTTCTAGTGGAAAAAGTAACAAACACTATAGTTTCAAAATTTTCCGCTAGGTGGCGATAATTAAGTTCAGTAGTGACATCTATTAGTATATACATTTATACCATTTCGTCTCGTTTTTCTCATTTACTGTTTCCTATAAGCAAACAGTTCCTAGAGCGTTTACTAGATGGCGCTCTACAAGAGTAAAATAAGAAGAAAAGTATTAGAAAAAAACCGGACTAGTGCGAACGAATCGAATTTGCCCACCGAGGGTTCCGCATTTTGCAGGTACATAGTATCAATGATTGATTTTTTATGATAACATTACAAATGTAGGTATAGTTTCGGATTTTTCCCTATATTTGTACCAAGTATAATATGACGTATTTACTTACCGAACATAGTTCTAGGTTGTAAAGGTTGTATATATTTGCTAGGTACATTTTTACATTGTTGTACATTAATACCCTCGAGAGTGTCGAAAATTCGAAAATAACGTTATTGTTGCAAAATATTTATTTATTTGCTTTGGGAGCGATCTTTAAAAAAAATAAAAAGTTCATAGTAAACTTATAATACTGTAGTAAATTATTTTATTTTTCGCTGTCGTACAGAAAAGTAGGGTGTAACACATAGGGCTAATAGCCTTTATAACTCGGTTTCTGTTCGGCACCTAGGCTAGTGACTAGGCTCGGGAGTCGGGACTAAAAATACCTTGTACAATATATAACGGGTCATTTTAACCCCTTGTGTAACTATCTGCTATTGTGTAGATACTTTATAAATGGGTGGGTACTGTTTTTATGCTGGGTGATTATAACAACGTTCTATTTTACAAATTGAATAACATGATTATTTGTAGGTTATGTTTCAAATATTTTTTTTCACAGTTCTAATATTGGTCTACCGTCTAGCTACGATTATCAAAATGTAAATACCTCATGAAATCTGTTTGGAAGAGCCGGAGATTAGCATTGTGTTCTGTTACTTTTCTTCTGTGCCCCCATATAAAACAATTCAAGAGCACCTAACTCTCTGTATATGTATTATATAAGTTATTTTATTAAGTGTATAACGAAATATTTTTATATTTCTCTGAGCATTTTATTTCGTTTAGTACGTGTACTATTTTATGCCAGTAACAGAGCATACGCAATTTGTAAGACGTACTATAAAGGCTCTATCAGATAGGCGATAAATTTACGCTAGAACTTGAGTAAACAAATAATTTCAAAAGAACAGATAAATTACTAGTTATCCTTAATGCAGTTATCCTAATGTGGCTCGTTTGTCAAGTGCTCGTTTGTCAATACAAGTAGGGTAGATGTGGCTTTGCATCACGAGGTCCTGAATTTGAATCGTAGGTTGGCCTATGGAATATTGAGCGTTTATTAAATAATTCTATCATTTATTTATTTACAATTATTTTTAAAAATTTTAACAATAAACATATAAAAACATACTATTAAAAATTTATAAAAAAAATCCAGTCTGCCTGCTGCGGGGCTCGGAGGTCCAAGCTACCGCTGGTCAGGGCTCTTGAGTGAGGAACCTCCTCACAATACGTGCCGTCCCAATAATTACCGCCTTTTGTATACGACCCTTGATCCAATAACTAAACGAAAGCTTCTTATGATGATGGTCAAAATCTTTCTCTCTATCTATCTATATCTATCTCTGAGCTTTTATTATTATTGTTAATGAAAAAAATTATAAAAGTTAACAACAAACTTAGGCGCTAACGTTAACGTGAAAAGTAACTCGCAATACTTAAATATTTATACGAAAAAAAAACCGCTTTAATACTAGTTTTTTGACCTCGTATACAAACTTGTTTTATAAACCTGAGATAAATATGTAACAGTTAGAAGCTCATGACAACATAATATTATACTAGCTGTGGCCAGCGATTCCACTCGCGTAGATCCCGATACCAAGGGCATGTCCTAATAAAGAGGAACATCCAACATTGGTTTGTTATATCGCAAATATATCAAGCAGCATAAACCTAAAGTTAGCCCTTGACTGCAATCTCACCTGATGATAAGTGATGATACAATCTAAGATCGAAGCGGGCAAACTTGTTAGGCGCACGATGAAAATCCACATGCCTTTAGACTTCTACACAACATCTTACCAGTATGCTAGATTGTTTAGGGTGGTAGCTTCCCACCAATCAGACCTGGACAAATTAGGAAGAAATCGGCCCAGCCGGGTATTAATCCCGGGACCTCCGTCTTGTAAATTTACCGCGCATACCACTGCGCCACGGAGGTAAAAATTCTTCAGCTTTTTGTTAGATGTCGTCCGATTGTTATTATGTGAAGAGACTCTTATACGAGGCGTCTTATTTGCAGTCCATACGGGCGCTGCGTGAGCCGGCACCTCGCCGTTTGTTACCAACTGTAACAGCCTTATGTCATTTCATCCACGCAAATTCACGTAATTATCGTTACATGAACGATACACGAAACTACGCACCGCCCGTTAGACCGTTACTCGGAACGTGTTTATTGATGAGCTATAAGCAATTGTGTAATTAATTATTCCACTTATTTACATTAACAATGTGTATGTTCTTCGCGTGATGTTGACGTTATGCCTATATTGATGTACTACATCGATGGTAAGAAAATGTAGTTTAAGTATATACAAAGTGTAGCGAGTGCACTTAGTGTGACATAGTTGCCCTAGTTACTTACGATGTATTGTCACAGGCGTTTTTAAGTCCAGAAACGTGACGGTAGAGTTACATTAATCTGCTTAGTCCAAAGTACGGAGTAGTGGAGTCACAAGTGGTTTTGAGTCACCTTTATCATCATTATCAGTCTGTTTTGATGGTCCACTAGAACGGGAATATGTAGTAGAGTTTAGGCCCACCATGTTACTCCAAAGACTCCGGGTTGGACGTATCATAGATAATGCAACATTGACTCTGTGGCGGTCATTGTCGGATGCTAATACTAGTGATAGAGGCTGAAACTTTAGCGTGCTATGCTTTGGGGGTGTAGTACCAACCAACTTCTCAGGGCTGTGTCTTAATTTACTGAGAATTTCTAGGAGGAAAGAAAGGTTCAGTATATCATAGCTCGAATTAGAACTCTCGGCAAGGATCAGCCTAACTTAAGTTCTAGACCAAGAGGCGGTAGGATAATTAGGATACTTGTAGAACCTTAGCAGAATTAGAGCTGTGCAGAAGTGGGGAGGTAGAGCTTATTTCTGCCGTCAATCAGCATTGTCGTGTTCTGAAGGACATGACTGCCGGTGTAATTACGTCTCTAAACGCTAATAATAATCGATATTTTATTAAACTTAAATATTATTTGACCTCTACATTTGAAGTGAGCTTTGTTTTTTTTTCTTTTGCCATAGGTTTGATAATTTATATAAAAGTATACACTTATTTACTTTGTCCATGATTTTTTATAAATAGGTCTGATTTTTCGAGCATTTATTTAAAGTTTTCTGTTATGAGTAAAGTAGCTACTTGTTATTTTAATAACTTTATTTATTAACTGACATTCGTTTAATCGGTTTGTTCGGTTAATCCAAAACTTAAAGATATTAATTTTATCGTAATTCTAAAACAATACCTATTATATTTAAATTATTATGTTCAGATGAAGGAATTCGAAGACTAGAAACTCTTGAGTCGTCATACATACATACATACATACATAGCATCATGCCTCGTCCCCCTAGGGGTAGGCAGACTACATCCTTCCATTTGCCACGGTCCTTGCATACTTCCTTAGCTTCTTTCACTCTCATTAATCCTTTAATACAAGATCGTCGGTTTAGGGTAAGTACTCTTGACCTGACCATTATTTAAAATGTCCTGAATTTTTTAAATTTGAATTTGGTCCAGGAACATTTGTCTTCCCCTTCCAACATTTCCATTTATTCTCGCCTCATAAATCTCTTTTCTTAATCTTCTTACATCTATTCTCTCTACATGCCCAAACCATCTAAGCATCCCTTTCTCTATTGTAATCAATTCATCTTCTTTTACATCACACTGTTCTCTTATTATACTACTGTTAACTCTATCACTCAGTTTTATTCCGCACATACTCCTCAATGCTCTCATCTCTACTGCATTTATTTTACTTTTATGCTTCTTCTGCCATACCCAACATTCACTACCATACATAAGTGTAGGCACCAGCACACCTCTATGGACAGGCAGTCTTGCCTTCTGGGACACTTTCTGGCTATTCATAAATGCACGCAGAGCACCATTCACCATGGTTCCAGCATTTACTCTTCTTTCAATATCACTTTCACACGTCAAGGAACAAAATGGTCAACTTATCTTATCAGCTGATATCCTTGGCCGTTAGTATTTTTAAATGGTGCCTATACAGCGGAGGCACTGTTTTAACAAGAGGTCAGAACTTATCATGTAATTTATCTGTCGGTAATCTGACATCCGTTATTTTAGGTTATTTCCATCAACTTATGAGGAAGTATAGAATATGTGTGCTACCCATGTACAGAGCAGCTAATTTTCAGAGCCTAGCTCATTGTAGTTTAACATTGATTTACGTCCGGCAACGTTAATTTGGGCTCCATTTAAAGTGGAATATCGTGCGGCATATTACTACCTACTAAGTGCTACTCTTATATTTTAGAATGTAATTTGTAAAGAGTTGGTATTGGAAAAGCGTTTTTATCAGCCATACCTAGGAGTTATAGATTTTTGACTCTCTGAAAACAGTTTGGTGTTACATCTAATTGTGGGCTGTATATGGAGGCGCTTTGTCACTAAGCAGGCGACGGAGTGAGAAATGTTCGGAGTATATTTACGTGATCGAATCAGAAATGAGAAGATCCACAGAATTAACCGTCATAGTATCAATCAGGCGTCAAGTTAAGAAGTGGCGCTGAGTGGAGCACATTTTACAGACATTGGAGTGCAAATGGCGATTTTGTATGAGTGCAGTGATGGTGGATCCCTTAATAGATGGAATTACGACATCAAGTAGGTTATAGGGAAGCGACGGATATAGGCGGTTTAACACCGTGATGTGTGGAGTCCTTACAAGATGCCGTTGTCCAGCAGTGATCATGATGGTCCTGAAGTACCGATAATTGTAAAGTTCAATTATAAAGATAAATGACGACAATTTTAAAAGAGAATGAAAAAATTTACAGTCAAAAATGGTAATAAATAGTTCTTAATCGTGGCAAATGAGAATCTTCGGAGATTCCAGTTAGTAAATAATTCCTTTATTACCTAAAAAAATAAAAACCTTTTTTCATATTAATTATTTTCTTGTAATAAGTTACATTTCATATTTGTGAGCCTTCTTTTAACAAATAAATATGAATTTTAACGTGAGAGCGCTATGTATCCCAATCATTATGAGATTTCAAATTTTATTGAATTCAACGTATTTATTAACCATGACATAAGATTTTCATTCCTTCGAACCAGTTCTTCTTTTAAGTATATAAAACGATAAAAGTATTTGTATGGATATAAGAACAGTGACATTTTAATAGTATGATTCTAATCTGTACTAATACACACTAATAATAAAATTTAAGGTGTCCACTACTAGGTGGTAACTATACTAATAAATAAAGAGACAGTCTGTGATTTTCAAATAAACTCAAAGTAACTACGTGATAACTGTTAAAGTATAAACATTATTTCAAATTACTGTATGTTAAAAATGAGTTGAAAGAAAACATTTCTTGTTGGTTCCATTTCGGTATTTTGAAGTGTTTAGTTTACAAAGGTATCAATATTAATGTTTGTAAAGCCCATTAGTGCTTTCTTAACGTCAGGGTAACTCAGAAATCGTACGCGACTAAAGTTACGGCTTGAAGTGGATGTAGGAGATTACAATAACGACCTTGTGTTATACGAGTATGTTTAGCGACAATATGTCACTGAATTGTAATGATTGCAAACAATAAAGCCAATATATTTTACTTAAATAACGAAATCAAACAGTAGGTATAAAGTATTTGGGTAGTAAAACCATAAGTTAAAGGTTACTTGTCTTGTCAATAAGGATTTTAAAACAAACGCAAAGTTTATTGGTTGAAAACTTTTATTAGTGAACGGCAAAGAAATATTGATGAAAAATTGCCTACCTACTTACAATTATTAAGGTTACATACGTTAAAAGTGATTCATTGTTAAGGCCATCTTAAGTATGTACTAATTGTTTGTTTATTGAATTTAGTTGTGAAACATAAGGTCCCTTGAACACTGCAGATGCTTTTTACTAATTACCTACTGTGTTCTATATTATACTAGCTATGGTTTCGCCTTCGTTTTAGCTATCGTTTCAGCTTCGCTTGTGTGTAAACGTTTTTTTATTTCTGTCGGATTTTGTGTCCAGATAAAGGTCTCCCAAGTCTTTTCTAAATCGTGATATTTGTCATAAGATACTTGTTAAATTTTCTACTAAATTTTTTGAGTATCGTGAAGGTATGTAAGGCCCCTATTCCACCACCGTTTTGCAAGCGTCAGCGTCGCGACGGCGACGCTGCGCAGACGTTGAAGGAACGTTGACGTGGAATAGGGGCCTAAGATAAAATCAAGGTATTGGATACTTAAAATTAGTAAAGTTTCAACTAAGCGTATTTGAAAATGTGATGCATCATCTTTGAATGGTAACATCGTAATCAAAGAATTGGGTTTATCACTTGCCTTACGTTATTACATATAATGCAATAAGCAATAGGCACATACTTAGCTTATCTTACCATCTCTATTTCCGCACCTTTATAAGGTTGTTTGGAAAATAACCGCTAACAATTACCGTTTTGACCTCTTGATAAATTGGTAATATTATGATAGACACACCTCTTTACACTCAAATAATATTTGAAGTCATTTTCTTACTACTGCCTTAGCTCAGCTGCTTTGATTGTAATATGTCTGTGGCGTTATTCAGAATAAAATGCACTTACCTACATGGAGCAAATATATCATAGGCCAAATTATTACTTATGTAGTTAATAATTTATTATTTATTTGTAGACCACAACGAAGAATAACATATAACAGAGAAATAAACAGTATTACGTAGGCTGGTACTGGTGGTAAAAAGCGGCCTAATCACTAAACAGCTATTTCTTCGAGGCAACCTTAGGCTTAGGAAAATATTGGAACACTAGAATGCAGGCGGTTAGTTAGTATGCAGGAAGAAGAAAGAAGATAAAAAGGAGTAAGTAAGTGTGTGAACGACTAAAGCATCTTGGTTGAATATGATTTATAAAAGCGTACCTTTTTCATCTAGGACTGCTGTGCCCAAAGCTCTAGATGTCACAATGAACACCGAACTTCATTAGCAGTGAAGACGTAGACACTATATAGACAGGTCTAAGTTTCACCCATCTGGTGGACTATCACCTGCCTATTACTAGCTGAAATGGAAATATTTGAAGTGTATAAAAATACATGGTAAACTTAATTATTATGAATAACTGACGACGAGCTAAGTGACTCAGGTCAATTAAAAATTGTAATTTCCCAAATTTATAACTGACTCGGTAACCGAAGCCTGTGCCACCACTAATATGACATCAACAAATTAGGTAAATAGCGGTGTCGTTTTTCAAGAAATATTTCACAAATTTATTCTGACTGAGACAGCGATAAAAATAATGTCGTTATTTTTATACTATGTAGTGATGATACTAGATGATTTGGAAATTTTGCGGTTCACGGGTTATTCACGTTGTGTTAGGTAGTTGCGAAATCGACCCAACTTGAGGGTCTATTTGTTTGAACATTACACATACTTCTAGGAGGTCGTCAAACACTAACTTATAGGTGCAACGTACTCGTAAATGCGCTATCAACCGTGGGTAGATAGATATTCAGAATTCTTGTACACTTTAGTTTAAACTTTAATGTTTACTTGTTAAACGAAGCTGATGTATGTATCTAACTATTTAAAAGTTGAAATCGTTTGACCGTTATTTATGGTTTATTTTTATTTATTGTGGCGAAATAAATAATTAAATGCGAGTTACAGGGTTTCATACTAGGATCAGGTAACCGAAAGGAAAGTAGAATTTCTTAGATAGTCTCTCTCATAATTGTCTTCTGTAGGACGATCGACGCAATGTTGGGCGCGATCGTGAACGCACTTGATTGGCTGCGATTAATTAATTTTAATAGACGCACAAATTGAATTGTTAAATTCAACGTAGTTTTAAAAAAGTTAAGTAATAGTATGATTGTGAAAGCCAGCGACTATTTTAACTTTAAGAGTAGAAGACAAATGAAATAAAAACATACGGCCTCATGACAATAAATAGAGTTGGTGTCAGCTGTTGCGGTAATAATAAAAGATGAAATACAAAGCAATACATTATTTATGATTACGAGATTAATTTCGAGGATTTAGTAGGTACAGATGCAATTTGAGCAATTGAAATACATAAAAATGCTGTGATCTCCTTGAGATCAAGATTTTAGGAATAATATCTGCAAATTACCTATTTAAAATGTTTGACGACTTGTTTTATGATTTGGTTGTTTGTTGTTGTTTTATTTGGGTCAAATTAGGAATTCATAATTCTTTTAGCTCAGGCTGTTCTAACGTCAGTCTTGTCATTATAAATATCGGGCAACCTTAAATTTTCTTATATTAGGAAATATGAAGTAAGTATTCTACCATAATCCATTGTCATTTATCTACTATCAGCATTTTTTTTTAAAAACGTCTTGCATAAACCGACAATTAATTTACTTCTTTAAATTACATTTTGTATGTGTTAATATTAGTCAACTTAATATTATTCTTATTTCTTAGTAGTAGTAGAGAAGCATGAAATTCACAATGCTTTCGGTTTCTACACGACATCATACCGGAACGCTAAACGGTACGTTTATATCGGTAGGGTGATAACTAGCCACGGCGAAAGTCTCCCACTAGCCAGATCAACACAAATTAAGAAAAATCTCAATCTGGGCCCGCAGGGAATCGAACCCAGGACCTCCGGGTTCGATTCTTATAAATCCACCACTCATACCACTGCGCCACGGAGGCCGTCAAAAGGTGGAGTTTCTCACTAAAGTCATTTTTTTACAATTGCTAACAAAAATGCTGGTGCTTACCTTATCAAACACGAGATGTTTTAGTTTATTCAAGCAATTTTTTTTTGTGACTGTTGCACGTGTTGATATACATTTCAAAAAATATATCAATAGAAAAAATAGTTTTCAATTCAGCATTATATCCAGGTTAAACAGCATGTAAAGCAAACTTGATTTTATCTATTTCGTATGTTCTTGGAACAGTGAGTACGGGTTTGTTTGGTTTGGCTGTCGTTTTTTCCATGAACTCTATGCGTTTCGTGTGTTGAGGCTCGCGTGCATCGCCTGCCCTACCACCAGCTAATACATTTGCAATCTATAAAAGAATTGGATGCCTCCTCATTGTCATCTGTGAGTTGGTGTCCGCTGCAGTGCTGTGTTGTGTTCAAACAAAGCTACCAAGGTACAGCATGTTACGCTTAGTAGTACAGTTGGGAAGTTATGTTTACAAAATGTGAACTAGTGGTGTTGCGTACGAAATTACAATACTTAAAATCCCTTAGTTCGTGACTGGATGCTAGATGTCTTTTAGACTTTTTGTCGTGGATCAATTTCTTATTACAAAATCAATTTTATATAATTTTTTTTTTTATAGAGATCGATGAAATGGCAAACTATTTTCTATTTAATCGATTACATTAAATAAAATATAGTTTTAGTTTTAATTATAATCAAATAATAGCACATAAATGTCTATCTTTGAAAGTTAGGGGTGTAAAAATTTTAAAGCATTTCTGTTATAACTTTTAACGACTTTGTAAACGTTAAACAGTGTTGGAAGAATCTGGGTTTTAATTTTCGGGTTGATTTAGAAGATTTAATTTCTATATTATGCTTATGTGCACACGTGGTTGGTTATTTTAGCGACAAAGTTATTACCCCCTACAAGTTTAGCATTCCAGTAAGATTCTGGGTATAAGTCAGTCAGGAATAATATAACTCCCTAACTAAAACCCTTATCTATTTAAATAACTTTAACATATTATGAACTACAACTACATTAGCAAATCTATTTTCTTCTAATGTATTAAAGTAAGATCACGGTAGCACGGAAAGAAATGGCAGTCTCTTCGACTAAAAAACTTGTAACTTGTAAGTTAATAATAACTGACGGCCGAGTGGCGCAGTGGGTAGTGACCCTGCCTCTGCGTCCTAGGATGTGGGTTCGATTCCTACGTCTGGAAAAAATGTTTGTGTGATGGGCATGGATATTTTCCAGTGTCTGGGTGTTTATCTATGTATTATAAGTATTTCTGTATAATATATATAAAATATTCATCAGTTATCATCATAGTACCCATAACACAAGCTACCTACGAGTATTTTGGGTCTTTATTGGGATGTGTATAGCCCCTTTTGTCCTTATTTATTATATAATATTTATTATTATTATATTATTATAATAATAGAATTTCATTGATTAATTAATTAACATATGCTAATTTGATATACCTAATTAAACTTTTTATAAATCAATTACCTATTGTTGTCTCAAAGTATCTAACAATAGCGTATGATTAGTAGCACGTACCAAGCTTCCTAAATTAATTACCTACCTACGATAAATATGCAAATTGATAGAAGTTGAGAACGAATACTATAGTAGAGTTGTTGAAAATTAGCAATTAAAACACTTTAAATTCTATACTAACATTGTGAATTATAACGGGTCAATAAACAAGCTCAGATGTTCAATACACTTGGCAACTGTTTTTAACAGACCTCTATTTTCATGCACTGCGGTGTGAAGTTAAATGAATACCCGAAGCACGTAGAGGCTGCAATAGATCTGTATTCGGGAGGTATTTCAGACAGAAGTAAATGTTTTCCTGGTGCCAACCGCGATCGGCTCGTCAAAGAGATGTTGAACGGAAAAGCAAATAGAAATGTCTCAATTTTCCCTCGAACGCTTCCTTGCGGCGGACGTATAGAGCTGCTTCCGCTCTATATAGAATGTCGCTTGGGAAAGATTTCAATTTCCACTGCCAAATCAAAACCGTAATGATAGAAATATAATAATTTTTGTACACATTGTCGTAGAAACCGCGTGAGGAAATCTAAAAGTGATTACATGAGTGACAAGATTCACACATACGCAAATCACACAGACTTCAATCGGATAAACGTCCGCCTAAGCTTAGGTTCAAGATTCATAGGAGACGCCCTTCGACGCTATACTTTTCGATTTTTCCTTTAAGGTAAGGTGCGAGAATTTCTAGAGACGCCCTTAGGAAAACAATCCGTACCACCAAGCACTTTTAGCCCTCAGACTTGACTCTAATACTAACTCTAGACTAAACTGTAGAAATGTAACATTTACTTAACTCACCCAAACCTCTCTTAAAATACCGCGGCTGTCCCTTTAATAAATCTGTAATAAACATACAATAAATTTATAGGTATTTTATATACAACTGTATCGGATTCCTCGTTTAATATTAGCGGGCAAAGAGTTAGAATTTTATACTTTTAAATCCAAGGAAAATGCTATAAAACTTTATTCCATGTTTATAAGAGCTGTTTTCATAAGTTTAATGTGAAAATCAGAAACTATTTTATAAGTTAAGACCTTAGTTGAGACAGAAGGTCGATTTCAACGTGTACTGGTCTTGAATACTTTGGTCATTCGCATTTTAAATAGGTGAAAGTTCCGTAGTATATGGCGCTTGCACCTCGCGGCTATTGGGGTAGTCTGCGAATAAATGGAATGGTTAGAAATGTGTACATGTGTTGTCAAGTCATAAAAATTGTACCGTTAAATTTTAAATAAATTTCAGCGCAGGTTTCGGACGAACAATTTAATGAATCTAAAAAATCACAAAACTGAACTAGGTGTACCAATAGTTCCTGTATTTCATAAATGGGGTACTAACCTTGTGCCAGAATACGAGCCTAATCTGATTGATTACAGCCATTATACTATCCATAGATGCAGGTTCATACAATGAATATACAAGGCACAAAAAGGTTGACACGATATCTGTTTGAATCTGCAGTATGTAAATTTTAAAAGCAATTAGGCATAGAGAGCCTTGGGTTTTAATGGACCTAGATTCTCATTAGCTAGGCTTGTAATGTTTCTACATGTCGAATCGTTTTATAAAGGTACCGTTGACACTCATTCTTTAAAAGTTTCTTGGTGCTAAGGAAAGATTTATCAGTTTATTTGTTTAGAACTCCTTTTTACTATCCTTTGTAAACAGAACTTTTGGTTACTTTAATCTACTACTGTCAGTATAAATGTTTATATTCTAATATGCAGTATAAACGTTCAAAAAAGTATGAAGAAGAAGAAGAAAAACTTTATTGCACATAAACTTTATACTAACTTTGCACAAGTAAAAGTATAAATATTTTTATTTATGTATGCATGCAAAGTCGGCCTTATTGTTGGAAGCAATCTCTCTTCAGGCAATCCTTGATGACAGAAGCTTGAAAGTGAAAGTGGGATGTTGCAAGTTCTGAATAAAATTGATTCAAATGGTTATGATAAAACATACAGCTTAAATAGTGATATTTAAGCTTTACATTACATACATTTTTTAAATTTAAGCGCGATCGCAATTAGATAGTTTTTTTATCTGAAATCGATTCCTACAGCGGACGAAGTAATGGCCATCTATTAGTGGTGTAACTCTAACAGTACATTCTTTAAACATGTCAATGACATACGAAGGTCGAATCGTATTGACATAGAACTTAGTAGTTTTTCAATGTTATAAATGTTATAGGAATTTATGTAAATATACATAACGAAATATAATATATTGCATTTAATGTGATAGAAGCATGACCTAATTTGGTAAGAAATGGATTCTTGATTGCGAATAAACTTTCGAGTAATGAACCAAATGACAAAAGTTGTACTTATATGTATATGATTCAGACACATCAAGTGCTATTTAATGTACAAAGTAATATCTAGAAATGAAAACAAGTAAAATTCTTTTACTATGTTTACCTACTGCATTCATACTATACTAAAGCCAAACTCGATTGAGAATGCTTGTCAACAAACAAATTAAAAGTGAAGGTAGAAATCACTAGTCATTTTACACCTGGTTTTTTTAATTAACTAGTTAATGACGAATTAATGACAATAAATTAGATTAGTAAGCTTAAAACTAATTAATATGAACAATATCTTTTAAATAAGATTTTTTAAAATAACAAAACATAATTTTAAATTTAATAGGCACAAAATGTGTTGCATTTTCTACCTTCATTTTAAATTTGTTTGTTGACAAGCATTCTCAATCGAGTTTGGCTTTAGTATAGATGGTTTACACCTTAGACATATGCACTCTTCATTAAAAAATAATTAATTAATTTCAAAGAATTTCAATCAAATACGTTGTAGAAATATTTAAAGTTTTAGGCCCCTTTAATTTTAGCATTTCTGTTACGCTATTTCGTCATTTATCTGTATTTGTATTTGCTTAAACGTACGCTAAGGCTACCATTGATGTTTCAACCGTGCTCGTTAGCCTAGAGGACTTATTGACCCGCTTTGCTTAGTGACACATAAATCAGAAATATCTCCAAACTATAGCTAACCTTACTAAAATGTTTAGTAATTTTTTTCATCAAATATCATGTAGAATCAAACACAGCTTTTAGGGTCTGGACTAAACTCAAATCCTATCCTGGTCCTGAGTTCGATCCGCGTAAACCATATTTTGATATAAATCACAATATAGATTGAGGTGATTTGTAAAATCGCAATAAATGTGCAGTGATTTGCATAACACTGTCATTTCGGTTAGTTTAAGAAAACTGGAAGATTTATTATATGTAAAAACCTGCCTGTAATTTTATTGAGAAAACATTACTTAGTTACTAAACAGCCAAGTCAGCCAAGAAATTCATAATTCCAAAATTAGTTTTCTAAGTTTTTAGCAAAGTTAAGCACAATCACAAAAATCTCTTTACAATATGATAAAGTTCATATTCAGATAATTCAGCTGATTTTCTTAAAACTAAAACAGCTAGAGAATTATTACTTCTGAAAGCAAAAAACTTTTCTTACTCAAGTAATATGTAAAGGAAATAATCATTATTACGGCACAAACTACAATTTAAGAAAAATGAAAATCAGTATCCAGATATTTACAATAATATGTATTTTGCCCGCGAGTATGCCCTGTACCTGTATTAAATCATCCTTAACGTTTGCCTCACGTTCAGAATATTTCGTATTCCGTACATTTTCCAGATTTGAATCTTTTTAACATTAGGTACTGATTTCTGTTACGAATATTGAATTTACGCCTCTGAAATAGATTTGTCCGATTCAGTCAACAGAAAAAATGGTCGTACAAAATAATATGTAAAGCGGAATTTGATTTTCCCAACATGTATTTCAATTCACTCACAACTCACCACACTCACTGATCTAATTGCATAAAATACAAAAATATTTCTAAAGACTTTAATAGCATAAATTGATTGACGATCTCCGTGGCGCATTGGTATGCGCGGTGGATTTATATAACGGAGATTCTGGGTTCGATTCCCGGTGGGGCAGAATGAGATTCTTAATTTGTCTTGGTCTGGCTGGTGGGAGGCTTTCGCCGTGACTAATTACCACCGTACCGACAAAGTCGTACCGCCAAGCGATTTAGCGTTCTGGTATGATGTCGTGTAGAAACAGAAAGGGGTTTGGATTTCCATCCTACTCCTAACAAGTTAGCCCGCTTCCATCTTAGACTGCATCTTAACTTATTAAAATCAGGTGTGATAGTTGTCAAGGGCCAACTTGTAGTCGATAAAAAAAAGATGACTGATTTTGAATACCTGAAATGCTGGTAAAGTATTGATGGTTTTTGATTGATAAATAAAGTCATGTGTGTGATTAACGGTTTCAAAGCAGACGAAGCCAAGGGTGTTGAAACCCAATCTCTCGTTTGAAAATTGCAAAATGTTATTTATAATTGCTGTTTTTCCCTTTAGAATCTATTCTCTCGGTATCCATAATTAGTCAGCTTCAGGATTGAGGGTGAATTCAAAAAGTAGGTTTTCATCAATATTATTTGAAAGGGTAAGATTTAGGTAAGGTCTCAATTTTTTTTACCTTGTCAAAATAGGCGTTGTGTTTTCCATGCTAAATTAGGGCGGGCTGCTTAAATTCTTTTAATACCGAGAACATCATTTGGTCTTCCTTACAGGAATCCGAAAATGCAGTCTTCCACCATCATCGTGTTGGCTTGCCTCGTGGCTGCAGTCGCAGCGAGCGTGCATTACGACACTTACCCCGCGGAGGAAGTCCAAAATGTTCAGGATGTTCACGAGTCGCTGATCGATACACCAGAGCACGAAAGGAGCGCACGAACGAAGAGGGGTCTGCTACTACTTAAAAAGAAACTACTCCTTGGTAAGACCTTATTTTTACCTAACTATAGCCAAAAGAAATGGTTATGGATGTCTATGGCACCTACACTATTCACTTGATTTTAATATCAATGGATTCGTTATTATATTGGCCGGGTTACATAGGCTTCTTTTAATCAACTTAAACAACAGGAGTTAATTCATATTTATAAACACCGATTTCAACCGATTTCATTCCTTTATTTTTATAAATATAAACTTATCTAGGACCTTCATTATGATTACTATTCCCTCAAGAGTAAGTTAGGAGAGTTTGTAACAATTTCCTAGAAGCACTCAAGCGAAATTTTACTTTCTTGCTCCGTAAATAGAATCTCTTTTATATCATTCAGACGACAAATCCCTCTTGTATAGAGAAACAAGAAAGTTGGTCTGCAGTTCTTACACAAAAAATCTCTTTATTGTTAAGTCTAAATTAACGTGGGAAATATCGTGTAATTAAAATCGATGTTCATTTAAATATTAACAATGAAAACAAATTAATCAGCCACGTAGCTTTATTGGAATTTGAATTTTTTTATTTATATTTGTTTTTTTAATGATAAAGATCCTTGGAATCTATCAGCTTATACCGTTTTTCTTTCAATATAAGACAGGGTAATATTTCTTAGTTATTATTTTTTTTCCAACAAGTGCAATTGCTGTGGTTCTTACGATCTTTTTTCCACAGAATCTGTTTTCCAATTAATAGAGTCACTATTGACGGACACGACTTTTCCAAAGTGTAGAAAAACCTACTCGACTTTAAATTTTAATTGCACTTTCCAGGTGCCTTAGGTTTGAAAGCAGCAAAGGTAGGCGCCGTCGGTGCCGGGGTTGTCGGAGCGATAGCCCTCAAGAAACACCAGTCAGTACCAACAAAGATCACAGTACAATCTGATCGGTAAAGGCTTTTACTAACAATTATTAACATTTACCTATAAAGATGCGTCTACACTTATGAGGCGAGCACGAGCTGAGCATACGCCGAACACGTATTCGTGTGGTGTAGGCTGACTAGCGAGCCTTGAATGATAACGCGACAAGCGTTCTGTTCGACTGCTTGTTGGAGGCTCGTTGTACGTCCAGAAGCAAAGCGGTTCTCCTCGTACTCGGCTCCTTATCGTAAACGCACCTTTAGAGACACTACATTAAGCTTATAACATTAACAAACTACCAACTAATACAGTAACTATTACTACCTCAGTGGTTCGTTCAGCTTTGGATTATGTGGGTCTGGGTTCGAGTGTTATAATATTGAACCTTACTTTCTCCCAAGAATTTTTGGTACAATCTCGTTACATCTCAGTACCATTAATATCTGATAGTGATCGTTATAGCGTCAACACATCCCTCTCCCTAAGACCCTAAGACTCCCAACCCGCATGGAGTAGCGTGGTGCATTTAAGCTCTAACTCTTTTTGTCCTATGAATATAGACTTCTGGCCTTGTAGAGAGCCATTTTATTGCACTCCTCCGCTTATTAAAAGTCTATTGCCTCATAATTGATGATTAGTAATAAATTGACATGGGCTTAAACATGTCAAATTAGGGTAACAAAATATTGCCCACTGAATGTGGTGGCGTCATATCTTTTTGATGTCATCTTTGAGTCCATCTATTGCGTAGTTGTAGGCCTTGGCCTAGTAAATAATGTGTTTGTATCACGTTCCATCCAGAGCAGCTTGCACCTGTTCTCGTATGAAATAATACATTTTTAGCTCGTTAATTCATATCAAATCTAAATTTAGTTCAAATTATTTATCAAATGTCAATCTTTTTTATTCAAATTATTTTACCGATGATACTTGAGGTTGGATTTTGAATCAAATCTAATATTAACCACGGCCTATACATTCTTTAATTATTAACTGTTCATCATTATTATTTATTTTATCAATACATACATAAAGTTTATTTATTTTTATTAATACGTACATTTTATATTTGTGCATTTTATTTATATGCTTTCATTCATTTGCTTTTATCATATTACAGTCATCACCCGCCATCTAAATACGTCGAGGTTCATAGGTGAGTTTATATTATATGTAATTTATTGCAACGTACAGCTTATTACTTGCATCTGTATACAGCCGACAGGGCGAACGGGACGGGAAGGAAACGCTTCGCTGGCGTGATTTATTGAGTTATTAACATAGAACACGTCACAAAGAGGCGTTGCTCTTAGCGTGAAGTTTTGTGTGAAGTGTATTATATAACCTAATAAATTGCAATTGCAACGCACACACGTGCCGGTGACACGTCGCCGTTTGGTCCAAACAACTTCATAGCATTTGAACATTCGCGTATAGAACAAAGAAGATGAATATATAGTACTGTCCCATTTATATATAATATTCTATTAATAAAATTTTAAGCACTACAGAAAGTTTTTTTAAAAAGAATCCGAAAAAAAGTATGATAATACAAAGTTTAAATTATAATTTAGGCAGTATATATGAATACTTAAATGAGCTACAAAAACTGTTTAAAATTACACTCAAATGTATAATGTAATAGATATTCTGGACTATACTTATTTTATTTTATAAACAATGAATTAATTTTCCATGGAGAATTTATATTTCATTCAGAGATATCTTGCGTGATTAAACATGGGGATCCGCATTCTTTTTAAACAGGTTGTCGAATTTGTCCACATGATTTTAACGTGATTTACCTAATAATGACTATTCATAGACTATGATGGTATTACATAACTTCAAAGTTCAACTAATGACATCCAATTGACCCATGGACACACGATCACCCAGTGTGACGCAAAATTAGCAATCTTACTTATTTACTTAGTAGTTCGAAGCTTTCTTAAGCGAGTATAGTCTAGCCTTCAGCTGACATGTTTCATCTAGCCTTAAAAAAACAAATCGAATAGTTGTGTCAACAAAGTTTAAGAACCCACTAGAACCGGTTTATCACAATATACTATAATATATGTTTACAATTCAAACCATATTATTTTATTATTATAAATCAATCAATAACTGTACTGACATTTTTAATACTATTATATTTTATAGACACTTTTCAATTTTGAAAATTAGATCTCCTTTGTGATCCCCAATTTGATATAGGCTGATAACTTCAGCAAAAATGATAATTTTTGAGAATATTCTACACGCAATCACACCGAATTTAACGTAATACTTACAAAGTATTTTTTGTTACAAGTTAATATTAAAACAATATACATGAAAGGAATTAAACATAAAACATACAATGGATATTGTTAAAAACCTTGTTTGATTTTGCATTTTATTAAAATTACTCATTATTTTTCAGTTGGTCCGGGTAAGCTGCTTAGGATTTCTGTTAAAGCATCATGTGCCGTAAGAAATCAAAGAAGAAGCTTTAGTTCATAGTACTAAGTTTAAGATAGTTAAATCAAAGCTAAAACCAATAGATAATCTATAAACTCTGCGTCAGATGTATTGTTCTCAAAGTGGTATTGCAATAAACGTGTAAAAAATTATTGAATTAACAATTTAAATGCCATTTGCCATATACAGGCATGACCGACCATACAAACAAACAAAGGCAGTGACCGACGAAGGCTGAAAAGCATCTTAAAAGTTAAGGAGACCTTAAATTATATTTGACATTGTTTTCGTACATTATCCAAGCGATAAGATATTCTCTTAATATTTAAGATGGCTTTTGAGTATTCCGCTGTAAGGAAACAGAATCAATAACTCTCGGACATTATGAACATTTTTAATAAACCTAATATTTTGATGTACATAGTCAGGCATATTTTTTTTGTAACAATAATAAGTGTCCTATTCCGATTTTATTTTAAGGATCGATTTGCTTAATGATTGACATGAAATTGATTAGAATTAATGTATGAAAAAACTCATTTACGTTTTCCTCTGCCTTTGTTTACTGTTCTTGTATTTCTTTCAGAGAAAGTCTTGGTTAATGCAAATACATCTACAAAATATAGAGTACGCATTTGTTATAACATTTATAACAAATCTTCTAGGATTATAAGTATTGTTTTGTTTTAATTTGTATTAAAAGTGTTTTAATTTTTATTTTTTTTTATTACTACCTACTACCATCTATGTTCTCCTTCTGAATCCATCATCACAGCAGCTCCAATGTACCATACTGTTGTATTGTGAAGAAATATTAATATATTTCTTGAGTCTACTACAAGTCCAATAGAATGACAGAGAGAGAAAGTAGATTTTTTTAATCTTGTATGATTTTACCTGAACGTACTAACAGGGTAGAAACTTGGAAATAAACTACTTACTAGCCTACCAACAATACTTGATACTTCCAAACAAAGATAAAATAGCTTCACAGACACGTGCCAAGGGCATAAAAGCTGAGCGCCCTCAGACACTTGCGAGGAACCGCAAGCACCATCTTATGGTTGTAAAACTTATGCGAACCCTTGAGGGTTTTACGAACTGTGACTGCGGTGTTTACCCTGTCGTAAACACAAAGAGGGGCCGTATCGTGCACTAGAGATATACTCATGCACTGAGGGATGATCAATGTTCTTACCTATACTATTGTATTTGAGATGTATAGTAGTATAACCTTTCTCGATGATGATCTTTTAGTATTTCAATTGCAAAGGTAATACGAGTGCAGTATAAGTCAAATTATGAGGCCCATATGGATAGTTATTTAATTAAAACAATTTCTAAGGCATACCTTTAAATACTTATCAAGTTGTCAAATTGCTGTCCCCTAATATTTTCTTAGAAATCAATGATAAAGTGGTAAAAGTATCAATGTTTTAAAGTGGCAGATTATACTCATTTATGAAGATATTTATATGTTAGCAGAAAGAATAAAATATCTGACTTTAACTTTATCTTATCTACCAACCAGTTATTATAATATTGTGGACTGCCCTTCAGAACCAATATAACTTTGAAGGGCATGAACGGGACGTGACGAAAACTACCTAAGACAATAAATTAATAATAATGAATACTTTTACTCTCAACATGTGAATTTAGTAAACCAAAAATGTCCAGAAACATTATTTTCTTTTACTCAAAATTTCGTTTGTTTTCAAGATATTATTTAAAGAAAAAGTTAAATTCCCACCAGGATGAAGAATATCCTAATAGTAAGGAATTTACAGCCCTCACATCTCGTTTTGAGATTAATTTCCATTTGCCATTTTTATTGAACAAGAATCCTATAAATAGGCATCTTAAGTATAGTAGCAGTTTAAGTAAACACGCTTGCTGAATCGTTATTAAGACATGTACCTACATGCGTTTCCGCGTAATAATGAAGTTAATTTCTATAATCACTTACTATTATCTTCAAGCTTAAACATTTATGAAGCGACTATCATTACGCTTTTTTTGAAAGTCAATAACGCCTACCAATTAATTGCGCAAGAATGTGAAGGATTTTGTTTAATGAAAAACAAGTCTTGTCGTATCTCGTAAAATGGCCCAAGTGCGAATGTTGACCGTCATCGCAAAACCGAGTAGGTTCACATAGACCTTGTTGTTGTGAGAGGTCACTGAACTTGTACTTGCGAATTAGTTTGTCAAATGCATTCTAGTTAGTTTGTTAAAGGTAATAGAATTAAGGGGATAGATTTCTGGAAAGAAACTTAACTTTAAACAACTTAAATAAAATATTATATTAAACTTTTAAAAGCTTGATTAACAAGTATTTAAGAAACGTCAACCGTCGTTTGTAGTGACTCTACCACCGGTACATGCAAAAACTCCAGAAAAGAGTCAGCAAGAAACTGAGCCATATTTTTTTATTAACTGTTGTTTCTTAAGTTAAGAAGGAACTATTGTTTTAAAATGTACTGTTTACAAACAAATAGTTTGTTGTTGCTTTATCTTTCACTAAAAATAGTATAGTAGTAATTGATTGCGTATAACTTATTTGTTTAATTTTTTCTTGCTTCAGCTAATGTTTTTTTGTTCTGTGAATAACATGCATTTCGGGTGCTGATGTTGATTCATATTTATTAATTTTATGATATTCATTCATTTCCATATCACATGACAAGAAATTGTCTGAATGAATATGTTTCAATAAATACCGTAAAAGGTTTCGAATGATAATATTCTTAAATCCGTTGTTTCCGGATTTTTCCTTATCAACGTCGTTAACGACACAGCCTTAATAGGACGAGGTTGTGACAGCTGATTTTATATAGTTATTGATGATGCTTAATTTTTTATTACAATACAAACGAGGCTGTTTTACGGGGTTTATTACCATGCTGTTTACCATGTAGTTGCGTCAAAGGAAGTATAAATTTCCATCTATCTAACCTTTTTTAACATTAAGTTTTTATTAAAGAATTCACCTTGATACACTGGGTACTCGTGTCCTTTTTTATACATGTGAAAAAGTCATGGGAAAGGTAATTTGACCTTCAGACAAATTGAATGAAATATGCAGAATATACGTAGTCTCTGGATTGAATATCCTCACTTGGTCGGTCTCGCTTGAGATAAGACCTATCAATTTTAAATATTACAAACAATCTATGAAATTTCTTTACGGAGCGCTATAGTCCGATTGGCCCAAGCTCTTTCAATAAAGATTAAAAAAAAAGAACAATCGATGATTTATCTTAGTCGATAATTTATGGCGCGATGCCTTCTGCTTTGCCTAAGCCTAGACCCCTAAACGCAGATAGGTAAGTACGTGAAGGTTCTCATTTATGCTGTCCTCGTGTACTAATTATTTTTCATTGACGCATGTTTCTCATCGTACTATTCGCATGCATGAATGGCATGGCACACATACATTTAAAAAACTTATAAAATTATTTGTATTTCACGCTCATTGCTTCCATCGTGTTTCCATTGTTAAACTGCATTTTAACTTACCTAACGTCGTCGGGAAATATAAAAAAGATGAATATTATGGTAATGATATAAGCCGACAGATTCTATTAACATAGTTATTACACGTCCTGCCTTGCGCCGAATAAACATTCGCAATATATTACACGCCATCTTAATGTTGAATAGCCTCGTATGTCAAATTGTTAGCCTGAGCGGATAAGGATCACAATGTCTTGGGTTCAGAGGGAGTTGAGAGATTGAATTTTTTCTTCATCATCATCATTATAAGCCTATTAAGCTTACTTCCGTCGTATCATTTTTCTTCTTCTTTCCAATAAATTTTCAGTAGTAGCCCTGATTAGGGATAACACTGTTGACACTGATATAAAAGAAACGTTTGCTGTAAAACTATGTTCGTTAAAAGTTAAACAAAATAACTGTATTGATTTTACAATTTTTTCTTTATATTGTACTGAACAAATAGGTAGGTATTGCACGAATTTCATGGAAAATATAGACCTATTTGCCGCGTTTGCAGACACCAGATAGATCGCTGTAATGTTGGGCCATTGCGTGCATCTGCTGGAGATAGCAGACGCTCACAGCAAACACTTCACGACGCTACAAATGGAATAAATGCAGCTGGGCAAGATACTGCATCCAGAGAGTGTATTTTTTATTCGATTACCTCTTATCTTATTAAAGACTTTTCTAATTCACCACAACTTTCTTTTCTTTCAATTGAATGTCGCTCTAGAGTCTAGGATTTCGGCATAGGGAGAATGGAATGATTCTTTAAGGACGTCTCTTGTGAGATTCGAGCTTTAGCTAAGAGGTACGAGTAAGTCAGGTTTCATATGAGTTCTCGGCTAACTGAGTTCAGTAATAAGAGGCACAGGGCCTCTGATTTGAATCCACATCCGGGTGCATGACTATATTAATTTCCTATTTTCCAGCATATTATTCGTTTTATGTATAAACTTACCATGGAAGGATTCATTTCATATTTTATTACTCCTGTAGCTGACAACTATATTTTATAATTGTGTAGATAATTAAATCGTTGAATAAATCAAAATTACGGTACTTTGACGAAATTAATATTCCGCCAATTTAATTAATTATAGGCGATTTTGAACCTCGTGAATAGAATAAGTTATGACAGTAATTAATTTAGCGGCCCAGTGGTTCCAATGATAAAGTTTTAAATCGTAATTACGAGAATATCGTAATAGTACGTTGTAGATTGCGTTTATTGCATTTGTCGTCTCGTAAAGTGTAGTCTTCGGAGCATCTGTGATCTACCGCGAGCAAATTTTATGATATTACTAAATTTCGTATTCGAATTTTACATACCTATAAAAAATAATTAGATATCTAAATATAAATAAGAATTTTTTTTTACTATTATACTTATCTATTAAATAATAATATTTGGTAAGATAATGAAAGCTTAAACACTACAGCTATATTGAAGGCGTTGTTTCATTTCTGGCCAGGTCTTGGTACAGTATACCAAAAAACAATAAAAAATCACGGATATAAAAATAAATTTAAATAAATAAAACCTACAAAACAATACCTTCTCCCACATACCATTTGCAAAATGGCAACTTTCGATATTAATCTATAGTAATCTGTGCTTTTGACCACATATCTTAACCATAGATACCGTATGAATACATCTGAATGCATAGATTAAAGACTACTAGATGGAGTCATAACGCGGCTGTAGGTTCAAGAGCGTGACAGACTTATTTCATTCGGCCTTTATTAGAAAGTGATACAAGATTATTTTTTGTCCCTTTCAGCGTGTTCGTTTTTATTATTTGTCAAGAGTGGAATTTGTGACAGACAAGGGACATATCTGAGCAATTATTAGCTTTTTATTAAATTTCCTGATAAATAATATAACTTTGCGGTTACTATATTAATTTAAACGTTATCGTGCTATGGTGGGTTGTAATATTTTCGGCTGCAACAGTCGCAGCGAACAGAAAATCGAAGGAATTACGTTTCATAGTAAGTGATAGATGATTTAAAGCTTAGATATGCTATTTTTTAGCAAATTTCATGTATTATGCGTTTACTAAACTATATTATATAAAGTAATATTTCGTATTTTACGATATTTTAAAACATAACGTTTTATGATGTACTTTAAATTTTGACGTGTCATGTCAATAAGGCAGCTGTGGACAGATGGAATGCGTTTGTTCAAAAATTTTTATCTGACCTGGCGGCGAAAAGTAGAACTAACGTCGCAGCTGTCACTCTTTTGGTTTGGTGTTGACAGAAACAGCGACCACAGCGACACCTTCACCGGACCAGATAAGTTTCTAGCACAATATGTAACTATTAATAGTACATATATATTGCAAGAAGCAGTAGTTCCAGTAGAAAATATTTCGTTTTATTAATAATTTACAGTTATGACAGTTGTCAATGTCAATGGTCCATTATAGACTACGCCATTGTATTGCCTGTACGTCCTTAAAGAAATTACTTTATACAATCAAAATAGGACTATTTTGTAACTAATAAACTATAATTAATGACTAAATTGTTACTCTAAACATATTTAATTATTGTACATATGGCCAAGGCATGATACAAATCTGAAACAACCCCTTTAGTTCAAAAGTTCCTATAAGCACTAATCTTCCCAATTTTCGAACCTTTTTATATCATGTCGCATCAGTGTTTGCTAATACAAAAATAATTGAACTTAAATATAATGTACTATATGCTTGCTGTACAATTTAGGAGTTCTTATGGACCTTCTTCAACCTTACCTCTCCACTTCATTATTAGATTAGGTCCATGGATCCACTCCTTTACTATATTGTCACCGAAGAAACCAAGTAACCCAATCGAACTTAGCAAAAGTTTCTAATTTATTTTCCAACATTTCACACACACATGCTAAAAGGTCGGTTAAACAAATGCTTGTAAAACCCAATTTTACTGTCAAATGCACTCAAAAATGCAAATACGCAGCTCTTTACAATAGAAAACTATATAATGGAGTTTCAATGTTTACCCGTTGAATTAAACTGTTTTAGTTTGAAACCCAATTTTTACGGACAAAAGTTTTATTGAATGTCAAAAGGGGTTCCGCCGCAGCGACGTGAGTACGAGCATAATGCAATCAACGCTTTAGCGAAACTTTGTTCATTGAAAGTAAAGCGGAGGCAAAAGCCTTTCCACCCATACGGGTATATAGAGCAAGGAGGTTTGTGAATTAACCTTAACATTCATATATAAAATTTTTCGTTATTATTTTAAGATATTTTCACTCGTATAAATAACATGAAAGGCTTTTTAAAGTTTATATTTGCAGTGATTTAAAAAACACGGTCAAGAGCAACAAAGTTCTGGCCTTCGAATTACGAGACTTGGTCGCTAACTGCGGGCTTCATAAGAAGGCTCAGAGTCACTCAGCGGGCGATGGAAAGAGCAATGCTCGGAGTATCTCTGCGTGATCGAATCAGAAATGAGGAGATCCGCAGAAGAACCAAAATAACCGACATAGCTCAGCGAGTCGCAGAACTGAAGTGGCAATGGGCGGGGCACGTGGTTCGAACAGCTGATGGACGTTGGGGGCCGAAGGTGCTAGAATGGCGACCCCGCACCGGAAAGCGCAGTGTTGGTCGACCCCCCACCAGGTGGACTGATGACATCAAACGGGTCGCAGGGAGCCGCTGGGCACATGCGGCTCAGGATCGTTGTGTTTGGAAGTCCCTAAAAAAGGCCTATGTCCAGCAGTGGACGTCCATTGGCTGATAATGATGATGATGATGATGATGACATAATTATTTATCTCCTAATATGTATATTAATATTTTACAATTTTTGTATGTTACCTGATATCTTGGGATTGTGAATGGATTTTAATGATTCTTGTTCTACCAACATCAAGGGCGTTTTTATGCTCCGGTATAGAGCTCATGATAGAGCGATAAGAAAATCATTAAAATGTATTGATATAAGTTCTTGTTGAAATTCTATTATATTGAAATTGTGACCGTGCGCGACTTAGTCCGTTTGTAAACCCTAAGCACGAGATTATAAATATTTCGTTTGATCTATTGTTTTTAAGCTATACAATACATAGATTAAAGACAACTAGATGGAGCCCATAGCGTGTCCACTCGTGAGACAGTAAGACAGCCTTATTGACAAGACATGTCAACATTTAAAGTACATCATGAAACGTTACGTTTTAAAATATCGTAAAATACGAAATATTGCTTTATATAAGATAGTTTAGTAAACGCATACTACATGAAATTTGCTAAAAAAATAACATATCTAAGCTTTAAATCATCAATTAATGAAGTTTATGCCTACTTACGTATGAAACGTAATTCCTTCGATTTTCCGTTCGCTGCGACTTTTGCAGCCGAAAATACTACAACCCACCATAGCACGATAACGTTTAAATTAATATAGTAACCGCAAAGTTATATTATTTATCAGCAAATTTAATAAAAAGCTAATAATTGCTCAGATGTGTCCTTTGTTTGTCACAAACTCCACTCTTGACAAACAATAAAAACGAACACGCTGAAAGGGACAAAAAATAATCTTGTGTCACTTTCTAATAAAGACCGAATGAAATAAGTCTGTCACGCTCTTGAACCTGCAGCCGCGTTATGACTCCATCTAGTAGTCTTTAATCTATGATACAATATGTAATCCTTTCTCTTGAATGTCTCTGTCTATTTATGAAAACCGCATTAAAATTTGTTGCGTAGTTTAAAATATAAGAAAGTGACTTTTTTATCCTAAGTATGTTAAGAAGATAGTCTATTATGTCATAGAAATATTTATGTTGTTAGAATCATAACTTGTGTAAGAATCACGAATTTAAACGAACTTCACAACTATGATCGTTAACAAGTTCTGCTAGTTTCTATTGTGATAACATTAATTAACACGCTGAATCTCGACTATACTCACTTGTGTCAGCATTTGACAATAGGGAATACAAACTGTTGTCGAAACAAATAAATGAAGTTGTTAGCTAACGAAAATTTCTGTATTATTTACTACTACCCGATACCGTAAACTGTGTGCTATTTACTAATTAATATTTACGATACGATACGATTTCTTGCTGCTTTATTTTGTACTTCTATTTTTTATGTTTTTCATTTATACTGAGTTAACTAAACAATAAAAACATTATTCCAATTGGTCAAAGCTTACGAGCTTACTAATGAACACCGATTAATTTTATTAGTAACTTGCAAACACAAGATTTATGTGTAAGATTAGGCATAGTCTTGAGAGTGTCGTATTATAGCGATTCACATTATTTGAGGTTCTATCCGTATAGTACACACTCACACACAGTACCCAGAGCGCTAGTGCCTATTAAAATCACACGCGGCGTTGGACAAGAAATTGAATTACATGTGTTAGTACGTGCTAGCTGTGTCTGTGGAAGATAGTTGATTGCACTTAGCTGATTGGCGATAGCTGCAATAATATCAGTAATATCTCATTGTTCTTCTATCAGTTTCGATTCCTTGCTCACCACAAATTCATTGTAATTATAGAACAAGACAATGCAAAACTTCTAGTAATGTTTGTAACTATGTATTATATATCTAACTGTACTAGATCTAACTAATCATTGAAATGATAATACTCACTGTTTTCACACCACTATAAATAACACTAGTACATTATAATTAAAAAAGTATAGAAATATACAAACGATATGTTTGCCTAAATGATTAAAAAGTATGTTTATCTAAAATATTTAACATATCTTTTAGAAAAGCTTTCAACCATTTCTGTTATATTAAACTCATTGTAATATATTTTCATAGTGTTTATGAAATAACCTTTAATCAAAGAAGCTCTGTGCTTCTATTCTACATTGCGTAAAGATTTGGATGATGTTGTAGCTTGAATTCGGAGCCTTCTCACGGAGAATAGTAAAATAAATTACTTATTCATGGACCTGTTATTTCAAACTACTTGGTGAAATTTTTTGCATAAAAGCATTAATATTTTTTATTAATAAATAGATAACATTTTCCATTAATAATTATATAGGTAGGTTTATAAGTTCCGAAGGTTCGGACGGATAGTTGATTGTTAAAAAAAACCCAAAAAGGACATATTTGGGTGTGTCAGTGACACGTACGGATCAATGACTTCAGTGATATATTATGTTGTATGTTCGCTCTGTTCGACCTATAAAAGTAGTCAACCCAGGATCGTGGACCACAGTATATGTGTTGCTTGTGATCATATAACGTTTATTAATTGGACAGGTAGGTACTTTTAAGTTTTTTTTTAAATCACAATTTAACGTAAATACCTATAATTTTTTTGTCACAATTTATACCAGTTTGAGTTTAAAAGACGGTGATGTGATTAATTCTTAACCCCGAAAAAATGGATTTACTTTTGACTTTAAGCGTTATAGGAGACAAGTTTATAATTTTACTACCTGTAGTTTTTCTTGCCTATAATTATTATATTGATGTGTAGCCTATCTCACTCCTCATGAGTATCAATATCATATTCAAAAATATTTTTACTATCTGACTGGTAGTTCCAGAGATTGGCCCGTTTACGCAAACATACAAATTCTAACGCTTATTAGTTTCAATAGATATTTTCTTCTACTTTTCTTAGCATTTTCCCACTAGGTAGAGTCTGCTTAATAGTGTTAGTATTATAAGGTATTATTATAGTCCATTAGTTCATCTAGGTATGCTAAGAATAAATTACTATTGTTGTAATTGTAATTTACCAAAGTTTAATGAGTTTGTATTCCCGGTATTAATAATTCAGCGATTGTTTTCCTTCATCCATTGTATAATATTAAATAGGCCTAGCTCTCTGTCTACAATTATTAAGTCTTGGCAAACTTTAGTTCACGCTACGTTATTGTCGGAAAATGTCTTACAGTACAAGTTAAATTGTAATTTTGCTTGTAATATATTTACAAAATTAGAGTCTCTTGTTCTCTGCCAAGCTTTTGACTAACTTTTGATTCAAGAACAAACTAGCTTAGGTTCTACAATTTACATTTTCTTTGTTACGAGTATTAGAAATTGTATCATGTATAGTTTTGCAATTATGTAATCATTAACTGTTTAGTTGGTAGAGTGGTTAGTTCATCATAAGGGCTCGAGTTTGTGGTATTATTCCCACGTACCTCTAAAATATTGCTAAACCGTAGCCATAATTACGATACTAAGTACATTAAAATTACCCGAGACCTGAACGAATATAATATTTATATAAGCTCGGGATTATTTTTGAGAATGTACGAAGTTTCATACAGTTTCATTATCTAGAAAATTGAAATTTGTAAGTAAGTTATGATATTTGTGATGTGATAAAAATACGTAAAAATATTGGATATTTAATAAGGTGAATGATAATGAGGTGTGAGTCCATAAAATGGACTAGATGGAGGAAATTTCGAAATTAAAGTAACAGATTATAACTTCTCGTATTATTAGATTTTTTGTCGCTTTATAGCAGAGTTGAGTACAAGCTCCAAATACCCTTCTTTTAAAGGATAGACACCTAAGTGGTGTCTTACAGAGGGATTCTAGGAACTTATCAACGTTATCGCCTTTATTAAGCTACGTAGCTATTCGGTTTCAAAGCCGCAAAATATTTTTTTCCCTGTAATGAAACGACGTGTGATCTGATTATGTAATCATCTTGATGAATGAAATTCTATTTCAGGTGATAATGAAGTTCTCCTTAATCATCTTCGGCGCGCTGGTGGCGTATGCGGCGGCGCAGACCTTGGAAAATGGTCCAGTGATCGACGTGCTCAAAGCCGATGTAGCCCAGCCGGTTGACAAGAGAGACAAAAGATTCTTAGGTAACTATCAGCTATTATTTTTTTGCTGAGCTGTTGAATTGTTCTGCTTTCCAGTCCTGGGTCGGCATATGAAATATGGAGCACGTCCTTCTTTCAAGAAGTTCTCAATAGCATAATTTTTAATAGTTATACTGCCGTGCGTCGGTCATTATAAGCTCTTCAGCTAGCTTTGGATGAGCGTGGTAGATCTACGTTTCAAACCTAACCCTTAACAATTCGGACAAATCATAATATCAATAACGCATAATAACAATAAGTTTGTGTAAAATTTTCCATCGAATTTATGCAAATGGTATGATATTTTATTTAAACATTTTAAAAACAAGCCAGGTCAATTTATACAGCAAACATTTTCGTGGAAAAATAAACAAGGAAGAAGTTCGTATAAGCGGCTATTGGTATGCAGACCGGTATAGCGTGAAATTGGTGCCAAGTTGTAGCACGTGACTCCCCTGGGAACTGACTTCGTAGCTCCGGGTGTAGATGACGGATAACGTTATCAATGCTCACTGAACAATGAACTTCAAAGGATTTTAGAGAATTTGTATAGGGGAGTGCGTTTCCACTGTGATTTTAAACTTAGAACTCTACAGACTTAGTAGATTAATCTAGCTCTTTACACGCTTGATCGAAGGTTCAAAACAGTAAAAACTCCTTCACCATCTAATCAATGAGGCCATAGTTCTTATTTATAATTAAATAATTGTAATGTTAGTATGATTTTTGTAATGTGTTTTAATAATTTTTATTATAATTAACTGATACAAAAATTAACTTTTCTTCCATAAACTTAAAATTAGAATAAAGTACTTAACAAAAACTACCAGCTTATGTAGATTAGGAAAACGTTTTAATGGAACCCAGTTTGTTCACGTTGATCTGATTCTGTCTCTTCAAGCAAAGATGATTGATAACATTGACGGAAAGCCTCCGAAGAAATTAATTCAGATACCTACTAGGATTAAACTTATTGGTATTTTACACTTGCATATTTACACATGATGCATAGGAATTTTTTTATATAAAATGGAATTTACACTTACCTCTGTTTTTCACTCCTAATATATTTTATAAATGTAAAATAATATATTATTGTTATTTAAACTGGTTTCTAGGAAGCTTACTTAGAAACAGTTTATAGATTATTTTTATTCTACAAGTATATAAGTTGTCATACTCATAATTCACATTTAGTACGAAATGTTACCTTGGAAATTCCAACATTTTTTTGCGGTTCATCATTTATATACCTACAAGTACTCATTAAAAAAACCCAAGCTCATTTGACTTGCAAAATTCCTCTCTGGAAAAATAAGTAAGGAAGAAGTTCGTATAAGCGGCTATTGGTATGCCGACCGGTATAGCGTGAAATTGGTGCCAAGTTGTAGCACGTGACTCCCCTGGGAACTGACTTCGAAGCTCCGGGTGTAGATGACGGATAACGTTATCAATGCTCACTGAACAATGAACTTCAAAGGATTTTAGAGAATTTGTATAGGGGTGTGCAACTTCACTATGTTCGAAAATATAATTGATAATAAGTACTAACTTCAGAGTTTAAAAAGTTATGTGATGTATGTTTAATTTCTGTAATTCTTGTCGAATATTTGAGATAAATATGCGGCTATTGGTATGCAGATCGGTATAGCGTGAAATTGATGCCAAGTTGTAGCACGTGACTCCCCTGGGAACTGAGTTCGTAGCTCCGGGTGTAGATGACGGATAACGTTATCAACGCTCACTGAACATTCAAAGGATTTTAGATAAGGTGTTTTAATGTCGCCGGTAAACGTGCTATGATACGAGTACTTTGAGTAGAAAAGTGGACTTTTCACATAGGCCTGAATAGAGCGTTACTATTTTATTGGTATCACAATAGAAATATACAACAAATAAATTAAAGCTAGAATTTTAGTTGAATAACGAGGAATTAATTTCACATTAGAGATTTTTAGCCCGAAAGATTAAGTATAGGGTACATAAATTAATAACATTTTGACTAATCTCTTAATCGAAATAAATAGTTTTTAAAAGTACATAAATAAAACAATAGTAAACATTTTTAAAATATTTAATTATACTGAAATTTTTTCTACATAGATATCTACCTAATTTAAGTAACAATACAATCCCTTCTAGTCCAGATAATGTTATGATACATTTACATTAATTATAACACCTGAAATAATTTATTTATAGGAGTGGGACTCGGGGCTGCAGGTCTGGCCGGAGTAGCCGGAATTGGTGCTGTGGGACTCGGAGCAGGCCTCATCGGGGCTAAGGCTGGATTAGTTGGCGGAGCCTTAGTGGGCAGCGCTCTCCACGGACGCAGCTACGGCGGTTACTATGGCGGATACCATGGACACGGATACGGCGGATACGGAGGATATGGTGGCTATGGATATGGCGGATACGGCCACGGATACGGCCACGGTTACGGCAATAACTATGGTCACGGATACGGCCACGGTTATGGACATGGATACGGACATGGTTACAGGTGAGTGTGATTTCAAGAGCCCATACAGACAAAGTTCAGGCATTCTGCGCAATATTTGTAACTTTACACCTACTAACGCGCAAGTTGCAGTAGTCCTATTCTGTGACTATATTTTTATTAGATGATATTGTGACTAGTGTATTTTTCTCTATCTCTCTTTATCTATATATAATAGTTACAGAATAGGGCTACATCTACCTACTTAAACAGATTAATATCTGCGCGTTAGAACCATTCGTCATATAACGCAAAACGCAAATTTGAATACCTGAACTCTTCATACGCGGACTCTATACGATATATTTTAGTTAGCGCACTTCCATCGTAATGTTGAACTGCATCGTCACTAGCCATATTCAAAATATGTGGAATTTGGGCACATAGTATTTTTAAACTAATTGGTAATTGGTTCGCATAGTGGAATTATATTTCATATATATATGTATATTTTTAAATTGTATTTTGACGACCTCCGTGGCGCAGTGGTATGCGCGGTGGATTTATAAGACGGAGGTCCTGGGTTCGATTCCCGGCGGGGCAGAGATTGCTCTTAATTTGTCTTGGTCTGGCTGGTGGGAGGTTTTCGCCGTGGCTAGTTACCACCCTACCGACAAAGAGGTATCGCCAAGCGATTTAGTTTTCCGGTACGATGTCGTGTAGAAACCGAAAGGAGTGTGGATTTTCGTCCCACTCCTAACAAGTTAGCCCGCTTTTATCTTAGACTGCATCATCACTTAACATCAGGTGTGATAGCAGTCAAGGGCCAACTGGTAGTCGATAAAAAAATATATATATTCTTATTAACCTACAATTGAACACGGCAACAAAATTGCTCTCTTTTTATCAGAAAAAGTACTAAAAGTCACGTATAGGGACGATCGATTATAATATGTTATTCCTAGCAATGTAAGTACGGCAGACGAGCAATATAATATTTTAGCCATTTTATGGCATTTCAAACAAGTCTCGATATCTTTATAGGCAGTAATTTGGCATTTAGGAATACGACCCGCCAAATGATGTAATTTTATGAATAGCGTTGCTATATTATGATATATTTTATACGAGAAACCATCGAGATGTATATATTATGTTTCCTTAAACATGAAGGATTTCTCATCTGGAGATATTATCTAGAGAAATTCTCCGTAATATTTTTTGTCATCTAGCATTTTTTGTACGATTTTTATGTAAAGAGCGTTTGGTAAATTGACTGGTTAATTAAAAAAAATAGTGATTTTTACTTTGAATTAATTGAATAAATGTAGTTGTTAGGCAAAAATTAGAGTAAGATTCTACATAATTAACATTTAAATACTTGAGAGGATGCTCCGAGAAAATATTCTTACTCATAGAGTTGATTTGTTATGTTTGAATAAGATGGCGTGGCGACTACGCTTAAAATTTGATGTTAAATTAGGTACTGTTTTTTGTAGATTGAAAACAAGACGTAGAACATTTTCTTTTATTTGTTAGAAGTTTTAACTTAAGCTTTTAAACCAAGTTTTTTTTTGTTTCAGATCTTACTACCCCACTACCTACTATACATCGGATCCATGGTGCTAATTTAAAGATTCTACCTTTTAAATAATAATGTAGTATTTGTGTATATAGAGATGGGAGTATATCTCGCGACTGATACCTGCACATTCTAGTGTATAAGAAAAATAAAGAAAATATAAAAATGTTACATCAAGTTTTTTTTACCACCGCTCTGCCAGTCATCGCTTTAGTCTACACTGTTTTGAAGTCAATATTCCTTGGAAGCAGTATAAAAAGTTATCAATATCTTCATCATTATTAACAGCCTATTAATGGCCCACTACAGGGCGAGGTAGAAGAGGGGATATGGAGTTTGGACCCACCATGATAATGTTTAATTCATTTACGTTTAAAAGATATGCATATCGATATATAACAATGGCATATACGATAGGATAGATGTTTCTATTTATTTGTTTTGTAAGTATGGGAAAGATACCGGTTCAGCAAATTGACTGATAAAAGGGCCGATGCATACTAAGCGTTTCTGGTAAGATTAAAAGATTTTTTGGCGCAATTATGTGAGTACCAGAACTTATCTACAATAACTTTTGTTTAACGTTTGTGTGGCAAATCTAATGTTACGGTAACGAAAAAATTGCAGTTTTAGATTATGTAAAAAGTACAGTGTATAAATAAAGTTTACATTTAATTACAAAAAAGAAAATAATCAAATGATTTCCTTAGAGTTAAAATAAAATTAAAATTTTTCTAATTAATTAATTAATTTGTCTAATTAAAATTTTCCATTTTGTTGAATTTTGTTGAATGCGGCGATTTGCGTTTAAACACCAAAACGCTTCATCTGCTCTAGCTCGTATATGTAATACGCGTCGAAACAAAAACTCTTCCGCCCGCATTTTTATTACATTTCGCCCGTTAACCTGCAACAAAATCATTAACACACTGAATAGTTAACAGTACTGGAACATTAATAGTCTGTTATGTATTATAGTGGAATTTATAATGAAATAGCATAAGCGTGGTTGCAACAGCGTGAAGTTTCAATTTCCCAGCGTAATGAGTTGTGCATCATTAAACAGGGTTAGGTATTATTTGGATGTAGGCATGCTCTCTTTTTTTTAATAAATTAATGGGCTAGTTTCTATTCAGGTTATCGCTACACTTTACGTTTACTTTTAATATGGACATTATCATTAGTATTTTGTACCTAGGCATACGTGTGAAAAAGATTATTTAAATATTTTTATGTTAAACACTGTCATGTGTCATTTTATGTAAAACATGCCTTGGCAGTAAAATTGACCGAACTACAGTGCAAACTAGAAAATATAATAAATGACTATAATATTATACTATTATATAATAAATGACTATTTTACAGCACAGGGCTGCTTTCTAGAATTTGACATTCCTACATAGATAGGTACCGGATTTACTACCACTAGATTGACCCATCGACCAAAAAGTCTTGGTCTCAGCCTTGAAAGGAGAAGGAAGAAAGAGGGACCAGGGGATAAAAGTTGAGAAGAAGAGGACCTATACATACAAGGTAGTGCCATCTATGTAGATTTGGATTTTCTAACTCAAGCTTTTAATCAAAATGGCACAATTTACTAAGTGTTATTTTGACCTAAGCTTTTTTCGTTAATTTCTCTCATTTATTTATTTACAATTATTTTAAAAATTTTTAACAATGCTTCTAAAATTATAAAAAAAAAAACACTATTAAAAATTTATAAAAAAATTCATTCCGCCTGCTGCGGGGCCCGGGGGTCCAAGCAACCGGTGGTCAGGGCTCCAGAGTGAGGAACCTCCTCACAATGCGCGCCGTTTCAAGAATTACTGCCTTCTGTATCCGACCCTTGATCCAACAATTAAGCGAAAGCTTTTTAAGATGTTCGTCAAAGCTTTTCGCTATAAGACCGTTGACTGAAACGACTATAGGAACAATCATTGTTGAATCAACATTCCACATGGCGGTAATCTCATGAGTAAGGTCCAAGTATTTTGATACTTTTTCCTTTTCAGCTTTCACCAGATTATCATCATGTGGAACAGTAATATCAACAATCATTGCACGGCGCGTTAATCGATCAATTATCACTATATCAGGTCTATTGGCTACAATATACCTATCAGTGATAATTGTTCGATCCCAGTAGAGCAACGCACTGCTATTTTCAAGAACTGACGCTGGGTCGTACCTATAGTAAGGCACCTCAGAATCGACAAGGCCATACTGAAGAGCAAGTTGTTGGTGGATTATCTTGGCTACTTGATTATGTCTGTGCAAGTATTCGCCATTAGCAAGATGAGAACACCCGGAAACTATATGTCTGAGGGATTCCCCAGGTTGATGACACGCTCGACATATGTCTAGAGTGCCATCTTTCATAATATGTTTCCGGTAGTTTCTCGTCTTGATAACCTCGTCCATAATTGCACAGACAAAACCCTCGGTTTCCCCGAAGAGGTCACCGAATTGCAACCAAGATACAGATGTTATTTGATCTACATCCGGTCCCGTGAGGGCCTTGTAGAAACGTCCATGCAACTCCTTACTCTTCCATATCGCCACACGATCTGAGTTACTAATTACTTTAGGCTTACGCCAGTTCTCTTTGCCAAGGGATAGTGGGGTAAAACCCTTGTCCATTGCAACGACATCCTTATGCATACCCACATTTATCTTGAGAAAATAATCTCTGAGATTGCACACCTCACGATTATGGAGGTTCTTGGCATTCAAGAAACCACGTCCCCCACACTTGCGTGGGAGGTACAATCTCATTACAGATGAACGTGGATGGTGCATCCGATATGACGTCAGCAGTTTGCGGACTTTACAGTCCAGGGAGTCCAGTTCAGTTTGAGTCCACTTTAGAATGCCAAAAGAGTATATGAGTAAGGGCATGACCCAGCTATTGTAGGCACGCACCTTATTACCACCTGATAAAAGACTTTTTAGGACTTTTTTCAGGCGGCCAAAGAACCGTTCCTGCACTAGTTGTTTCATATTCCCTACCTCAATACCGAGTGCTTCTGACATTCCAAGATATTTATAGGTCTCCCCTTCGCAAAGTGATTTGAGAATAATAGTTTCTGAAAGTACTATATTCTCAGAGCTCACAACTTTACCTCGCTCGATATTGATTACCGCACACTTGTCTACACCAAATTCCATCCTTATGTCATTGCTAAAGGTTTGAGTGATCTTCAACAATGACACAAGGTCTGAACGCTTTGATGCATACAGTTTGAGGTCATCCATATAAAGCAAGTGAGATATGAGTTCACCACCCCTGCGAAGGCGAAAGCCTAGCTCTGAATCCATCAGCAAAGTACTGAGAGGATTAAGAGCTAGGCAAAACCATAAAGGGCTCAAACTATCGCCCTGGAAAATACCCCGCCTGATCCCTATCGGTTCTGTCAATTCAGAACTCTCAGAGATGCCTGGATGATTAAGGACTGTCATCCACTGACTCATGCACGACTCGAGAAAAGAACATAGGGTTGCATCGACCTTGTACAACCGCATGACCTCCATGAGCCATGAATGAGGCACTGAATCATAGGCCTTCTTATAGTCAATCCAAGCAGCTGTGAGATTTTTTCTGTTTCGCCGAACCTGCTGGCAAATAGCAGTGTCAATGAGGAGCAGTTCCTTCGTACCACGAGACCGGGCCTTGCATCCATTCTGTGTTGGGGCCAAAATATTATTTGCATTAATATGCATTGTTATTTTTGATGTCAGAATGGATGTAAGGAGCTTATAGATGGTAGGTAAGCATGTAATCGGTCGATAGTTTTTGGGATCCGTGGTACTTCCGGATTTGTATAATAGGAACGAGACACCAGTTGTTAAGAATGTCGGTAGCGATCCAATGTCAACGGCGCTTTGGAATTGTATTGCCAAGATAGAATGCGCACTACGGAACCATTTCAACCAGAAGTTGTGCAATCCATCCGGACCAGGACATTTCCAGTTGGAAGCCGGCCGAATTGCACAACCTACGTCTTCCGCAGTTATGGTTATTGGAACCATTTGTTCTACCATCGCGCATTTCTCCTTGACAATATTCATCCAAACGCCGGTTGTGTGATCAATGGGGGCCGACCAGATGCTACGCCAGAAATCTGACATAGCATCAGAAGTTGGAAACTCTCCATTAGTCACACAAACACTAGATTGCTCCCAGTTCCTATATACTTTCCGTTGGTCACTTTGAAAGATCCGATTCTGATAGTATCGGTCATTGCGCTCTTTATAACGCCTGATACGTTTTGCCCATGCATAGACTTTCTGCTTCAAGAAGTCGATGCGTTCCGTGACACAGTCCAAGTACTGGGACGGACGTGTATCAGTCCCAGCAAAAGCCTGGTTCACGAATCGCATGACCCTAGGGCGGTTATTGCCCTCCTTAAAGCAGATTAGCTTAGCAATGAGAGTTCTAGCCAGTGTGATACGCCTTTCGATTCTGGTCTGCCAAGCTGGAGCTTGACCCGTCCTTTGCGGGGCCGTACGTGGTTCAGGGAATCTAACTCCCGCGATTCGACACGCCGCAACGGCTCCACAGTATAGGATCGAATGCGTATCACTTAGGTCCTCAGATGTTAAAAGGTAATTACCTAATATCCGGTCTAGAACCCCCACTAATGCCATATTTCGTCTATGTATAGGCAACCGAGGCAAACGTGGTCTTAAATTAAGAGGCATATACCTGTACATCAGAATCGCATCCTCCAAAGTTCTCCTCAGTTGCTCATCATCCTGGTTACTTACTGTCAGATCGATACCACTCTGTAACTCCTCTTGGATGTTAATTTGCAATGCTGTTGGTATTGCATGCTGAGGTAAGTTACAAGTGGTATTAACCTGTGGTAGAGTTGAACGCAGCCGTTCAAGTAGAGCTTCATCCAGCAGATGACGTCGCTGGATGACCCGTACTTGATCCGCCAATCGCTGTGCAGTCACGGTCATTGTTGGTTCGAGCGCCTGAAACAGAGACAGCATTCTTGAACGGTACGCAGTGAGGTTAGTTCCCCCCTCTGTCGCCCCGTAGTACGCACGCATGACACTCTCATTCATATTCTGAGACCATCTCATGCGGCGCACTATACCACCGGTAGCGGGAGCATTCGCGGGGGCCATCGGCCCCTGTTGCCCCAAGCTGGCTGGTGGTCCGTCGTCCGTCGTCGTTGGTTTGCGCCGTGTGGTGACGCCCCGATGTGACCTTCGAGCTGGAGAGGGCGTCACATCCCTCGCTGATGTTGGCGGAGTTCCATATTCATCCGACGGCGGCGACGACGACGACGATGTTCTAGTTCTAGTTTGTGCGCATTTGGTTCGGCCGCCACCACGTCTCATTTTTATATAATTTTGTGTACATTTTCAATTATTTTTAGGTATTATTTTAGTATTGTTTTGAATTATTTACATATTTTTAAATTATTTTGTTGATTTTTATGTTATGTCAGACTGGTGGCAGGTGACATTTTATTATTATTATTATTAAGGATGTTAACGTCGTACCTATTATTAACTACAGAAAATTTATATCTTCCCTCTACATTAGTAAATGTCTAGCGATTTAAAATTCCGGTACGATGCCACGTTGAAACCATTTATGTGAAACGATTTAGGGTTTAATAAATTTTCTTTACCGCCCATTAGAGGTTAGTGCTTCCATCTTAGTCTGCATCATTACTCAGGTAGGATCGCAATCAAGAGTTGAATTGGTACAGCATAAAAAATTAAAATGTGTCTTATAAATACATACGTTTTTTTAACCTAATGTTATAAATAGCCGCGATGTATGAAAGTCACTCAACGTAACAAATGCATTAAAAATAAGTTAACATTTAATTACAAAATTAAATGTTAACTTTTGTTTTCTGTTGCTTATCATTGTAGAAGAATATCTTTTATTTGCGTTTTTTATTACATAAATCAAGTTCGCAAATAAAAGTTGGGTCAGTTTACAAACGCTAGTTGGTGAGCCACGGCTTCTCTAATATCACACGCTTTCCCATATTGACTTGAATCATTCAAAAATCAATGATGTTACCTATATAAAATATCATAGTTAATAATGCTTACGTTGTTTAATTTTACGTCCGTGCCAGACATAGCTCAAACATTTGAACAAATGAAAATTTCGGACTTTGTACATTTGTTGTCTGTACATTTATTGTAGCAAATTGCCAGACTGAAGCAACACATGTTTCTATAATCCTTTCCACTTACGTTGATTTACCAAAAACATAATGGTAAAGTGAATTTCTTTGTACATCTATTAGTGCAAAGATCTAATTACCCAGGGATACTTTTATTCAGGTATTCAAATATTTGAAGCTATGTCTGGCACAGGTTTACATAGTCGAACACGTTTGTGCTACACTTACTATAACACCCAAAGCTAAACCATCTTGCAAAAATAGAATAACTATAGGTAATTCCGTTCATGCCTATATGTAGAATAAGTAAAGTCTAGAACAGTGCGGTGGCTGGCGCCGAAACAGCATTTAACGGAGATGGATGACATCGGCGCACGCCATCGCCTCTTTAATCTCGCTTACAAAAGAGATATATTACTGCGCCGCGTAATCGATGCCGCCTCGTTGATTGTTCTCTGCTCTATGGATGGTTTATGATTACGACGTCCTGATTGTGGTACATTTTCATACATTCGTTAGGTGCAATGTTATTTGGGCGGCTTCGGTTCAAGTTCTTCCAATCTCTCCTTACAGATGTAAGGATTTTAAAATAGGAGCAACCTATTAACGACCCATTACAAGACCAGGGATCTCTTCATAGAAAAGGGAGAGTGGACGTAGACCCACTCTGCTCTAATGCGGATTGTTGGGATAAGGGTGATAATGTTTAATACATTAAGGATCATTATTTATACCTACTATATTGATGATAGAGACAGAAACCGACGGTTTAATATGCTCTCCAGGGCACGGAGGTGAAACACGGCAACTTAATTACCTAAGGCACGAACACAGGACATCGTGTTCTGAAGCCACATAGACTAGCCACTAGATGTTAGTCATTGGTCAACTGCTTTATTCAACATTGATAATACTGGTATAAATTATATATTAAACCTAAACAATAATTTATTTATATGTTTTGGAAAATATACAAACTGCAGTACCAACTTTGATTTTAAAAATATTTTACAAATTATTCGTTTAATCTCAGGATATATTACAGTAATTAACGTGGTAGTCAATGATTGACGGTAATAACCCTAATGGAATACACGTAGCAATATCGCAGATTCGTGTCACATCAACATAGTAGAGTATGAAACATTGTTTTATCCCCATCCACTCGATCTATCAACATTCGTATTTCCCAGGGGATGCAACTAAAATGTATCAGGAATTCATGATTGTAACGTAAAAAATGATCAGTGTAAGTAGTAACTTTGTTGATCAATATAATAGCACTTTGATGTTCAGAATAAGGAGCAACTTTGTGAGAAGTATTCGTGCCTATTTATTTCAGCTTCTCTGAGCTTAAGTGAGCCAATCGTTAGTTTTTCATGCAGACACTGGTAATTAGCTTAATGATCGTGGCACTTAAGACGTTTTTATTGAGAGCTGTCTACCTTGGAATGCCAATTAAGAAAATATGAACTATATTTGAGCTTCGCGTTAATATCCTGAAGGAAAAATTAATCCGATTATAATAAATCTATGCAAATAAATGAAATTTAATTGCCAGCTTACAATGTAAAAATAAGAGTTAATCTGGATAACGTACACCACAAAAGTAATTTTTCAGCTTCTAACGAACACTATATAAACAGTCATAGGTTACATACATAATAAAACTACTCTAAGAATTTTTGAAGTATAATTATATGTTTTTTAATTATATAAATGTCGTACATGATTTATTTCATTCAGTAGTATAGAGATAATAATTCAAAAACTATTTTAATACGGACGCGTGTTCCAATGCATAATTCCGTAGTATTTAAGTGTATTATGTACCTCATCAATAGCACCATCATCATCAGCCACTGAACGTCATCTACTGGACGTCGGCCTCTTGCAAGGTCTTCGGAACACCGTTATATTATGTATCTGTCTAATGTTAATACAAATCATTATTCAGTAAGTACCTACTTTAAGTATTGTACTCGGTGAAATGAGAACATCAAAGGTTTTTGCCTTAATAGTAAAGCGAGCATTAACTCACGAAATTACTCTCACTCGAGAGAGATATTTCGTCGCTATTGTAGCATAGCTAGATGCTCCTGTTTCTCTTAAGTGATCTCAAGATTCCTCTACATAGCGCTTGAATCTGAAACGGTTTAGTCTGCACAGTAGTCATATTCCTATGTATTTTTATTACATGCTCTATATAACGTTACCTATGACGGCCTACGTGGTGCAGTGTGTGTGCAGTGGTTTAATAAGACGGAGGTCCTGGATTCGATTGCGGTCGAGGTCTCAGATCTTAGAGATTTACAATTTCGAGTGACTTTTAGTAAAATATTTAGAAATATCGATAATAACAAAAAGATTCTTATAGTTTTGTTTAATATTAGTTAAATTTTGATTTCATTATGTTTAATGTTTTCATAAAATTTATCATTAGGTTTCAGTATTACAAAATTGTATAAAATATTGCGCTAAGGTTCGAAGCTTTCTCTAATCAATACATTGAATAATAATACCGTAAAATGAGTTTTATGATAATGTTATTGATTATATACAGCCACAGTGTAATTAATAGTTAATGAGTTCACTAAGCTGTGAACATATTAAATACACAAACAGATTATAGTGTCAAAACTTGTAGGGTGCGATTCGCGATCAAGTCCAGAAACTTTTCCGTTTCATCGTAACGAGCTACGATACAAACTTCGCGGCTGGCGAAATTGAAAGGAGTTGGTACTTAGAAAATATTTTCAATATTCCCGTAATAAATATTGATTAACACAAGTTTCTTTGTTAAGCAATATAATACCTATCTTAAGACAAACTTTTTGGTACAATAAATATAATTAAGGCGATACGAATTTTTAAAAACGAAAACTTGTACGAAAATTATAATTACGAGTACATACAGGCAGATAATGGGAGAGAGATTAAGCAATATTTGAGGCCCCTATCCCACTGGCGTTATGCGAATATTGGCGTTCTTACAACGTCTGTGCAGTGTTGTCGCGACTTTAAGTTAGCGTATTTGCTTAACGAATGGGAAAGCTCTATATGGTCCAATCGATTACGTGAATCTGAATAGATAATAAATGTATTTCGCACTGAACTCTCATACTATGAAAAATAATGAATCTGAACTTTATAAATATTTGCTAATGAATGAATGACTTTTAGAAGTAATTCAAAATAAATGTGATACAAGCACTTTTGAAACGTCAATCTGTCAGCACGTAGTGACTCTACCACAGGTTGGGAAGGCAGATTCTGACGAGAAGAGTCGGCAAGAAACTCAGCAGTTGCTCTTTTAAAATAAATGTTATAATTTGTATTAAATTTTACATTAATATTTATTATAATTTACTTCTTAAGTTACCTTCTTGTAAGAAAGAAGAAAAGCTGAGTGCTATTAAAAATCTTGGTCGTTAATAAAATCATAATTTAGCAAGATTAAAATTTTTAAATGACATAAAATATTTAGACATTAATCTCTAAGCGAGTCGGTGTGATTGTACCTACTATAACGCCTGTGTGGATCGTAATGTGGACTCTTGTACTAAGTCTTTTGCCTAGTCTTTATAGCCGAGACCGCGAACGGTTCGAAGAAACTTTTCCGTTTTCTTGTAACGGCGTACATCACAAACTTCACGGTACCCGTATACGAAGTCGAGTGGGTGTGAAAGCACTTTCAATATTGCCGTGGGGAATTTTGATTAATGTTTGTTGGAGTATTTCATTTTAAAATGATATGGCGAATGTTTTGCCAGTCTTGCTTCAACTCAGAAATTGGACACATATGATTTAGGGATATTCAATTTGTTGGTTATTTTAAAAGGAATGAGACGAATATCTTAGCATTCCATGGATTCACCGTGCGGGTGCCGGGTCCATCGCGTGGCTGAGAGAAAAACTCCGAACAGAGCCCGAGACTTGTGACTCGGGTGTAGGTTTAAGGGTACCCTTAGTGACGCGCGTCAACACTCATAGTTATTCTCCCTGCCCAACCAAATTCGGAAGGACCCTACTAGAGCAGCTTTGGATACTCGTTCCAATATGGAGCTTATTGCACTTCTAGTAAGGCCAAGGTCTTTTAGCAGGTTGTAGAGAGACTTCGCTGGTATACCCCTCGCACCCACTTCTACCGCGTATAAACCAACCACATAGCCATTTTTGGTTAGTTCATTAGTAAGGTCATAATATTTATTCACTTTGAATACATGGTCTTTAGGGATGTTTGTTTCCTACGGCACTGTAAGCTCAACAAGTACTATACGTTTGATTTGTTTGGAAAAAAGAGTAGTAGGACAAAAAATATGCATGTGTATAGAAAAAATAAATAGGTACGTGCAACAAATAAATGCGACAACTTTTTCCATTTTCCATAATCAAAACATCATTTTTATGTACAAAAGCTATTAAATAAACTTTTGTCCTCAGTTTTAGCTACAATTACACCTGATGGTAATAAATATACAATTAAATCAAGAGGCTGTGTACTATAGTTCCAGTTAAACCTAACCTAAAAAGGTCATTTCACTTGACTTGGAGATATACAAAACAATAAAAATTATGTCGCGGTATATAATTCCAAATCTAGATCAAAGAAGTTTTTATTTTAAAGCTGTGTATAAAAAGCCAACAACTCCCAAGTACATTAGAAGCTATGGAAGAAGAACTTGCGAACTTTTGTTTCTAGCTTGGCTATAAAAAATGGGCCGCCGGGACGTGATAATAGCGGACTGTATAAAAAGTTGAGAAGCAAAAAGTTTCTCATTTTGATCCCTTATAAAGATTTCTATATTCTATAACTTAGCTATGGGAAAACGCTCGCAAAGAGTGTTGCAACTTATTTGTTATAAGTGTTCTATAATGACTTTCCTGCTCTACATATTGTACTTACAGGAGTTAAGAGTGTCATCCGTATTATTAGACTCTTACTCAGAATGCAATGCACAGAACAAAAGTCTTCAAGAATAAGTGCTTCCAAATCTGAATCTTTTGTAGGTACAACGAAACATGACTAACCCAAAATGGACCAAAACTGTATTCCTTTGATTTGTGGATCTCTGAATGTTTATGCATGCGTCAAAATACAAGTCAAGCAATTTAGAGTTCCTACCGGTACGACGCCATCTAGAACTGTATATGGGTTGAATAGGCCTTTTAAGTTATAGCACCATTATTTTAGGATGCATCATATCAGCAAAATACTAGCTAGCTTAGAATATAAAAATTATTGCATATATTTAATCGTACGTAAAATTACAATAATCCTGGCGTTCATATTTCTGTATTGCAGGGGTAATCAACCGGTGGATCCAGTCGATCGTGGAAAGGGAGAGGAATTTTATTAATATAAAGTTCAAAATATAAAATATATAATCTGCGTTTCAGCAATGTAAATATATTATTTTGTATTCTGAACTACATTGGTGACATCGATAGATCTCCTCGTATATTTGGTAGGTTGCATTGTAAAAAGTTTATGATTTAATCAATTTGGTTACTCCTCTTTTTTTTTTGTAACACCTACTACTTAGTTGATGGTACACTTGCTTACCTGTCGTTATTTCCAGTTTATTGCCAGGCAATTTGTATGGCAGTACAACTTGGCCATACCAGCACCTTGGGACCCTTTGGAGGACTTTGGGAGGGAAAAAGACAATGCTTTTTCCATGAACCATTTTTGACATTTCGACAGCACAGCGTTGCGACACTACTTCTACCTATTTAAAAATAAAAACGATATCAATATCACATAGAGTAGTAATAACAAACAGTAATTATAAAACACAGTAGTTGCGTACAATCGATATAAAGATACGCTTGTTTTTCAAACTATTTAATGTTGGCTGTAAACAAAAACTTCTCAGATAAAAACAAATGAGACTCCTGTTTATTGCCCGCTTCGTCGCTGCTTTCGTTTAGTTTTGTCACAAGAGTAGCGTCGTTTTGTAAAATATTGCCTGCGCCAATTTTACGACGAAAACTTCCAAAATTGTTATAATTTTTGTGCATGTAATGTTTATTACTGTACAACGAGATACATTTTATGATAGGAACTAACAGTTTTAGATTTTTCGCAGGACGATATCATGTAAAACATAAGACTCTTTTACATTTGACATAAGGCAAAGATTTTTTGTATTACAAATAACTTCAAAATTTATTATTTATATAAAAAAATGCGCTAATAGAATCTATATTTTAATTTAAAAAAAAACTCCAATATAAAATTACGGCAACCATTTGTTCAGTTTGTACGGCACGTCACGGCGAAGTAACACAAAGGACAATTTTTCTCATACTTGGACACTTAGTTCGCAACAACCTAAACATATCGCTACATATTTCATATCTGTTACGTGCTGTTATAAAACTTTGGAGCGCACGGTGTTTTTGATGTTTTAAGGTCCCACGTATCTACTACTTGTATGCGATGCGACGACGTATCTTATTGTAAGAATACAGAAACAAATTTTAAAAATACGAGCAAGAACAAAACAGAGTGTTTTTACACTCAATAGTCACTTAACATCAGGTGTGATAGCAGTCAAGGGCCAAATTGTAGTACATAAAAATAATAATAATAATTCGATGGGTATCTTGTTTAGGCAAATAGTTCCAATGATCTCGTTTCGATTTCATAATAATCGATTCAAAGAGAACCTGAAGTACAGAAATGCTTGAGATGGAAGCGAATTATGGTAATTTCTACAAGAGATTTAACTTGTGCCCTGTATAAGAGTTATTAAAATGAAGAAAGCATTATTCAAATTGTTCAGGCCATTCTCCAGTTTGGCCTCTATTGAAAACCTTTTCTAGTTATTAATTTTCATATATAAGTATACATACATAGATATACGGGATTTGTTTCGTTAAATGCAATGGAGGGAATTTTACGGACCAAGAGAGTTAAGAAGCGCGATAACGAAGGCGTTTTATTCAGCTTTTTATTATGCTGAAATGGCTTTGTCTCGAATTATAAGTACTTCACAAAGAGTTCGCGTCAACAGGGAAAAAGTTAATTACTTACTCATTTTCGCAATGAATATTTATTGTGACTCAACTACGAGTAGTTACGTAGATAAATTTTTCAGACGAACAAACTTCAGTTTTTCTATAGTTTGCAGATAGGTTTTGATTTGCGATCGAAATGAGTACCTAGTTCATTTATAATTAATCAAGTAGTTTGTAGTCTAGTACTGTTTTAAGTGTAAGTATGTCCTATGTCTGCTAATGGGTTGACGTTTTTGTTCTTTTTAATACAAGATAGCCCTTTGACTTTGATCAGGGCTGATGGTGATGGTCAGTGATGATGAAATCTAAAATGAGAGCGGGCTAACTTGTTTAAGTCCGACCTGGTTGGTCCAGGTCTGACTTAAACAACTAGACTGGCTTAAGAAAATTTTAATCGTTTTTGATATTATGTTTATATGCTTTGACGACCTCCGTGGCGCAGTGGATTTATAGTATGGAGATCCTGGGTTCGATTCCCGACGGGGCAGATTGAGATTTTTCTTAATTTGTTTTGGTCTGGCTGGTGGGAGGCTTTCACCGTGGCTAGTTACAACCCTACCGACAAAAACGTACCGCAAAGCGATTTAGCGTTCCGGTACAATGTCGTGCAGAAACTGAAAGGGGTGTGGATTTCATCCTAATCCTAACAAGTTAGCGCGCTTCCATCTTAGATTGCATCATCACTTAACATCAGGTGTGATAGCAGTCAGGGGCCAACTTGTAGTCGATAACCCATAGTGTGAGTAACACTTCAGCAAATATTAATATGAATAAAAATAGGAACATTGTTATCGTTGTATCGGGAAGTCTTGAAGCAATGTTTTTTGTCCGCAGCACACACACGTGTACTGGAACACACGCTCTGTAGGACACTGGTCTAGTAGATAATTCTATACGAATATTATAAAACTATAGAGTTTGTGTTCTTGAGCATGTGATCTTAGGAATAGGAATAATATAATATAAATATATAAAATATAAAATTTTAGGAAGTGAATGAATTAAAAATTTACTTTGGTGTTAGAGTCTTATGTGTGTTTATATTTGTTTAGAATTATAACGATTTTCGCTGCACTATTTTAAGAGTTTTTTCTCGTACATCGACATAATGCGGAAGTCGAAATGCTGCATAGGTAATTGCGCAGGTAATCGGATTAGCGCCATGAGCATGCATGCTCGCTATTAGCAGCTAGGTATAGTTTACTTGAAATCATTTCTGTTCCTAGTATTAGATACTGCAATACTAAATTCTAAATAGACAATACATTACAACTGATTAATATTTTGAATTTACTAATGAATTTACTAAAAATGGCTATGTGGTTTGTTTATAATGTATATAAGTGGGTGTGAGAAGTATACCAACAAAAATAACTCAGCATGATTACTTACTTTAAGAGCATATAAGATACTTGTTTAAAGAGCATGTAACAAAAAGATCGCTTCCTGCTGTGTTCTTTCCTGCCAATTATAACATGATGGTATTTAAGGGCGAATAAACCATTTCCTTAAAACCCAGAAACGCAATGTGGTTGCGAATCTACATGGGCGGCGGTAAACACTTAGTATCAGGTGACCCGCATGCTCTTTTGCCCGCTGTAAAAGCGTTAAAAAAATAGCAAGTAGAATCCATACTGCTACTACTACTAGAAAGATAGTGTTTAATTTTCCCTCTCCTATAAGGAGGGAGGCCTGGCCTTGAAAAGGGCCGTTAATAGGCTTATAATCATGAATGATGAACGGTATGCAGGAGAGCTGCACTTATGAATCTTGAGCTCTCATAACAGAAGGCGAACATTACTAGGTATCCTGTTGGGCCACCCTCAAGTATTTACAAGAGTTCTTTAGTATAACACTCCGCCTACGTACCTATTTCTAGCACTCTAAGATCTGGAGCTCATATAAATACGAGTACTTATTTAATTAAAATGTCTAAGACAATGTTTTCGTAATTGCTAAAGTTAATTTATAAGAACAATATAGATACTTATGTGCAGTCGATTGAAGAAAAAGAGAAAGAATACAATAAGGAAATAATATACATATACAAATCATGCCCACGTGGAATGGTGGCAAGAATTCTGGCTGCATTTCCGCGTTGGATAGCAAGAATACAGGCTAATCCTTTGTGTTAAAAACGAGCTAGCCCTTCGGCCACCAGTTGAGGCAATAAGGCGCGGTGAAATATTACGAAAGCAGAAGAAAATATAAAAATATTTTAAAGATAATAATTAATAATAAATTGAGATTATTGTGACGTGTATTTTATGTAATTATACATAGATAATTAAGTGATATATTTGTTAATTTTACGTAAAATGTTTGTAATAATGTTTTTTTTACAGGCTAAAACAATACTGATAGATTTATTGATTTATTAGAGGGCACTTTTTTTTTATGTAGAAACAGAGAAATTCGATCTAGCTGACTCAACTTTGTAAACGGTCTTAGAATATCTTACTGGTTTCAATTTGGTAAATTATCAAATTATTGTTGCTAACAATTAAATGTTAACCTAGAAACGGAACATTTGCACATTTATTTGGACGCAATGAAACTTCTTGGCGCTTTTCCTTTATTTTATTGCGAGTAACACTAGCTTGCTGCTAACTCAGCTGTGGGACAAAAATTGGGATGTCCTGAATTTTTCGAAGTGTTGGCATTTGGCACTCATGAGAACTACATTTCTATATAATGCGTTATTATGTGAAGCTTAACTTTGTGTCCCATTTCGGGAATTTTGCACGCGCGGTGTTGTGACATTTGACATAATATTTAAAGTTTATTACAGAGAATTACAGAAAGTTGACATTAAAAATTATCTAGCTGACCTGATAGGTTTCATAAACTCGTTGACTTGACATTATTACATTAATAGTACAAAACTACCTACAACGTTTTATTCTTTTTTTGCTATCTCTTTAGGTTTCTGTTTGTTTTAATTTTTAATCAATTTCTATAGATAATCAATTCATTTTTATATTAAAAAAAATTATGCAAACTATTGTAGTGATATTATACAAATGATTTAAGCTTAGCGTAGAAGTGATAAGCTAGGATTTCATTGTTTATTTGATCATTATTTGTAGCGATACAGTAAAACTTTAGCCAAATTATTTATTGGATCCGGCTTTGTAACACGATAGAAATGGAAATAGCCTTTCTCATTTGTAACTTTGCCACAATAAAGAAGTTCCAATTTCTCGTCGCTGGGCACAAATGGGATAACTTTAGGAAAGCAATCGGCCTTATATGGTCGTTACGGACCACTACGGAAAAGCGCACGAGAAAACATTTGAAACTTTCATTTATTGCTTCTCTATATTATAACATGACTAATTTTCTTTGATTTTTTTCAATTATTTTGGACAACTTAAATTTAAATATGTTAAAAAGAAGACCGAACAAGCAATAATATTATTTTCTTAGTAAGCGCATGTTCTCTTACATCTCATCATCTTTTTAGTAAACATCCTATCAAGCGCAAGATTATAGGTCTCTGAATTGATTTATCAGTTTAATCGATTGATTTATTTACTAAAATTTAAAAAAAAACATATTAATCCACAACCCAAACTTCCTTTTTTACGCGCGGTACGCGCTTGATTTCAAAAGGCCTATTCAATTTTTACTTGAAGACATCCCTACTGTAGGTGGTAGGGAAAACGGAAGGGAGGAAGAGATCATAACTTTCCAAATAGAGCCAAGTCTTGTTTACTAGCAACGGCGTCGCCTCGGTTCAAATTGTAATTTGACTTTTGGATGAATTATTGCCTTTATTATTGCGAATGAATGAATCATCATAGCTGAGAAATATTATTTCCATCACGCCTTAGGAAATTTTCGTTTCAGATTTCAAATCAAAATTATATAATCAGAATTGTCTTTGAGGTTGAGAATTGTCAGATTTGAGCGTGCTTTTAAATTAGCGATTGTCATTATATCTACTTTTATTATATAAGGAGTTGTTCCTCATATGGTTGTAGTTTTCCCAAAGGGACATCATAAAATCATCATCTAATCAAACTCCGTAACAAATATCTACATTATAGTTTAGGTTTAAAATAAAAACTGTCAAACAGAGTTGTACTTTTTATATTACAAAACTATAAACCTTAGACAAATATTAACTGTTACTATATAAAATCGCATTCACGAGTCAGATTTGTTTAATCTGCTAAAAATACAACTTACCTACAGTGGAATAAATTCTCGTTGCAATACGATGCCCTTGTTTATTTATTCTACAATCGAGTAAGAGCGATCAAAACTTTCCAAATAAAGCCAATGAGATCCTTGTTTACTGGTACCGTTGTGCCTTCGGGTCTGTTCTAACTGTAATTTGACTCTTGGATAAATTGCCCTGGTTCTGTTTTCATGAATCAAAGAACGAGCAATAATAATCTTTCAATCGACTAGCATTACATCCAAGGAATGATTCAATGAAAAATGTGATGTGCCATATTTTGCGAGTTACGATTATTTATAATAAAAAGATTATGGAATTAAAGACTTATTTATTGAGAACTAGTTATGACGAATGTTGCTAAAACTATTGTGGATTAAATGTAAATTGCATTAAAAATTAATTTTATTAGCTAAAATTTTTAACAAAAAATAGAACCGACTGTTAAAAGTAATACCGAGACAAAGAGCAAATGGGTCACTTTAAATTTGAAGAGTTCCTGCCCCCTATAAATCATCTCCAACATGATGACAATTGGACCAGAAGTGCCTTTCAATAAAAAAAGAGTTATCAAAATCGGACAACTCTGTAAAAAGTTATGCGTGGTCATACATAAAAAAAATATATATACGTGTCGAATTGAGAACCTCCTCCGTCTTTTTCGTCGGTTAAAATATTTTTCACTAAATATCATTAGATAGAGTAAAAGATACTCAAAATAAAAAAAAGTTAAGATCTGAATTCCGTTATTACATTTTAAAGGTATTTCTCTGGGCTCTCTTATATTGTCCAATGAGAACAATGTGTATGAAAAATTAAATGTGTATTAGTAACCGTCTATTGTATAATTTAAATAAATTTTTGTAATTAAGAATAAGAAAATGAGATCGTTTCCTCTCGCGCTTTGTCCGCTAAAGTAATTTATTAAGAATTGCAAAATACTTGACAGAGAGACCGTGCCCTGAATAGAAAAGTTAATTTCTTTCTCTCATATTCATTCCAAAGAATTTTTTTATACAAAGCGTATAAACGCAGGAAAATTATATAACAGGTACGCTGTGAATATTTTTTGTAAGGATTTGAAATAAATCTTTTGTGTTGAAGAGTGGACTCATTTTAAAGCGGTGAACGTTCGCGCGAATTTACTTGCAAAATAACAACTAACTAAGCACTGGATAACGCTAAAATTGGTATGAGTTTTAAAAACGATGAAATTTTGCAAGGAGTGGAGAACTAACCTGGGTTTCCTTTAAAAGATTTCCTTTATATCGTTATTATAATTATATTTAGTTACTTCTACAAAATAGGCATTATTGGTCATAATATCATCATTATCAGCCTATTAAGCCTACAGGGCCAGGCCTCCCTTCTTATAGAAGAGGGGAAATGGAGCGTTAACCCATCATGCTGCTCCAATGCGGGTTGGCGGGCTTAGGGTGATAATGTTTCATTTATTAACGATCACTATCACAAGTTGATGATAGTGACCGTGATCAAAGACCGTGACAGCTTAAAGTGCTCTCCGAGGCACGGAGGTGTGACACCATCAACTTCCCGACTCCGGGCTTTGAATGTACTGAGAATTTTATAGAAGAATGAAAAACTCCGTATTATTCCAAGACCCGACCGAGGATTTGAACCCAGAACCTCGTGATCGAAGCCAGATAGTCAAGCCACTAGACCAACGATTATTCTTGATTGCAAATGGCCAGTAGCGCTATTCTGTAAGGATGATTTTATGACTGGACTATGTAATTCTCTGCTAGACAGAACCGAAAGGAGATTGGCGAGAGTGCCCTTATAATTTTAAAGCATCGTTAAGATACCAGATTGTGCTAATTAAAACTGCAACTTTATATGATACTTGTATAAAAAAATTGGGATTTCTTAAAGATGGGGATCAGAAGAACAAAAATAATTATAATTGACTGAAAATTAGTCGTCTGCAGTAACCGGAACGGTTCTCTGGTAGAAGGTAGCACAAGACAGCAGCTTTAGTGTTACCAACTTAGTGGATTTCTTAGTAAATCTGGTAGTTTTAAGTCAAAACTTTATTTTAGAAGAGATGTTTATTTATATAATAAACCAGTAAAAAAATATCACATAAGTTTTGTAATTATTGTAAAACGTATAACTATGTATTAGTTTTAAAAGTGTATCTATTATAACAGTTACCTACTAGTTATAAAAAATATATGTAAAATACATATCTATTTACAATTATTATTCTCATTATATATTTTATTACTGTGCAAATTGAACATTTTGATTTTTAGGTATGACCTATTTATTCAAATAATTATTATAGAATCGACTTTATTTTTTCGTTCTATATACATATATAGCTTGGCAAAAAAGTCGTGAAACGGTACTAAAAAATATGGTAACTGGCAACACTCCTTTTGCGGGTTGTCAACCACGTCAAGTCCGTAGATGTGTCATTTCTTGAAATCGATAATCGTTGTTCGTGTTATTTTCAATGTTATTGTGTTATTGTGCTCAAAATGGACAGAACCGCAATCCGCAGCTCGGCTAGAGAGATCATTTACAAAGTATTTAAGAGATTTTTGGCAGAACTTTTATCCACAAAAATTTTATCCGATTTGAACGAAGTTTACAAAAGGACTGCTGAAATGACTGGTAAAATGTGGTTTAAATAAAGTAATCGTATAGTATATGTGTGGCTTAATTACAATACCCTCTCATAGTATGCTTGTTTGCATGGAAATGTAGATTCCGGAATTAAAGGTTATGTTTATAAAATGCATTTGCCAAATAGCGCGTTTGTATAATTTTGATACTTTTTTGTGGATATTGCATAAGTCACAGAAAAATAAAGTGCGGATTATATGATTTCGCTTATATAACAATGGTAGGTAATAAACCTGTATATACTTAAGTAAATATCTTTTTTTAGGTAAATTCGTCAGTACTATAAGACGAATTGCTCTGGAAGGACATCAGGGAAACATAGAACTAGGCGACCTACAAAAGAATTGGACGATTGGACACGTAATGTAAATAGAGAGTGATTATTGCTAAAGGGGACAATCTCTGTATAGTGATATTGATAAAATAATTATAAACCTGCAAGATGAAAGCAATAGTGACACATCCGAAGATAGCCAGCGGTTGATAGCAGCAGATAGATAGCAGCAGCAACTGGAGTTGGCTCGCGCCAAGACGTGGCTGAAGGCTTATCTGGCGTGGAATATTTAGACGAAAGCATTTTTCATTCTGACTAAATATTTATACTTGTATGAATATCAATTTTCTAATTAAAATACATTACCATCCTTTCAGAAGTTTCACTAATTATTTTTCTATCCTAACCAATATTATTTTGAAAGTGTGTCAGTGAAATCACGTTATTAAAAATTGTATTTAAATCAAAGTATCAAAACCGATATTGTCGTACTATATAGAGTGCCCACATGAAAGGTTGTGACGCGACCATTATTTTCACGACTTTCTTGTCCAGCTATAACATGATATTTTGGGTTCATGTAGTGCTAGGCTATTGATTAATTAAGTGACATTCAAAAAGGAACTTGTCTGTTATGTATACTTATTTTGACTTAATAGACTATTTTTTGACAGAATAACTATAACTACTGTACTTTACAATCAACCTTTTAGCTGAGATTTTTACTTAGGCTTATTAATATATTTAGTAATTTTTCTGTAACTATCTTCCATCTCACATTTAACATGCAGAAGTTATGCATAGTAAACTATTACCTACCTATAACAAAATGCCAGCATAGCGATATATTGGCGATATAAAAACTGTGGTATAACTACTTTAATGTTGTACCGCATGTTCACTTAAATATCTAGCTAATATTTACGAGTATATGTTGAACATATTCCTACGTATTTAATATCCTGATACAATTAAACAGTAAATTCTTCTAGCAGTTCATTTTTGATTAGTAAATATTTGAGGTTATAAGATAAAAGCTTTCATATCTTTTTTCTCCCAACTTTTCTAACCTACTTACCATTTGCTTTTTTCTTAGTTATGTTATGTTTTACAACTGCTAATAAGTTTCTACTTTGAACGCTACCGTTTTCTTCGGGTCCAAAGGTACATACAATCTCGCCATTCTTCTTTACAATGTCAACTAATAAAACATAGTTACAGAACAGAGCTTCTGGTTAAAGGATTTGGCAGTTATAATTGGTATATTTTATCAAAATTTGTGTAAAGTTATGACCAATGAAAGCATTATATAACGAATCACAGCTACGTTTGAAGAAAGTTAATAGAGATCTGCTAAACAGTTCATCAAAATTAATTATATTACTTGCGGTGCTTAACTTTTTAATTTTCTTATGACGCGGTTGTGTAAAGTGAGGTTTGCGGTAACTTTGTTAGGCTGGAATATTCAAAATTTTAATGAAACTTTTAATAGGTTAATTGTCGTAGAAGGGAGTAGCTCCGCGCTTTGTTAAAATATTATGCAATTTCATAGCGCTCTTATATAATTCCATCCAATTTGTATTGTGACCAATTTTAGAAACAATTTCTGTCGCATTTTTGTAAGCGTTTCGATTAACAGCTCGCGTCAGAGTTTCTCGATCGAATCGATTTATATCATAAATTATTGGATATTAACATTTTTTCAAATAGGAGGTTTGGTTTCGGCCATGGTTAATTACTTCTCTGCCGGAAAACATTGCCTTCTTCAGAAGCCATTAGATAAGCTTTGACCTTCACATAGCTTCTATATAAATTATAATTTATAATAATAAATTGTAAACAATGACAATGTATGATTTTAAAATTATAAACTAAAAAAATTAGCAACTGCTAAGATTCTTGCCGATTGTTTTCAGCAGCGGCCTTCCAAGCCGGTGTTAGAGTTCCTACAAACAGATGAATGTGCGTTTCAAAAGTGCATGGGAAGCCCACTTGAAATAAACGAATTTTTATTTTGATTTTTTATTCACATTTTTTAATTAGTAAGTATATTAAATGCGATAATGCAATTAGGCCTAGTACAGGCGCCTAAAATTTTAAATAATTTCGAATAATGAAGACCAAGCGCGAAGTAGAATGACATAGTCCATATACGTCAGTTTAAATAGGATTAAACACCCGTGGTCTACGTAGCTCAGGTTGCTAAACGTGGCGTGTGGGTTTTAGCTGCATTTATTTGTTTGGACGTTGACGTTGATCCTAATGGAGAGTAGAATTAACTAATGATATAGAGCTACAATGTTAAGATAAAACAGACCGACTATTATACTTATATAAATATACATTTTCCTATGTAAGATTAATTAAATAGTAGGCTGAGTTTATAAACATTTTTACAAGGTCGTTCTCCGGTTGTAATGACTACAGAATGAAGTTTGTACTGAGAAGTACTAAGCAATTGACTGATCGATGGTTGCTGAATTTCAGCTTTTTTTATAGACTTATAGACTATAGGCACCCCGTTCAATATTTTTTTATTTTATTACTTATTTATTAAGTCTGCTAGTTATTTTTTGGGAACATTGTATGATATATTTTTTGGCAACAACTATTTACATACTGTAAGTTTAAATTACAAGTGAAGCAGTGGCAGATCGTGGATATCAATGGGGCATTCTAAAATTTATTTTATTTAATAAACTGCAGCAGTCTACCTCATTTCTAAGTAGTTTGTATATAAATGTTAGGTAGCGTAATACGGAAGCCAAACGACACTACACTAATGATAACGCACAAGGCTATGTTATATAGAAAAATTTTGATTTTAGCTTCTTTGAAAGTTCTGGACTAGTCAAATATTGCAAAGCTATTTTATTTACAGATAAACACAGATCGATAATAAAATAAGATTAAGAGAAAACAAGATGTAGTGATTAAAATTAAGAAAGGAATGCTTAGTTAGGAATGGTTAGAATGGGAAAGCCTAGGCTAATAATCTTGGACCAAATTCAGGGCATTTTAATGGCTAGATTAAGAGGGCTAACCCGACTAACTTGTTTGAAAGTACTACTATATTATATCTCATTAATCAATGAGAGTGAAAGAAGCTAAAGAAGTATGGGGGAATACTACCGTGTGGGATTAAGTATATTATATATGTAATAGATAATTAATACTTTAATATATAATATGAATAGTACGAGTAACTAAATTGGCGATTAATTCAGATTCCGAACCGTTATAGAAACTTGACGTTTCAAAAGTGCCTTTAATATTTGCCTACTTGAGATATAAGCGAATTTTCATTCGATTTGAACAACTTTACCTATAAAGCTTGCTAAAACTGTTATTCGTTTAAATATATAGAAGTGTGAACGCGGTTCAACCGGAAAGGTTTACGGTATTTTTGGTCCGAGTTAAATTAGTACAGACAGTCAGGTCTGCACTGTTGCAGTATTGATCGGATTATTTATTATTTGTGACTGCCGCATTTAGCATGGGCCGCCGGTTCCCACTCTACACCAGAAATAACGAAAATACTCGTAAAACTGGGATTGGAAACACTGAAATATCTTCAGTCAATTTCAGTATAAAGCTCGACCAACTTAACAACAAGTTAGTCGTTGACTGTGAACACGCTTGATAGTAAGTGATGATGCAATCTAAGATGTAACCGGACTAAGTTGTTAGGAGTAAGATAAATATCCATACTCTGTTAGGTATACATGCAACATCGTACCGAAACGGTAAATCGCTTGGCGCTACGTCTTTGCCGGCAGGGCGACTAACCACGGTCAAGCCTCCCGCCAGTCAGACATATACTATTAATTGGAACTGAAGACATTGTCGGTCTATCTTGACCATTTTTATGAATATTAATTGCTGGAATTTTTACCTAAATAAATTATTTTCTTATCTAGCCCCTTTAGATCTTAGTTTAATAGAAACATAGTTTTAAAATTTTATTTTTTATGCAATTAAACAATGTAATATAACTTTTCAGAACATGTTAACATTATGTTAGATAACCGACTACAAAGAAAAGATGTTTTATATTTAAATCGCATAAATTACCTATTACTTATGTGTAAGTATACATATATTATACCGAAACCGAACTAAGTCTATATATTGCTTTTAATAATTATCCTCTGCGTTTACTAAGTTCTATTAACATATTTCCATTATCATCCTCAATTTCGTGCTCGGGAGACACTTAAGCACTTAATGGATCCCGGCTACCCCTAATTTGCTGGGACGCTGAATTAAATAAAATCGTAAATCTTAACACCATCCCAGCCTAGCAGATGCTATTACCAAAAATGATTCTGAATTGTCCCTTGCCAAGCTGGTGATATTGTATTGTGCCAAAATTACCTCACTCACCCTTTAACCTTTAATAAATGTCAACTCTATTTATACTTTTGAAAATGTCTTTTGGTCTAGCTATCACTACATATAATAAAATAAAGTCTTTCGTTGTGCCTGTCTGACAGTTCGCAAAAACTCAAAGAATACTGAACGAATTTTAATACGGTTTTTATTAATCGTATAGGATTTTGCAAATATACATTTTGTCCTATTCTATTTTTGAGATGCGGTGCAAGATGTAATTTAAGTATATAAATTGATAAAAGAGGGGGAGGATAACCTAGCTTCGTAAAACCGACCTGAATATAGAAAAGCCGAGCTTTTCTAAATACAGCAAAATAATAAAGTGCCGTGCCAGATTTAAGATTAGATTTGTATAGAGTTAAGAATAACCTCTACCCTAAACTTTTGTAACAAAATAGCAATTCGTATTTTTACTTATCTTTGACTTTTTCTATTACGTCAATGATAACAAAAAACAAGTTTTAAATTAACGATAAACATATTTACAATAAGCATATTTACATTAAAAAATTTCGTTACTTAATCAATACGGCCTTTGACAGCCTCCGTGGCATGCGCGGTGGACTTATAAGATGGAGGTCCTGGGTTCAAGAGGCAGGGCAGATTGAGATTTTTCTTAATTTGTCTTGAACTGGCTGGTGGGAGGCTTTCGTTGTAGCTAGTTATCACCCTACCGACAAAGGCGAACCGCCAAGCGATTTAGCGTTCCTGTACGATGTCGTGTAGAAACCGAAGGGGTGTGGATTTCACCCTAACAAGTTAGCCCGCTTCCATCTTAGATTGCATCATCACTTAACATCAGGTGTGATAGCAGTCAAGGGCCAACTTGTAGTAGATTAAAAAAAATATATCTTTAAAGTCAATAGCACGAATGTAAACCTAAAAAATCGCTAAATAGGTAATAATTTACTTACCCACTTGTCTCAGTAGCAGTTGCCCATGCAAATACATATAGGCATCGATAATAATCAGTTAACGTCAGATGCGTGCTCGTTCGCCGGCTATTATAGTGATAAAATGGTTAATGAAAAACGAGGAACTAAAAACATCCATTATCTTTTGAATTATTTCTGATCTCACAGTGTTTGTTATCGAACACCTACGGAGTGGATTGACCGATTTTCATATAATTTTTGCATGTATTTAATAAAGATAAGTCTGAAAATAAGTCGCTATAATAAGTCGAATACGCGATTCTTTACACCTTTATGTGATAAATTGTAAATTTACGTAGATAAAGTCGCAGGCATTAGCTACTATTTTCATAAAAGCTTGCAAAATTCTACTTCTACCACACTACAAACAAATTAATCACAGAATCTGTTTTTCCTGCTCTATAATTCCAGGAGCATCAAAGTTGGGATCCGCGTGCTGCAACTAAAAATGATGTTATCAAGCTAAAGTTACCTACACACGCTACAGCTATTTGCATTAAAAGCTTTCAGTGGACAAGCAAAATTGGAGCGACGATGTAGACTGAGTGCATTTTGGCGTTAAACGCTTTCAAAATAATGCTCTTGTTCCAAGTTTAATGGAATTTTTTAACAGTTCAGACGAGATTATTTTATTAGGAACTTAATCTGCTTAGTTCGTCAAAACTTGTTGGATTAAATAGGATACTAAGCATGCTGTGACAAACAAGTTATATCTAAATTGTTTTATATTTGTTGTAATATTAAAACTTTTGTTGTCCTGTGTGAATAAAATAAATATAAATGCAACTAAATAAAAAGTTATACAATTATATTTATATATATACTTTGCATTTTGTTTAGTTTAAATGAATAGTTCAATTCGTTTAATTGGACAAAGTTCAGTAAAATAAATGTTAAATGAAAGGTTTTTGGAAGGAAACTAGAATTATATTAGTCTCAACACGCGCAGTTAAATTTATATGAACTTCTTAACCGTCGATTTATAATTTTGTATATTTAATTAAAATAATTTGTATTTCTATCTGAAAACAGCTGAATGAATCTGCGTGAAGTTTAGCTGATATAAATTATAGACTGAAATTATAGCTTATTTTATTAATCAATCACGAATCAGGCGTGAGCGAAATGTACGTGAAAGCTGCATTTGGCTGTCGTTTTAGTCCTTGAAGCATTATCATAAAGTTATGGTTTATTTTTTGTCTTAGCTCGGTCAACTATTGTATGTGTTTATTGCATACATCGTATTAAAAGGAGGCTTAATGATAATAAATGTTTAGAGGAGGCCCCCCGAAGAGAAATCATTCCGGAAGTCGTAAAGATTTACGGACGCAATAATCCTGACGCAGGTATTTTTTCACTCCGGAGGCAACTGACCAACAACGCCTTGACATTTTTTGCCCTAACTTGTTTTTCCTCTCGCTTTACTTTTAATCAAAAGAACTGAAATGAATGTAACAAAGTCTTTTCTTCAATAAAACTTTTCGTCGTAAATTTCGGTTACCAAATTAGAGTTGGTTAAAGGAACGGGCGATGAAACGTTATTTTATTAAAAAAAACTTTTTAAGGACTTTTTTGTTATTAAGATAATATTAAGAAATTGTCTTTAATAATTAAGGGTTAGATGCCCTTGTGAGTCTTGAATAAGCCGTCATAGATCCGCAACTTCAACCTGATACCTTCACGCTAGTCTGAGGAGAATGATCTTAATAACCATCTGTATGTCTGATTTCAAACGGTCAACTGACAGATGGATAGAATACGAAGCGAATGAAGTTCCAATTTTTTCTTTGGAAGGAAGGAATTCACGAAAGAAAACAATAATAAGGAAATTTTATGTAAACCTATCTACATTTAGTTATATTTATAAACTTGTGAAAACTTATTTGTAACCTAATTTATTACAGTAATAAATAACACGAAAATGTAAAAGGAAAACCAAGAATAAGAAATGCAAATATGGCGTTTCCCTAAACGAAAACAACCTTATTTACGCGGAGTGTGGTTATAATGGATTGGGGGGAGTCACAACGTAAAACATGTCTGACTTGAGAGCTACATTTATAAGGCACCTTTAGTAGATACTATTAGCAGACCGTTATTGAAGTTTTTTATGTATCAAATTATCCATATTATTTTTAATTTTACCCGCGTAACTACTGTTATGCAATATTTAAATCACATAAAATTTCATAATCGAAACACATCTCATACCTTGAAAAGGGTATATTTTTTATTGATGTAAACATAAAAAATATATTTTTTAATTGTTTAAAAAAATATGTCCCCGGTGTATAAAGTGTGAGGTGTGGAACTTTGTTAGTCTGTGGCATCGTAGCTTCTAAACAAATTGAGTGACTGTGATCCGATTTTTTCGTTAAAAACAACTTTAAATCGATTGATTTGATAAAATGGATGATTGGAATAAAATGGCAGATTGGGATTTTTCTTAATTTGTCTTGATCTGGCTGGTGGGAGGCTTTCGCCGTGGCTAGTTACCACCCTATCTACAAAGACGTACCGCCAAGCGATTCAGCGTTCCGGTACGATGTCGTGTAGAAACCGAAAGGGGTGTGGATTTTCGTCCTACTCCTAACAAGTTAACCCACTTCCATCTTAGACTGTATCATCACTTAACATCAGGTGTGATAGAAGTCAAGGGCCAACTTGTAGTCAATAAAAAAAAATGGAAGTTTATATCTAATAATCTATATCCTTTCCAAATATTTGCTTTTCGTTCATACATTTCTTTTGAAGCATTTTTTTTTAATTAATATCTGCGTACTACGTATGGTAGCTATTATTTCACGAGAAACTAAGATGTCATAAATATTTTACCAACGTCTGCAAGATGGCGTTCCAAGATAGAGGGACGTCCTCGGAAGTCGTCGAGATTTATGGACGCAGTTAACGTCAAACAGGTATTCCTCCGCTGCGAGAGGAACTGACCAACAAAAACATTATTTCGCCAGGTTTTCTTAAAATTATATAAGAAATAAAGGCACTAGTGAACTGTTTGTTCAACTTTGTTGTTTTTAATGAGGCCATCGATATTTTATTAACACCAGTGAATAAATACCGTGCCATCTCTATTTAAATGACACGCTGTATATGGCTTAGCATCTTTCTCAGTAAAAAAGTTCAAGTAAATAAAAATTAAAATAAATCTATAGTATAAACTTAATATCAAATTATTAACTTATCAAATTCAAATTATTGTTGTGTATTGGAAATGAAGGCATATGAAATTGCTAAATTATTATGCTAATGAAGAATAATATTTCTAGTACATGAAGCTGGCAGGAAAAAAAATTATCACAATTATCAAATTCACATCGATGTTGTATATTGAAAATGAAGGTAGATGAAATTGTTAAATCATTACGCTAACGAAAGGTCACGTCGGCGCGGTGGCAATTAAAACTCTAATCAAGTCCCCAAAATCTTCCACTTATTTATTACAGTTTTACCAGGTATTCTTATGTACTTTAAACACATCAGAATGTCTAAAACAAAAACAAAAACAAAACAAGAAAAATGTTAAAACTGAAGAAAATTAAATCATAGCTAAGGTGATCGGATTACCCTTTTTTCATTTCGATGTTGAAGATAAAAACGAAGAAACAGAACTTTATTTATTAGATAAGTATTGTTTTTGGAGCTGTCTGACTATTTATTAGCTGTTGCCAGATACTTTATGATGATTTATATGATAATCATCCTGGGGAGTCCTCAGGCTTCGTTTTAACGGCGAATACTTGCACAGACATAATAAAGTAGCCAGGATAATCCACCAACAACTTGGTACTGTATTTTTAGAAATAAGTATTGTTTTTCGACAGGTATATTGTGTATGAAATAGTCTATTTATTAGCTGTTGCCAGATACTTTATGATGATTTATATGATAATAATGTTGGTTGTATGTATTTGTTAATATTAGTTATAATAGCTATATAATAGTGTTTTTATGTATATTTTTGTATTACTTATAACATTGTTAAAAATTAAAAAAAAAAATGTAAATAAATATAAATGAGAGAAAAAAAATTGGTTGTATGTATTCGTTAATGTTAGTTATAATAGCTATACAAACTTCAACACGACACAAAACCGGATAGCGGATAAAAATATTGTCTGATGGAAAGACATACAAAAATCGTTGTTGTTGTAAATTTATGAGTAGTGAAAATTTTTAACCTTGTATTACCAACTGTCTTCTGTTGTCCAATATGTGGTAGAGCTGTCTGCATCTCTCAGTAAAAACTGCACTCGTAATACAAGTAGCATTTCAAAGATTTTAACTATTCAATCCACGTCTCCGTGCAAACAGAAAACGGCAAACCAACTTTTCTTTTATAATATTAGTTTAATTTGCCACTTCTTTCGAGATGCGATTTCGTCTCTTTTCTCGAAATTTTTGTACAAACTGAGCAGATGTGCTACTTTGTATGCAAAAAGTAGTTTGCGGTTCTTATACGAGTACGTACCGCAACGGCGTCGCCTTGCCGCACCGGAAGTGCTCTCAAACTTTTGCCACACTCGCCTTAGTAGCTAGGTTTTGTGTTTTGTATAGATATCCTATTTTAATACGACGGTTTGATTTTGGGTATAGAAATTAGGTGACGAAATGCAATGCAAAACTTAACAAATTTACGTATAATTTTCAGGTTTTCTATACAAAAAAAATCAGATTTAGAATTTTAGGTTACGAGAAATCATTACAAAAGTAGGTATACTTATAATTAAATAAATTCAGAAAATCTACAGTTTGTTGAAAATGTTATTATAGCAGTTACTTTGTAAAGTGTCAGTGAAAATGTAGGAAGAAGCAGCAACTTACTATTACATTATAACATAACATTATTTTATTTATGCCAAAAAATTATTTCGTAATAGTTCACCGCGTCTAATTGCCCCAACTGGTTAGGCTGGTTCGCTTTTTTGGCGCAAAGGTTTAAAGGATTTTGCCTGGCTATCCAACGCGGAAATGCAGCCAGTATTCTTGCCAGCATTCCACGTGGGCATGATTTGTATAGTTATTAGGAAAAGTTAGCTTAAGTTCCTTATTGTATTCTTTATAGACATTTATGCATAACCTTGCCATGTAATGGTGAAGCAGCTTAACTACTAATTGAGCGCAAATATAACGACGTATGAAAATTCAGGTGATCTTTCTTTAACTTACATATTTCTGACTTCTACACTATCAAATGAACCTTTAAAGAGGCAATTTTTACATACACATTTGATTCATTATATATAAATTTAATTTAATTGTGTACCAATTTAATTTAAATTTATTGTATTTATTTAAATTATTTAAGTGTACTCGTATATAGCTGGACTCTCCACCGACAGCTCATGGGTTTGATGCCCGCCCATTATCGTACCTATTCCTAACCCAGTCTAATTAAAAAAATATTCTTTTAAAAACATTGTTACTTCTTCCACATTTCACACATGTTTTTCTTGATTATAAATGTGATATGCAGAGCCATCATCCTTCCAAATGCTACGGTCCTTGCATATTTCCACTGTCATTAATTCTTTAATACAAGTCCGTTGGTTTAGAGTATTTACGACCTGGTCATTATTTTAAATGTCCTGAATTATGTCTGGAAATGTTCGGCCTCAGTTTTCGCGTTCCAACATTTCCATTGACCTTCGCCTTATAAATTTCTTTTGTAAATCTTCTTTCATTTGTTCTCGTTACATGCCCAAACCATTTAACCTCCCTTTTTAAATTTTATCACTACACCTTTTACACCAAACCGCTCTTCAAAAACTTCGAGTCGAGAGATATGAATTTGATCATATTTAATATAAATTTTATAAAAGCCTTTAAGTGATAGATTAATTAGTCAGTAAAATCAGCTCCCTCATAATGATCAGCGCGTGGGATATCCTATCATGTACGTTTACCGTGTAATTATTAATTGCATATTCCGTTTAGGTAAGCGAACATTTCCACAACAAACATTATGTTAATTTGGGCGTATAACGATGCACCTGTTTAACCCTCTTCGTATCGAGTCTGGTTTATCAAATTGCAATTAATTTAATTTTTTTATTCGTCAATATAATCACACACAAAAAACAGCTGTCGCTTGTTAAAATATTAAATAATTAAAAAGACATTTCAAATTTTCATTATCTTGTAGACAACTTGATATTAAATCATAAATAAAAAACAATCGCTTTTATTTTGTCCATTGTGCAGTAATATATCATTCACACAAAAGTGAATAAAGCTTTGGTAACTTTTTACATTGTGTTTCTACTTCATGTACTTTATGTATGTTGTTTCATTAAAAATCTCTAAGAAAGAGCTAATAAATTATTTAAAAATACGGGTACAAAATTTTACAATGCCCAAATAATCTTATGAATTATTGGATTTTCTGGTACATTTTTCCCACGCGGTCAATAAAATGCCGTTGCTTACTGGGCCAGTAAAGGGTTGAGTAAACATGCTGACACAGTACGAAGACGTTACATAAACTTCGGCGCGGTGTAAACGACATGTTTACTTGCCACTTGCCAGCTAACGTGTTTGTTTAACTTCATGTCATGTAAAACAAATTTCCTTTTACGCTTGCAAAGTGCATCGAATATGTATTGCAGTAAAACAATTCGCTACAGAAATGTTGTTTTGCTTGATGGCCTCTGTGGCGCAGTATGCTCAGAGGATTTATATGATGGTGCTTCTAGGTTCCCGGCTGGGGCCAATGAGATTTGGTTACTTAGGTCAGGTCTGGCTGGTGGGAGAATTCGACCATGGCTAGTTACTGACCTACCGGTAAAAACGTACCTAGCAATTTAGAGTTCTGGTACGAATTCGTGTACAAACCGAAAGCAGTGTGGATTTTATGCTTATCTTAACATGTAAGTCTGCTTTCATCTTTGATTGCATCATCAGCTCAGTACCATCAGGTATGACTGGTATGGCAGGCAAAATTTAATGTAAAAAAATCTTGTAATAAAAAAATTCGTATGTAGTAAAACAATTCTCTTCAAAAATGTTGTACCTACCCTCGTGTCGCTTTAATTTAGTTGTCGCCTTCCCTCCACTGCACTTTATCAAATTACTATCCATGTGTGTGTGAGTTACCATGCATTTTTTAAAATTCGAACATTTTATACAAACGAGTGAAATCATTCGGGCTTTTTAATCTCGAGTTGATTATACTTACTCATACATATATACATATACATATGGCCGATCCCCGATATGATGACATATTCTTTTAGGAAGAAGCCAGAGGAGTGTTGTTAAGTTACTTCTTTTTCTTTTTACCCGACTGTGTCAGAAAGAGGGAAATGTGTTTTATGTGTGTTCGCGCATAACTTCGTCGTTTATGAATCGATGATCGAATGATTCTTTGTTTGTTGGAAAGGACAGGGTCTCTAGAAGACTCTATGACTTGTGGGAAATATTTGGAGCTTAGACCCACCATACTACTCAAATGTGCGTTGGCAGGCTTTAGGTGATAATAGTTTTATGACTATTTTGGTGGCCCACTAGAAAAACATGACTCCCTGACTTGTGGGAAATATCTAGAGCTTAGATCCACCATGCTGCTCCAGTGTGGGTTGGCGGGTTTAGGGTGATAATAGTTTTATGACTGTTTTAATGGCCTGACCTAGAAGGATCTGACTTCCTGATTTGTGGGAAATATCTGGAGCTTGATATTGATGATGTCCTTCGCCATCATCACCAGGCCCTTAAAATAGTGACAATCTATCTAGGTAAAAAGTTCTCATCAGTACAAATTAATCAAGTCCATTAAAATAGTCATTAACCCTAAGCCCGCCAACTCACACTGGAGCAGCATGGTGTAGACCCAACATGCTGCTCCAGCGTGAGTTGGCGGGCTTGGTGATGATGATGAAGGACAGTTTAGGGTGTTATTAACTGTTTACAGTTACATATTATAAACGGACGGACGAATCTTGTGGTACTGGTGGTGTCGGATATCGGGGGCCAAGATACGGACGGGGGGCATAAAAATTGATGCACAAAGTAGCCTCGCAAAAGATAGCAGGCAGTTCCCGACTTCATAACATTAAAGTCGTCGGGGGCTATAACCTCCCCGTCCACATCGAGGCGCTTGGGTTCGACAATATCAGCTCGATATTTAAGTAAAGTATAACATTGGGTTTAAGCCTAGCAGAAATGCAGGAGTGCTGGAAATCGTTCTCCGACCCAAGCTTATCTTTGTTTATATTATTATACTAGCTACTATTTTAAAGTTGCCTATAATAACTCTACTTCTAGAGTTCCCACCTCGTTGATCTATTGTTTAGTTTAGTTTTCTAAATATTTTTTGTAGCATTTTACAGTTGGAAATATGGAGATGTTACTTCCCCGTGATGTTATTAAGGTCAACAATAGGTTTAATCTCTAGACTATTGTATGTACACACCCGTACCTCACTTTTCGCTTAGGTGGAGCACAAAGAGAAATATTACTCAGAATAAAATAAATATTATAAAAAAAAATATATATTAATATGTTGGAAAAGTACTAGTTACCGATAAAATATAATTTGAAATATATTCTGCGTCGATAAATCGCAATTAGTGCAGTGTAGCAGAAGCAACTACGGTAACGACTTTTTTCATAATTACATGGCACGTCCCTTGCGGCCTCATCTACATTGATTAATTACTTCAGTACACAAGTTTTCCTATAAATCAGCAGAAACCTCCGGTATTCAAACTTTCGCTTGCCATTTCTCGGTAGGTACCTATCATGGAAGTTATGCTCTGTAAATTACTTTGTATACAGAGTGATTGCTTTTAGATAATAGAACTTTTCCATTTAACTCCTTCCTTGTTAGCGATTTGAATAGATGGAACCTGTTATTTGATGGATATTTTGGAGCGCTCATATATAGAGTGATGACCTACATTTTTAGTTGTATGCATATGCTATCACCATAAGCTTTGAATTGAATTTAAACCTACCGCAATTCTCCAATGCAGTTATGCAGGCTTAATTCTCGAACAATCACTACATAGTGACCGAATAAATGGCTTAACGCGCTTTTGTAAGCGCGAGAATGAAACACCACTAACTTCTCAACTATGAGTTGTGTCATAAAGAATTTCTCAAAAGAAAAAATGCACACTATTCGCTGCGTTTAATGACGCAGCGAGACTTCGGGCGTGGCTAGTTACCACCCTGGTGACAAAAACGTATCGCCAAGCGATTTATCGTTCCGGTAGGACGTCTTGTAGAAACTAAAAGGGGTGTGGTTCAACCTATCAACTTACACTGCTTTGATTGCATCATCACTTACAACCAGGTGTGATTCTAGTCAAGGGCCAAACTTGTCGTAAAACAAAACTGCCTGACATAGGATGACCCTAATGATCCAAAGCAACTTTGGCTAAACACTAGAAGGAGGTTAGACTACCCTAAGTAATAGTTAATAATGATTTAGTTCTGTTGAAGAATAAAACAACCCAGTAAGCACAATATTATGACATAGACGACTGTTCGTTGCCATTAAAATTTCACCTAAATCAATGTTGGCTTTATATAAACTTGGTTGAAATTGTTGAATATGAATTGTATTTGCTCAAACTCTGGATTTTCCTTGGAACTAGTTACGTATTAAAATAACGTTAATATTAGCATAGTTCATATGAAATGATGTTAGCAGTCCGCACATTACTTTTTTTTTTAATATAGTTGCAGAGTATGAAATTAAATATTGTTATAACATTTGCGTACAACAAGATTTCTTTATGAAGTTACTACATATCATTGACATATTAATACTATGGACTTCGGGTCTAATGCAAAATTTACGTCAAAAGTGTCCCAAGATATTTTATACACACTAGGATGTATTTATGTTTTTATACACAAAATAACATTGTAATGTATGTCTTATCCTATTGTTATACAGTCTAATTTGCAAGCATGCAATAAGTAATCAGCTTCGATTGACGGTTACCATGGCAGCCTTTTTTTGACATGACAGCTTCTCGTGAAAATAGGACAACATAAATGGTGTGGAGTCGGTAGCTTTCAAATTTTTTTGGCATCTTATATTTATATATTATATTTACAGCAAATTTTAATGTATATTTACATATCCCTCATTAGCGATAAGACCGCCAATTGTACACTGTTTTTATTTTTAATGTATTTTCTATTTTGTAAGCTCTTTTCTTTGGTGTACAATAAAGAATATTTCATTCATTCATTCATTTCATTCATTATCCCTGACCTCTATATGCTGGGATAAATCTTGTACCAAATAATAATTGTTGTAATTATCTTGTATAAAATAATAATTAGTTATAATAATAATTAATTACAAACCAAATCCACTAATGTACAAAATGATATGCCACTCGACATAGTTCTTTACTCTGAAATTTTAAGTTCTCGATATTTTCCTCTTTTTAATTAAACTGAAAATATATTTTTTACTTCAATGACGTTAGATCACTTTTTTAAATAACTGTTCCTAATTTCATGTACATAATTCTTATAGTTATCAAATTAATATACCATAATGGTAAAAGTTATTTAATTAATATTCATGACATAAAAAATAAAAGTTGACATAAAAAATAAAAATTTTTGAATTGAAAATAATCAAATTATTTTCATTCAAAAATTAAGTAATTAAATAATTCAAATGTTAAACAACAAAATAACTCTATGCAGTCGTTGTTCTAAAACATTCTATTGCTCACGACAGATCCGAACTAAATGTGGTTAATTAGATAAACATATTGCACTCCTTCTATCCTATACGCGGGTAGCGTATGGGAAAAGGACAGATAGATACTTTTGTTCATTTTGGTTGGTTATGCAATTCGTTTCTATAGTTTATTAATATTTTAATAAAATAGCCTGTTTCTAAGCAAAATAATACTTTAAAATCATCAGTAAATATTTACTTACTGAAAATATGGTACACCGTCTTCTTTTCTCACCTTACTCGGGTAGTTCTTACAAGTTTTTTATAACACATTACGGCATTATTGACGTGTATTCTGTCAGTCAGCTAATATGAGACTGAATTGCGATTGGAAGACATTTCGCGTTTTGGCTTACTTTTGGTTCGGACACTTTTTATCGCTGACCCGAAGTCCATAGTATTAATATGTCAATGCTACATATTTATTAAAAATTATTATCATTATGCAACTGTGAAATATCACTAAAAATCTAACTTCACAAATAATTTAAATTTAAATTATTAATATATTTACAATCCTGATGCTTTTTTTTCTTATGTAAAGATGTAAACTATCCTGTCATACTATTACCTTAAGGTAAATTAAAGCATTCTCTTAAATTAATTGGTTGTAAAGTAAGTTTAATAAATAATAAATATTTTAATTAATAGCTCTAAAAACTTATTATATTTCTAAACTTCCGGTCTTGTTAAAGATAAGTACGAGTATGCTCAACGCTATGCATGATTCCTGCACTTTTCTATTATATAATTTTATATAATAGATTATATGTATAATAGATTATACTTTTTTACGTTTGTTAGCCAATTTTCAGTCCTTATCCGAAACAGTTGATAACTTATCAGTGTCTGTTGTAATAACCACCTTTTGTTTGTCGATTTTATTCTTATGAACATTTCCAATATTCGAGTAGCGCGTGAGGTTGGCTCAATAACGGCTTTCCTGAAAGTTTTGTATAAGCCTGAACACAATTAAGCATCTACTTACTTATATTGTAGCAAGCTGATTGTAATAGAGACTGCCAATAGGGATTTCATGATAAATCCAAGATGAAGCAATGATAAATTAGAATCACTGTATTTTAGAATGCATCTTTTTGACAATTAAGAGCAAGTGCACATACATTCTGATGTAGCACGGGACAGACGGACCAGGGGTTTTCAAATTACTTTGGATCAGAGTCACCTTCTCATAAATGAACTCATACCATCGACCTCTTTATTCATTGAACTTGCTAATACAAGACCTTCAAAACTATGATTTTTTTAATGTGATACAAAGAGATCAACATCGACTACTTTGGGAATCAAACAAAATTTGAAGTACTTTGGTCCTGCTGTCATAAAAGTGAACGAACATATGCTTTTACTACAACACACTAATTCAAAAAGCTATTTAGCGATTCCAAGAGAAGTAGTAATTAAAATAAATATTTTGTAGGAATCATAATATGCGAAAATAATGATATTATTCTTTTTGTAAAAGTAGTAAATTATGAAGCGTGAGTATGTAACAACGGTAATTTATATCACTGTGGCGTGTTTTAACCACTTCATAGCTGCGACAATTTTATTCACTGACAGAAATTAATCTCTCTGAACAAACAAATTACACTTGCACGTCACTTCTCTCCAGTTATTTTTTAATTTTTAATTAACTTAACGCTCTAGTTGAAGAATTTATGATTGTCTGTATTGAAAATTCTGAAAGGACTGTGATGGATTTATCATCATCATCATCATTATCATTAGTTTATGGATGTCTACTGGCGGATTTAGGTTCCCACGGGTGCAATGCTGGTACCAAAGGCGGGGCACGCACGCTCCGCGCGACCCCCAAACGCTCGTTCCTGCATTTTTAATCTTACATATCCTGAACTTACTTTTGTTGAACCTAATATCTATCTGATAAAAAAAAACCGCATGAAAATCGGATGCGTAGTTTTTAAAGACTTAAGCATACATATGGACAAACATAAAAAAGCGACTTTGTTTTATACTATTTAATGATGTGAAGGTCATGCATGCCTGCAACCAGTGACTAAATGAATAGTTATCGCTAACAGTTTTCAAAGGTAAGCTCAAAAAAATTGCTTAACCAATCATTTACCAACCCGCACAGAGGAGCAGCTTGAGGGGTCTAGGATCCGTGTCCCGTTTATTATAAAGAGAGAGGATAAACTTGTTGTGGCCTATGAATTATACATATATATTATCGTTTAAATATCACGAATATTATTGTGTTTCTTTCCCGTAACGTTGTTGTTACGTGTTCTTGATTAAATATGTACATTAGTACAGTATCTTGAAACTACGTAATATACTAACTAGTAACTGTATAACAAAGCGGAACAGCAAATTTCTGATTTAGCTCGCCTCGCTAACGCTCAAGGGAAATTAAAAGTCTTAATTTAGAATCATCCGTAACATGAGTGGATACATTAGATTCCTTCGGATTATGTGTTGAATAGGAACCCTGATATTTTTGTGAACGCTTAAAACCTATTTTTCTAAAGAGGGTAAATACTCAATAAAGAGTGGAGAATTTCGTAGTTCTTAAAAAAAAACTTTCTCTTTCATATTTATCTGCCTATGGTTATTACTTTTTTAAGTAGAAATGAAAAAACTTGTCTTTTGTTCTCACGTAAGTATTTACTCTTTCTTTTTTATTTTTACAAAAATACTAAGTAAGCATTTCGCTAATTTTCCAACATCACATTTTTTTTTACCAAATTTTATTGAAATTGATCCTTTACCGGGTGAAGCTTGACTAGATCTATATTGATTTAAAAATATAAATTCCTATATTACCCCCTGTGCATCGAAATTCTGAATAATAAATCAAGGAATAGGTATATACCTAACAGTGTCGATAATAATATTGATTGGATTTTATTAAACGTAAAGAGAAAATATAATATTTTCTCTTAAATTAATTATTAAGCTTTTTTTTGGCAATAAGATCGTGTTCAAACATGTTTATTTCATAAATAAGTCTATCGAGACCGATCAATCATTTGTACGCATTAGGGATATTTATTTTCAGACAATGGGTCAACAAAATATATTCTAGAAAAATGGTCTTCGTAACTAAATATACTACAACCGACATTTGGCCACGACGGGTCACATTGAAACATTTCTAGGAGTGATTCCTACTAGTTCTCTGACGCATTTAACCTAAAGTAAGCGTAGCTTGTGTTGTAGGTATTAAGATAAGTGATGAATATTTAATTATATATTATACATAAGTATTTATAATATACATATAGATACACCCAGACACTGAAAAAAACATACGCATCACACAAACATTTTTCTAGATTTAGGAATTGAACCCACGGCCTTGGACACAGAAGCAGGGTCACTAGCTACAGAGCACTCGGGTGTCTAAATGAAAAAACATCTACATTCGAATTTTAAAAACCGTTTCATAATGTTCCTTTTAAAATTGTACCATAATATATATTTAGATAGTTTGTAATGGGCAGGCTCCATCTTACACTACTGAGGTGGGCGGAAGTTGACGCAACAATATGCAGGCGCCTGGCGCTCAGCCAAGCTGATACACGCTAATTCGATATTATTTTGCTTCTTCGATTGATTCTGAAAAAAAAGAAGAATCAATTTTTTAGAAAGATTACAAACAGGCTGGTGGTGATGATGACATTATTTTATATCTAGTTATTAGCTGTGCTGCGCGATTTCACTCATGTATTCAAAATTTCAAAATAGATACAGTAACTTTATTTTAAGTAGCTTTCGTTTACACACTTTGGTCTAACATGATGTTTCAATCGTGTTATGACTCTACCACTACAGTATTTAATAAAAATCATTACATATATAGGCTATCAAAATGTATCTCTTTTCGTTTCTTGTTTGAGACCTACAAAATATATTGGCTTAATAAACTTAATCGATGCTTATATTCTCGTAAAACATTTGATTTACGTATCAATTAATACTGGAGGCGCAATGGCGGTATAGGCGCAGCTCGGAAGCGCTTTTCATTACGCTTTACTTTATAAAAATTAATATTAAAAGCCAGTTAAACTAATACTACATAGGTCATGTCACTGACACACATTATTTTGGCATATGTTAGCCAGACTTATCATGAGTACATATACCAGAATAATTTTTATAATCACATTGGCAATTCTAAAGATTACCGCGTTTAAATAAACATTCATTCGAACAAATAAATTATAGTCTTATAGTAATAATAGGTAGTAAATTAAATTAATTATAACTGTTGTCGTCTGGTTTAATTTGTAAACCAGTTCAATAGCAACGATTTAGTTTTGTGACGTTCTAGCAATTTGTGACTCAAACATCCATCGGTTTTCTATGCACCGAATTCACAGAAATAAAAGACCAGCTCAATCAAATCACAGTCACCAGAAATATATTACAACTAGACGGGGATTTGTGCGGGATAAAAGTATTTTTTAATTTGCATGTCGTTTTAATACACGCGCCATACGATTTGTTTTCAGGAATCAGATTGAAATGTTTGTTTTTCAACTCTGTTTCAATTAATGTTATTTTGTCAAGAACCGCAAATAGTTTCAGCTGTTGTGATCAGTATAAATTTGATGTAGCTGATAAACCTTATTGACCAATTAGCAATATGTAAATCCTCAATACAATTCAGTAAGCCAGGTAGGATAAAGTGTTGTTACGAGATTAACGTGCGAAACAAAATACACTCGTTGGTCCAGCTTATGTGCGTTCGAATCATAAGGTTGCGGGTTCGAATGCCGGGTTCAAAAAAAAAATATTCTATCTTCCAACAAATTCTTAGTAGAAGCCTGGAATTGGGATATTGGTGATAATAGACCGTGAGAGCAAACTAAGTCGTCGCTTATTATCATTAACTCTGATAGAGATCGTTACATTACTATCTGTTAGTGAATCATGACTCGACCTAACTATTTAAGAGCAGAGTGGTTGTTCTAAGCCCTAAAATATCTTCACTCCTATTACGAAAACATTAGGCGGGAGGGTACACGGAGAATAACCACAAAAGTTCGTTAAAAAATAAATAAAACATTGTTGGCAGCATTGTATACTCTGCAAAGCATAGACTTGCGAAGGATTGCGCCATACCATCGGCGAGAGGAGCCGTATTTCAACCACCACGGACACTGTACCTCTGTGGCCCTCCTGGTAGGCTCGACCTCGTGAGCAGTTTAAAAGCATAAATTAGAGACTGTAGGAAAAATAGCGTTACGGGCTATATAAAAGACTCCCATATGGTGAAATGTATTATTATCCGGTGTGTTCTCTTCAGGTGAAATTATGCTGCCAGTCAATTTTGCGAAACGCATAATAAACGTTAGTTAAAGTGAAATATAGTGTAAAAGTAGTGCTCGTTAAGTAAATTATGTGATTACCGTAAAAATGTTTCATTTTGATATATTTGATGTCTTTATAAATAAATTGTTCCGAATAAACTATGTCTTTTGTTGTTCACTGATGTTTTAAGTTTTCTTCCCTTCTGGGTGTTCCTAGCAACATTATAAATTATAAAAATATATAAATCTTGTTATTAAAGTTAGCTCGGTCGTTATTTTTTACTTTTAGGTTCAGGCTTTATCTCTAATTTCTAGTGTAACCTATATGAATTATAAAGCTTACACGGGTTAGAGAGCTAAAAGGTCGTCATTTAATATTCATCTCCATTGTACGTCAGAATCTTTATTACGAAAGTGAAAATGTTAATGATTACTCGTTTGCAAATAGAATTTATAAATTACGCAAGTAACAAAATACATGTATCTTCGTATATATAGGTAATTCCTGTATCTTTACGTTGCTGTATCATTTTGAGACACCATTCCAGAAATTGAACTCCTAACATAACCACTTGGCCGAATTTTTGCATAGGTAGGCAGCTGGATTATATATAGTTGGTAGTCATAAATAGGCATAGTTTACCACCAAACAAGGACTGTTGAGAGAAACAGAAATTTTTCAAACAACTTTTTTTTCTAGGCATATCGTATGAGTAATTAACCTGTAGTATTGCATTATGGTAAAAACCAATGGAGACAAATAAGTCTGCGAACTGTATCCGGGTATTCGCCTTCGATAAAATTAATTGCAAAATAGACGAGCAAACTTTTGGGTGGCTCCGCGTCGTTGCTGAGTAATTGTTGATAATTGAGTTCCCTCCACCTGCCAGGGAGGGGGGCTAGGGGGTCTTCGAGGTACACGTGAATGCTAGGACGGGCGAGACTAACGAGTCTGATTTTAATTACATAATATCGTATATTTTCCGTTGTTACACAGCCCATTTGATTTTGGAGATCATTAGGGGAACGACTTTAAAGACGTCGGCACATTTATAAGTGAGTCATAATTGCTTGTAGCTAAATGACATGTCGCGTGATTAGTGAAATCCAATAGTATTCTACCGGTGTGATATCTCTACATATTTATTTATTCACTAGCAACGTCCATTACAAACTTTTATTTAATTTGGAGCTGATCTGATGCTGGAACTGGATGGTGGTCATAGGAACTCTGTAATAAAATGCCAGAATATTTTCAAGTTTGGTCTCGTTTATGGCTCATTTATTTTATCTTGACAACGTTTGTATGTCTTGCCATTTGTTCCTAGATTATACTGCAAAATAAAAACTTATAAAGAAAAGTTAAATCTAAATTGTAACCTCATTATAAGGTTTTATCCTTTTGCATGAAAATTGGCACTTTTTTATTCGAGTATTCTTAGTGTTAACAGTTAAGTTCGTAAGAATTTGAATATAATATTAGATAATATAGAAGTGTATTTAAATATGTTTGAGATAAGGTAATTAAGTATTAATAATACGGTACAAAACAATAAAGAGACGAGAAAGTATCTTATGAATATTATCTACATAATTATTAATATTTATTGAAGATCAACATTTTCCGATTATGCAAGTACTCGTATACCTACAAATCGTTGCAAATGCAAATTGTGTGTAAATATTTATGCATAAAGTACAGTTCTCAATTTAACTGGGCTTTTCGGTATTTATGTGAACTGTTGAATATTTTGTTGAACATAATATTATTTTATTGTGAAACACTCACAAGAGCTACTGTTGAGGTACTTACTGTTAATTTTAATGAGTAAGTAAAGCTTTTTATACGCTTTATATTTTAACAATTGTGTAAACTATTTTTTATTTACATTCTAATTAGATGTCGTCCGCGACTTCGTTCGCATGAAAACCTCTTAGGGACCCTTCTAATTTCAAAGACAGACAGATTTTTCATATAAAGTGTGCTCATTCCCCGCTCCCCCTCTCAATTTAATTTTTTTATAGTTTCCCGTCAAGCAATATCCTCCGTTCCGTCCCGTGTAAATTATTTCGGTACATTAACATTAACAATATATTTATGGCAAGCTGATGGGTATAAATATATGCTCTTTAATAGTATATTTCACTCTTGAGTCTGGCCTTCAGAATAAACTAAAATAATTTTACAATCCGACACGCAGCTCTAGAGATTAGCCCATTTAAACAAACGAACAAACTCTTCAGCGTACTATATAGATATTTGAACAAAAATCGAATTCTAAATCTATCACCATATTAACGTTTCTATCATGAAAGCTGGTACTGATTTGTACCAAAATACTGACCCCTATTCAGTACGTATATAACACGAAGGAGGTCATATAATATAACACGTATAAATTTGGACGCCACAGCGGCAGTGCCGCGCTTTTTAGAAATTTTATAATATCTCCGAAAATATATAACTAATTAACAAACTGTAAAAGGCAAATCTTATCTCTATAATATATCCTTGAGATTATTAAATAATTTATTTTGATAAGGATTTAATTTTAGCTGCATAAATGATAACGTAAACGTATGCATATGAATTAAATGATTTTTTAAAACACAAAAAGTTCTATATCTGTTAAAATATAGAAGATAGATAGATATAATTATGCTGTCATATATAACTCCTGCTACTGTCGTCTGCAGTCGGCTACGAACTTGCATCCTGATATTTTTCTCTAGTTAAAAGCACTTTCAAGAACACAATTGTTTGTTACAAAACAAAATTTAATATTTCTAAAAGTGAGATATTTGTATAAGTTTCAAGAGACTTATTCACTGGTGATTTGCATTAAAAGCTCTCGGTTGGACAGGAGAAACTAGGGCGACGACGTGTAGACTGAGTGCATTTTGGCGTTCAGTGCTTTTTAAAATAAATGTGGTTATTTTAAGTCAAATGTATTTTTCATTCAACGGGACAGTTTTATATTCCATTTCTCTTGACGATTCGGTGGCGAAGTTTAAGACAATTTGGCGACATGCTGGCATGCACTCTCAAGTGATAGATACATGCACTGTTTCTGGGACTTTGCATAACGAAAGCACTTTTATTTTAGTAGCCAGTAGTAGGTGTCATAATCACAGAACTATAATCTTTGTAACGATTTCAATAAAATGAGTTACTCAATTTGACTGCATATATATTATATTTGTGTGTTCGCGGACAACTTCGTCGTTTATAAACCGATTTTGATGATTTTTTTTTGTTGGGGAGGTGTCCGGTGGTGGCACGATAAAAAAAACAGAATCTGATAATGGAATCCTGGAGAAATCGAGGGGAACATTCGCAAATTATTTTTCAAGTAGTATATTAATTTTTATTAAAAATATCTTTATGTTCGACCTTCAGGAAAGGGTCGGTGCGCGCTTTGTAATGATCGCTACCAGACATTAACAATGATGACCAAGACCGATAGCATACTATTATAATTCTCTCCAAGGTAAAGTAGTGTAGCATCATTAAAAACTCCGGGCTGAGAATTTTTACATATAATGTCTTGGACGAAAAAAAGGTCAATAATTAATAGACCGGCCCGGGAATTCTCGTGATTTGAAACCACACAGCCACTAGATTAACGAGTTCAACCAAGGAACCAAGCTAAAAAAAACTAACTGAAACAAAAGTATTAAGAAAACAGAGGTGATATCTTTAGCACTGGCACTAAAAGTTTCTTACAGTATCCTCTTCGGATACCTATCCGTGGGAAGAATCTCCTGTAGCAGTGCGAGATTTATGGGTGCAATTATCGTGAGGTATGTATCTATTTCGCTCCCGTGGAACTGACCAATGCCTCCATCCATTTACACGATCCACTTTTATTTCTCGCTTAAAAGCTCGTAAAGAACACAATTATTTATTGAAATTCAAATTTTATTTGACTCTTTGACTTTGACTGAAAAAAAATTACCTCCACCATCATTAGGCTGATTGGTCAAAACTCCAACAGCCAAGCTACTCAGGTTTTGGTCGAAGCTTTTAGATTTTTATTATTTTATAACTATACTAGCATTCGCCCGCGACTTCGTCCGCGTGAATACCTCTGACCCTTCTAATTTTAAAGACAGACTTTCATATAAAGTGTGCTCTTTCCCCGCTCCCCCTCTCAATTTAATTTTTTCATAGTTTCCCATCAATATCCTCCATCCCATCCCGCGTACTAAAGATCTACATTTTTGTTAAACATTGCATGATATTACAGTACATTAACATTAACAATATATATTTATGGCAAGCTAATGTGTATAGCTTGTATTAAATAGTCTATTTCACTTTTGAGTCTAGCTTTCATAAACAAAATAATTTACAATCCGACATGCAGATCTAGAGATTAACCCGTTTAAACAAACGAACAAACTATTTTTAGTATATTATATAAATATGGTCTGCCATGCCAAATAAATTGAAAGAAAAGATCAAAGATCGAATTCTCAAAGAATATCAGTACCAAAATGTTGACCCCTATTCAGTACGTATTACATAACACGTAGGAGGTCAACTTAATTTGAAACGATATAGCGGCAGTGTCGTTTTTTAGAAATTTTGTAATATCTCCGAAACTATATAACTAATTAACATACTGTAAAACGCAAATCTTATCTCTATAATATCCTTGTGATTATTAAATAATTTATATTGATAAGGATTTAAGTTTAGTTGTATAAATAATGACGTAAACGTAAGCATATGAATTAAATGATTTTTTAAAACAGAAAAAGTTATATATCTGCCAAAATATAAAAAGATAGATATATGCTATCGCGGACTTTTTTGTACAACTTCTTAAGATGCATAAATTTTTCATACAATGTTTTCAATTATATCCAATAGCTACGGCAGCGTACGCGATTTACGCCGATTTAATAAATTTCACGGTCTGACTCGCGCGACAAAAACTGTGATAACTCGGGTAATATATACAATACAAATATAAAATATAGCCTATGACACTCACCGATACCGTAGCATTCTACTGAAGAAAGAATTTTTAAAATCGGATTAGTAGTTTCGAAGATTAGCCCCGACAGAACTTTATTTACAATCTTACAAACTTACAAACTTTACCTCTTTATAATATTAGTATTGATTATTTACTTTTAACATCGTAATTAAACAGGGAAAATATACGTAGTTTGATTATAACCCTCGTAACAGAAGTTCATTTTATTTACCCCTGACGTCAAAAAGAGCAGTGTTCTTGATATATGTCTATGCCATCGTAGCTTCATATTTTATGTATATGTATCAAGTAAGATAATGAAAAAAATACCAGAAGAACCTATCAGTGGCTTTTTAATAATGTCGCTATTTGAATGTATCATTTCCTTTTGTAGCTTTTGTTTAGTTTTGATTATAGCGTAGAGATGTGAACGCCGGATAAATTATTATCGTCGTCGTGTAAGAATTGGTAATATGCCAAGCAACTGTAAAAAAAACTGATTTATTCAGGCGAAAGGCTAAGAAAACCTGTTGACGGCGAAGGAGTAAAGTTGGCGAAACTATGGTCATAAATTTTGCACTTACCGAAGCGGGAAGTTTTGGCAGAAAGTCTTTAGAGAACTTGTGGTAATCGATGTGGGGAATTTGATTATAAAGTGCGGTTGAAATTTTTCTAGCGTTTATTAATATCTCGCACGAACTATGAGATATTAGGACGCCATCGTCGTAGCGTAGTAGCATTCACGAGTGAAGTATAGAAATCTTAGGTTTTTTAACATCTTCACTGTCCTGTTGGAATAAGTTCAGGAGTAGCATGTGACTCATTTCTTGAAATTATTTTGGCATTTATTTTTGTTATGAGCGTGGCATAATATATTAGTAAAAATTATGCAAACGTATAGCAAAAGACCTATACTTTAATAATGTTTAATAAAACTTTGTTAAAATTTTTTTTATACTAAAAATAAATGGTACAAATCATAAGTATTTCTATGGGGTCGGGCTTTGAATAATTTGTATAAAATAAAAAGAATGGACTTGGGGTAGTTGTAAATTACATAGTATGGGGACAGTTAAGTTGTTAAACGGAAAAACATTGAAACAGTTTAAGTTAGTAAAATTGTATTTTGTCCATTTTATTAAAAGGAAAGTTAGTGGTATATTCGTGTGCCTTAAAAGGCACGTAAGGTCTTCTGTACCAGTCATAATAAACATCTGATAATGTTCATTACAAGAGTATAATTAAACTCAACTTTAAAATACTGAAAATTTAAATTATGTATGTTTAAACAGGAAGAACATGTTTATTTTTTGTTTTATCCAACGAAACTGAAATTTCAGTATGTTTCTCTAACTTCCTAGCGATGTCACATGTACATTGTCTGCTATCAATTTTCATAGACTTTAGACACGAAACGTGACAAAAATATGTAATTCGGAACACTCAAGAATACAATCTCATTGGTTTTTTTCATATAGATGTAAATACAGACTAAGATCGAAAACGCTTGATTAGAAAATGCTAATTCTCTCTTGTTTCAAGGATACTTGAGTCGTAGGAAGCAGATGAAACAGACCTCGAGTATACCATATCGATGAGGAAGGGTAGTCCAGGCATTCAAATTATAAAATAAGAAACAAAACGCTTTGTATGTGAATAAGGACACCGACAACTTAGGGTTCTAAAATCTACCCTACATCATGCCATGGTAAAAAGGTGTAGGAGGTAAGTGAAATTCTTTTCCTTTTCCACCAATTTCCGATATAGCAGTATCAATCACGAACTTGAACACATTAGACTACGAGCTCTGTGCTACAATAGCATTCTCAGAGTATAAATTGAATTACTAAGTTATTCGAGAGTTTCGAAGGCAGGAATGAAGTATGGTCGGTATTACGAGCACTTGTTGTTCTGTGATTATAATATAGTGTGGCCGAGTTTCCACTTAGGGCGAAACTGATATCTACTGGCTAATATATTTCGTACATTGAGTTATTTGCTTAACCTAAAACATAAAGGCAATATGAGGTCGAGTAGTATATATGTAATTGTTTTGGCAGGCACTAAATCAGTTAGGTCGTCTACTTGTTCTGTCAACTAATAAGCTCGTTGCCACTTGTCGGTTGTCAGGCCCGGATTTTAATCAGATGTTCTAAGTGCCAGAACATTTTATATGCCATTGGACCATACGATTACAATCCGGAACCGAAACCTGATAAGTGAGAAGGAGCTCTTACTATAAAAAAATTTTTTTAACAAAAAATAGAACCGACTCAAAACGCACTAAAAAGTAAAAAATAACTGTGTCATTTAGTTGCTTTAATTTACTTAAGCATATCTATGACGTCGGTGCCAGCCAAGTTTAAGGAACATTTATTTTACGTAGTAAAGCAGTTTGTGGGTTCTAGGTAACGTCCTTGAAAGTAGAAACCTTGGCTGGCACCGACTCCTAGATATGCTTAAGTAAATTAAAGCAACTAAATGACACAGTTATTTTTTACTTTTTAGTGCGTTTTGAGTCGGTTCTATTTTTTGTTAAAAAATTTTATTTCTTACTTTTTAATGATTTATCGCCACGTACCGTACTCGTACTATACTGTCATAGTATATTATATGGCACTAGTAGCCAAAAAGCTACCGATACCGAGTCAAAAACCGAAATCGCTGTAAGCGTGCCTCCAAAATTTGAAGAGATCCTTCTATTTCCCCAGGATATCATCAGCAGATCCTAACATGAGGACAATGGGACCACCTTGGATGTATGCTCTTTCTAATAAAAAAAGAATTATCAAAATCGGACAATACTGTAAAAAGTTATGCGTGGTCATACATAAAAAAAAAAAAAAAACAAATATACGTGTCGAATTGAGAACCTCCTCCGTTTTTTTTCGTCGGTTAAAAAAGAAAAGATAATATTATTTGCTCATGTACCTCTGGGTGTATAAAAAGTTATATACACGTAACCTAAAAATTCCCAAGAGCCGAGTGCCCTAAGGAGACATATTTACGGAAGTTGGTAAGATTTATTAGGCAGTTAGCTTGACACAGGTTGTCGTCGCAACAGGAGACGCCCATTGCTGCGATTCTCACGTTTTATTTATAAAGACGTACCTACCTGTATTCCTGTTTATCTGATAATAATTATGTTATTTTTACGATGAATAAAAATAATAATTTCTCATTTTTTTCAGAACTTCTAGAAACTTTCCAGAAAATTGCTCTTCAATAGCTATCACAAATACATAGTAATTCATGTTAATTGCTTTATGTAAAAATATTTGTTGGAACCATAATTTCCTTAATAACATAAATAGCCTGATGCAAATACAGCTTACCCAACAGGTATTACAGTACCTAGATGGTAGACAGTACAATTTAATATTAGGGGCATACGTAATACTAGACGACAGGAGTTTATGTCGTTATTATTAATGAAGCAAACTTTGGGTGCTGCCGCCGTACTATAGTCGACATTTCTGAAGACACGTGGAATTACCATAACGTTTGTTGTCAAAATATGCGCTTGCAAACGCTTATAATATTGCAAATATTTGGTGAACCGATTCGCTCAGTTTTATTGTGTAAGAGCGTATCTTCCTTAACAAGTAAGGGTATATAAGAGCTAGTAACAATCTGGTATGGCCATACCAAATTGTTATTAATTATAATTAGATTGTCTTATTAAAGACGTAATCAGCCATAGGATATACGAAACACTCAAATAGTAAGTACCTTAGGGTAAGCAGTGTTTTTATGTTCAAATAAATTCAAGTAGATTTTAACAAGTAGTTAAATTACTCTCTACAGGTAAACTATGACATAGTTGTAGTAGTACACTTGATAAGGCTCTTTAACAGGTATGCAGTTTTTTTATGCTCAAACAGAATGTAAGCTTACAAGCGCGTTACAACTTACAAGTCATTATAAACTATGGAACTGAAAACTTACTAAGGCATAAAGAAAGAGCTGTCAGCAAGTGGTGTAAGTAATGTAATACACAAGGCAGGGAAGACGCGAAGCGACTCCTTAATGAGTTTTAATTAGCACAGTGCCGGTCGGCGCGGAAGCTGCTGCTTATTAACATAATCATTTCGCGGTTCTATCTTTCCAATTTTAATGTTAATGCCTACTTACCCAAAATTGAAAACGTTAAGGCTATACAGTGGTGAATTTGCTATGGTGTTCCTAAAGAACAAAGGTTTTTAGGGCTGTTGTACATTATATTGAATTCACAGCACGTCAAAACCATCTTAAGAATTTCAGTTCACCTTTGTGCTCATAAAGTAAATAACTTAAAAGATCACAGGAATATTAAGTAATATATAGCTAAGGAGAGAAATAAACGTCATACTCTTATTTGAATCAATCAAGTCACGAGTTGCAAAAAATGTCTTTAATTTCAAGATTAAATCATTGAAGTCCATCATTTCAATCACTGTTTTTTTAGTTTAAAGTTCTTTGGGTTTTTAAATAATAAAGGAAGTTAAATCAATTTATTTTTAAATTGCTATATCTGTTATCTCTTATGGCACTGCTTTTAAGATGCGCCTTAACATTTAATCGAGGCAAATATATTATTTAAATTCCTGTGGCGATGGATTCGAAGAATTTTGCACCCTCCGCAGATATGAGCTCCAGTTGGTAGATGCTCTTTGCCCATAAAGTAATAGCGCGCAGTATGCAATATTATTAAACACAACGCATTTCGATGGTGTACGCGATGGTTAAGCGTATCTAGAAGAACCTAGATGAGAAATAACACGGGGAATATGACAGTCTCACCTTTGCGCGTATAAAAAAGTGTTTGGAATCCTTTGATTGTATGCGTGTTGTTTTCTGGTCTATAAAGGTATGGTTTGTCACAGAGCAGGCCTGAGGTAATTGATTCTCTTGAACCTAAAACCAGAATCTCCTTTAAAATCACAAGTTGCAGCTGGCATAACCCATTAAATTGTAGGATATAGTATGTACGCTATCTTAGTAAACGCAACGTTATATTCGACAGTGTACTCGATGCTTTACGCCGTGAAGTAGTGAGATACACAGCTAACAAGGGGTACTTAACAGTTTCACCCTCGCGAGTATCGTGGAGTACTTCGGAGTGAACATCCTTTGTTTGCGTGCGTGTTGTCTTCTTGTCTCGAAAGGGGCTTCACGTGACAGAAATTTGAGGATCTGTCTGTGTGGTGTACAACCGCGACTGAGCTTATATAAATTTTGGAGGTGAGAGAGGAGCATTCTTTGTTGTGTACAAGAAGTTTCTTCCTTTGTCGGCGTTAGAGCTATATATCATAAAAGGTACCAAAGTTTAGGTGCTCTGTTAGATGTTCAATGTTCAGTCACAACTCGAAGACTAAACTGGTTTAGATAAAATGTATTAAAAGGGATAAATCGTAATTTAGTATAGTACATAGGCTTGTCTTTTTATACCAATATCTCTAGGTAAATAGTTTGATTGCGTGGTTAAATCGTGAGAAATAGCTTGTACATTGATATGTTAAGAAAAGTTTGAATTTCTTTTTCCGTTTTTCCATCGAAGGATTATAATCAACAGTCATAAAACAATCTCCGTTTTTCCGGTGGTGTAACTACATTTTAAACTCTCCTTTAAAACAATATTGATTTGATTTACGAATTTTCGCAATATGAATACTTGTCAGATTGATATTGTACAAACTATACCTATGTATGTATATTTAATAAAGATTACAAATGCAAAGAAGAAAGAAGCCAAATTTTCATTCAGACCGCTGCATAATGAAAGTGTAGGTTCATCCCTAAAGGTCTTCAATTTACTGAACAGTATCGGAAACCAAGCAATCATCATAAAAATGCAAACAACAATCCCGAGAAGGTCGAAGTACAGTCGTATAACCTTCGGTTACAGTATCCTATACCTACTCAGTACCTACTTTTCGTACTCCGTTTTACGAAGGATCTGAACTTTGAAAATTGATCTAAACTTTGGGTATAGGTATACATTTATGTAAATCGGTTTGTACCAATTACCTTCATTTTTTTTAGAAATATACATAAGAAAGGCTTTTAATATGAAGTGTTTCGTTACTAGATTGTTTAGGGACTCTCCCAAATTATTTCTAACTCTTTATTTGTTAATTATAATTACTTTCTAACAATGGGATTTTTTTATAATTTTCCGAAAGTAATAATAAGTATTTACAAGTAATTGTAAATAATCCGAATTGAATTTTAAAGTCATTGATTTTCATAAATACACATTTGATTCCCATTCTTGAAAATTTGAGTCAATAAGAGTAGCGCAACATTTTTACATAATATAACATTATTATGATGCTTTGTGAGTTACATTTCTCTATATATATTTTCAGACGCTACAAGTTAGACGAAAAGTTAATGCCAAAAAAGCTACACTTTTTGTACCACAACACTAAAATTACACTTAAATTTTATCTTGTTTCATGTGAACATGAGCAGAAGTTTGAATGTCATAAAACAATATCGTAGTAGCTTAACATATAAGTACAAAAAATTCACGTGGACAAAGTCATGAGCTTCCTTAGGTAAAAACAAATTGACGTTCCTAAACTGTTGCCCAATTTGTAGTTGAAATGCTAAATCCCTTTGAACCCGATGCTGACCTAAAGTCGTCACTTGGCGTAAACTAAACTAATTGCTAAATAGCCAACTAAACTTTTGGGCAGGCTGCGCAGAATCGTATTCAATTAAGTTCTTTGCTCAACACATCTGCGTTTGACATGGGAGATGGGATTAAGCTACATGATAAAAAAGTTTAACTTTATTGAGAACTTACGATAAACCAAAACATGAACGATAATTTCAATACTCTATTAATCCATTTCATAACCATCATAGATATGTATATCTATACTTCTATACTATATATATTATAAAGAGGTAAAGTTTGTAAGTTGGTAAATTTGTAAATAAAGATCTGTCGGGGTTAATCTTCAGAACTACTGATCCGATTTAAAAAATTCTTTCACCAGTAGAATGCTACATTATCGGTGAGTGTTATAGACTAATTTTATATTTGTATTGTATATATTACCCGAGTTATCACAGTTTTTGTCGCGCGAGTCCGTGAAATTTATTAAATTTAGCTTTATGCGCGTACGCTGCCTTAGCTATTGGATATAATTGAAAACATTGTATGAAAACTTTATGCATCTTAAAAAGTTCTACAAAAAATTCTGCAATAGCATATATCTATCTTTTATATTTTGGCAGATATATGACTTTTTGTGTTTTAAAAAATCATTTAATTCATATGCTTACGTTTACGTCATTATTTACACAAATAAACTTAATTCTTAATCAAAATAAATTATTTAATAATTGTATAACACAAGGATATTATAGAGATAAGATTTGCCCTTCACAGTATGTTAATTAGTTATATAGTTACGGAGATATTATAAAATTTCTAAAAAGCGCGACTCTGTAATAAATAATTTCATTCATATGCTTAAGTTTACGTCATTATTTATACAACTAAACTTCAATCCTTATCAAAATAAATTGTTTAATAATCACAAGGATATTATAGAGATAAGATTTACAGTATGTTAATTAGACACATAGTTTCAAAGATATTACAACATTTGTAAAAAATGATACCGACGCTATATCGTCTAAATAAAGTTGACCTCCTCCGTGTTATGTTTTACGTACTGAATAGGGGTCAACATTTTGGTACTGATATTCGTTGTGTAGTAGATAGTATTTTTTATCTTTTACTTTCAACCAAAAGTAATGGCTTATTTGCGAAGCAATTTTAAGCAGTATTGCATTTATTCTTATCCAATTAAGCATCTTAAATACTTTGCACATTACTACGAGTATTGCCCTTTATAGCACGTAATTTAAGTGAATATTTTCCAAGATATATAAGGTTCAAAATGCAGGGACAGAGCGAGCGTTTGGGGGTCGCGCGGAGCGTGCGTTCATCAATATACTTTAGAACCAGCATTGCACCCGTGCAAAACCGGGGCAAGTCGCTGGTTTTAAATAAATTGCAATATTACATATACTACAACTAGAATAGTACATAACTCAATACGTTATTACTATTTCTCTTTAAAAGTGTTAGAAAATAGTAGTTTTACACGAGTAATAAAGCTTCCATAGTAGCAGTATAAAACTGTTACTGTTCTTAATCTTCGCCATTTATCCAGCAAAAAGAAATTGAAACTTCTATATTGTGCCCAAGTAACAAACGAGAATGACTATTTCCATTTCTATCGAGTTAGTAGCCCAGAACCAATAAATATTTTCGCATGAGTTTTCCTACAACATCACAAACGAAATGTTATGAAACTAGAAATGATGAATGACTTTGTAACAATATCTGAAACTGTTACGTTTGCGGAGAGGGTTACTCTCAGAACTTCTTGTTTTATTTACAACTTTAACTGAATTCAAATAGTATTTCAGTAAAATAAAATATACACTTTTTGATATACGAGTATCTAAATAATTTTAGTTTCTATTTTAACATGGGTACATGCAACAGAACAGCAGATTTTTTCAATTTATTTTTTTCAATTATATTTATAATGTCAAAAAAACGTATCGTATGATGATAAACTACACATTTAAATGTGACTTAGCCAGAAGAATCGTTCCGTTGCCCATTCCTTCAGGTTGACCGACTCGACTTTAAAATTTATGTCTATGGATGAATGTCTTTGACGTCAACGTTACTTAAAGCTGCCTATTAAAAGGCTCTTGAATTTCACTCTGATGTTTAAGTCATGATTGAGTACACAAATTTGGAGATGCTTAGTATTACAAGATGATCTTATTACTCGTTTCAGTAGAATATCGCAAAATAGAAGATTAATAGAACTTTATTCCATAGAGATCCTTATCATCTGCCTCGTTGTTCTAGTGCATCTATAGCCCATGTGACTTCGACTTAACTCGACTCTTTTTAGTTCAAAACTTCTAAGAAGTCGGGTTTTTTGTTTTTATAATAATAATAATTTTATTTGAGACTTTTTAGTTTTAGTTTATGGTATAGAAAAGATACTTTTTGTAAACTTTTTAATTGCTTGTTAAAACAGTAATATAAACATGATATGATATTAATATTTTTGAAATGCTCTTTTTACGACCTTTCATTTGATACATATATTGCTAGGATAAAAGAAGAAAATGCACACGTCTCCCCTTTTTTCCCACATTTACAGCCGCTATTTTGAAAATTCATATAGCCTATGTCACTTCCACAATTTAGCTAAATTCAACGACACCTCACATGTCAAAATCCGTTCAGCCGTTTAGGCTGTAGCGCGTGCCGAAGAAATGGACATACATACATACATACATATATACATACATACATATATACATACATACATACATACGCTCGAAAAACATAACCCTCCTTGTGACGCAGTCGGGTAAAAAGAGGCTGTGACATATGTACCGATGAATATTTAAGGGCTCTGATTTTTTCCATTTGTCTACGGAACCCTAAAAACTGTACGTGTGTTTGCATATGCACTAAAATATCGCATGTATAGATGGTACCTTAAAAGTGGCCAATGTTTTCGTAAAAAATCACTGATTTGAGAGTTAACGTGAACTAGAGACTTACGTATACTTCTTATAGACTTGAAACAGGAAGAGCCTATTTAAGTGTGTCTTAATTATTATTGTACGTAATATGTTTGGGGCGCGGCTAGAAATGAGTGTCGTCGGGAAGGGGTGTGGAATTTCGCATGAATTGGTCCATCGTACATAAAGCGCTATATTACCATAGCATGGTACCCATTTCCATTATCATTCCCAATTTCGTGCTCGAGAGGCACTTAAGCACTTAATGGATCTCGGCTCCCCGTAAATTACTGGGACGATGAATTGAATAAAATCGTAAATCTTAACACCAGTCCGACATAGATGTTGTTATTAGAATGATTCGTGATAATTGCTTCCGGAAGAGAGATAAAGGGGAGATTTACACTGATATCACTGTTATGCTATGATGATTATTGTTATTGGGGTATAGAATAGTAAGATATAGTCGAGTTATAATACTTTATATTACTTGTATGAAAGGATTAATGAGAGTGGAAGAAGCTAAGGAAGTATGCAAGGACCGTGGCAAAAGGAGGGATGTGGTCTCTGCCTACCCCTACGGGAATAAGGCGTGATGTTATGTATGTACGTATAATATTTTGTAAGAGTAAAAGTAGAAGCCCATGTCTTTTTGTTTTTCGCTTGTGTGAGTGTGGTAAGCGAATTCAATTACTCGTACTACGGATTAAGGTATGTATTGTGAGGAGGTTCCTTACTCTGGAGCCCTGACCACCTGACTACTGGTTGCTGAGCCTCTTGAACTTTTATACATTTTACTAGTGTTCTATATATATTACAAGCATTTAAGGATTTAAAAAAAACGTTAAAAATTAAAATATAATTAATAATAATATATAAAAGCTTTTGTTTAGTTGTTGGATCGCAAGGGTCGGATACAGAAGGCAGTAATTCTTAAAGCGGTGCGTATGGTGAGGAGGTTCCTCATTCTGGAGCCCTGACCACCGGTTGCTTGGACCCCCGGGCCCCGCAGCAGGCGGACTGGATTTTTTTGTAAATTTTTAAAAGTGTTCTTTTTTATAATTTTATATTGCAGCATTGTTAAAAAATTTTAAAATAATTGTAAATAAATAAATGAGAGATTTATATAATATATTAAAATTGTGCTAAAAATGGTCGCTTCATAGAGCAGCTAGTAGTTTATTTCAGTAGCAAAGGTGTGAGGTCACAGACGGGCCGCTCTACCCACCATCCACAAATAATCGGATCAATACCACAGCGATGCACGCTGCAGTTACGGGGTTCATCGTGTTAAAAATATCCCTTATTTATTATTTATCTTATATTGATAGTAGCTTGTATCTGTAACTGTGTCTATGTTAATGTAGATTTTATCAAACTTGTCTGTAAATGATTTTTTAATTCGGAGGAAACAATTTATTCGTTAAATGTATCCAAAAGGAAAGATATATTGAAGGGAGCCCGCACATACGCAATAAATAAATAAATTTCTTTATTTCAAGCAACTAAGGCTCAATTGCTGGGTTAGGTACAAAATTTCTAAAAAAATATGTTAGTATTCATTTAATGGTTTAAAATTAGAGAATACAAACTAGGTATTACACCGCACCAAAACAGATATAAATTTCTGTTGGATTGGTGAACCCAGTTTGCTCGCTAACATGTTCAGGATACTGTTGGAGCTTGAGCAACAGTCTTGCCAGGAGGGATGACGTCCTTTTTCTAATGATGGCATAATTTTGTCAATATTATTGATGTTAATCGTTACTATACAATTATATATCTCAAAAGCTACGTAGTTTCACTTAATGAAAATGTGACATTAAAGTATAGTAAAAACATCTTGGGTAGTGTGGGTAATGTTTTTCTGAATATAACTGACAGGTTGATAAGAAAAACTTCTTGAATGTAGATTTACTTGGTAATTTAAATGAAATTTGGTATACTTTTATAAATAGTAATTGCAATTAATAAACTAAGAGATTTTGCTTTTATAAATTTCTATTTTAAATTTATAATAAATATATTAATTTTTAATTCAAAATAAATATAGTTGTAATTATGTAATAGCCTGATGTCGAACGATCGAAACGCCACCTCGCCGATATATATATCTCAAAAGCAACGTAGTTTCACTTAATGAAAATGTGACATTAAAGTATAGTAAAAAACAAATGATATTTCGATCTGTATCGGCCGTGGTTACCTCAAGTCCATGCACTGGATGAAAATAGGATCTGAACAATAAAAAACAGTTTATCTTGGTACGTACCAGTTAAAATATTTACAAGGAATAATTAAGTCGAACAATCATACGTTGATTACGTTCTTCGAGTACGTAAAACATAATGATACTTAAAATGTTATACACACGTAGTATTTCAAATGTTTGAGCATCGTTGTTCACACAAATGGATATAGTTTCACCTAAAACTGCCGATTCAGAATACAGTTGAAGAATCCTTTGGGAAATACAAACTCTAATGGAGCGCGCGATAAAACACCGTTCCGCATGTTGCTATGTAAATTTCATAACCACACGAGAACCGGATTGTGCGGGAGGTGTTTGCGATACGTACTGTGGATTTGTGTTACTTGAATACCATTTCAATGTCACAGTGGGTTTATGGAACGTTTATTTAACGAAGTACCAAAGTACTTTGAGGGTTCGTAAAGTAGAAACCATAAAGTGGCACTGACTTCGTAGATATGCTAAAGTAAATTAAAGCAATTAAATGACGCGGTTATTTTTAACCGACGTAAAAAACGGAGGAGGTTCTCAATTCGACGCGTATATATATATTTTTTATGTATGACCACAGATAACTTTTTACAGAGTCGTCCGATTTTGATAATTATTTTTTTATTAAAAAGAACACACTTCCAAAATGGTCCCATAGTCACCATGTTAGGATCTGAGAATGATTTCCCAAAATCTCATTATCAAAATCGGACTAATCTGTAAAAAGTTATGTGTGGTCAACTGGTCATACATAAAAAAATATAAGCGTCGTATTAAGAACCTCCACCGTTTTCTTGGTCGCTTAAAAAACGAATAAAATGGATTAAGTAAATGAGACAATATAGTAGTCGATTAACCCTTCTATACGCATTGTATATTCAACAAATTAGTTGCAATATTTGTTACAAAATAGACTGGGCAAGTTTCAGATGGGCATCGCGTCGTTGGTGAATAATTGTTGCTAATTGAGTTCCGTCCACCTGACCCAGGCGCAGGGGGCGGGAGGCACCTGGGGACAAGTGAGCGCTAGAACGGTCGTGACTAACTGACGGGCTTGATTTTAATTACATTTCGCATCCCTATGTCCTATATACAGTGATTTGCAAGGGATGGCTTGACTCTTATGGAAATTCTTAAACCTACATTTAAATAAGAAATTCTTGTGTAGACCTTTATCATATACTCAATATACAATTATTCCTGAATACTTTGTTGTTTAACAAATTAGTTGCAATATTGTTACAAAATAGACTGGGCAATTTTCGGATGGGCTTTCCGTCGTTGGTGGATAATTAATTATTGTTAATCGAGTAGCAGTCACCTGACTAGGCGTAGGGGCGAGGGAGGCCATCTAGTGACAAGTGAACGCTAGAACGGTCATCACTAACTGACAGACTTGATTTTAATTACATTTCGCATCCCTACGTCCTGCATACACTCTGATTTGGTTAAAGGGATGACTCGATGAAGACTGAAATTCTACCATGCAATTCTTGTGTAGGCATACTTTTATCGTGATCTTGGAATCAAGTGTAATGTTTTGGGTTTTATTTTGTGACTTTCCTCGCAAGGTAAAGGTATTTCTTTTATTTTTAACTGAGTATTACGTATATAGATCGCATGAAAATAAAGGTATGAAACCCATTGCTTTTAGATTTAACTCAGTATTACGGCCTTATTAATATAATAGGAATTTTTCGACTGCCGTATGCTAGCTACCTCGGTGAGGTGAAAGATGACGGTGATTATGACAATGTAAAATCTCAGTAAGTGTCATATTTCGAACTACAGGCCTGTATGTAGAGGCTGTCAGGCAGGCGAGAGGTGCGTTTCCAGATCCAAGAATCGCTGGTCCCGGTCCACGTGATGTCAGGGTCGGGACGACCCCTTTGTCAGGAACGGCCGAATAAGGAATTTTTCTAACCAAAGCTTTATTTACTCTGAGTAATACGAAACGTCAATGTCAGTATGTGTTTGACTATTTTGACAATGACATAAACTGTCAAATAGACAAGCGCCAACTGCGTCATTGGAATGTGGAAAAAAATTTATATAAAAAAGATTTATGATTTTTTACCAATTCTGAATTACCTAAATATATATAGTTTTTAAATTAGGTTATTTTTTCGATATTCTATATCATATATATATATTTCAAATCAAATAAATTATAGCGTGTTTGGGACATAAAAAGGCAAGTTTTCACCAAATTCTATGAAAATAAAATTTTATTTGTAAAAGAAAAAATAAAAAACGAAAATCTTGGTTTTTGAATTTTTCATATAAAGTTTGAGGTTATGTGAAACAAGTGTAGGAACAAAAGTTTTAGATATTTTTATTACCTACAACTTTGCTATTCATATTCATATTCTTTTCCGTAGGACTTTTAGTTTTGCCGGAAATCAAGAAAATTTTTTTTTTACCCCTAAAATCTCAACCCCTACCCCTTCCCGACCTCAGATCGCCCGTAATTTATTTTTCCTTTCATTTTTATGATATTCTAATTATTTTCTGATGGGTTTCATCCTACTGCGATTTTCGCTCCGACTTCATAGATATGCTTAAATAAATTAAAGCAACTAAATGACACAGTTATTTTTTACTTTTTGTGCGTTTTGAGTCGGTTCTATTTTTATTTTAAAAAATTTTTGAAATAAGGATTTTGTCATAAAAATATCCTTTAGACCCTTAACTTTATTAAGCTCTCAGTCCGTTTGTCTGTGTATTGAATTTGTCTATGTAGATATTTAAATTAGTTTACCTACGGAGACAGCTGAACAATATAATCAACGTGAACAATCAACGGTTCTGATTTTAATCAGATTGAACATACCTTTGACCTATGCAGATTCTTATTTGTTAAGGCAACATTGTATCAGTTATAATGTCTTCCTGACCGATTTTCAGAAATGACAGGTACGCCTTTTAGTGATAGAGTTCGTCTAGGGAAGTATTATCGTCATGCTTATTTCTATCATCATCATCATTATCGATCGGCCTATTAGCGGCCCACTACAGGACCAGGCCTCCCTCCTTATAGGAGAGGGGATATGGAGCGTAAACCCACCACGCTGCTCCAATGCGAGTTGGCGGGCTTAGGGTGATAATGTTTTATTTATTAACGATCACTATCAGATGTTGATGATAGTGACCAGGACCGACGGCTTTACGTGCTCTTCGAGGCACGGAGGTGTAACACTACCAACTTTCAAACTCCGGGCTTGGAATGTACTGAACATTTCATAGAAGAATGAAAAAGCTCAGAATTATTCCATGACCCGACCCAGGAATCGAACCCAGGACCTCGAGATCGAAGCCACATAGGCTAACCACTAGATCAACGAGGCAGTCTTATTTCCATAGTCAAGCTAAGTTGGGTGCAAAGGTTAGTCGATGATTATTTATATATAAATCAAGTTATAAAAAACCCATTTAGAACACGAGTATTATGATATCTACGGATAAGTTATTGAATCAGCTTGCACTTTCACAAGAGTAATTATTATAAATGAAACTCATAATTTATAATTATTTAAAAAAGAGCGATGGAAGAGTTTCTTCCTGGCTCTTCTCAGCAGTTTCTGCCTTCGGAACCGGTGGTTCAATTAACTGAAGGTTTTCTTCTAATATATTGGGATAGTCTTATCCAAAATTAGTATATAGCCACTATGCTTGTCAGTCGCATTCAATATTATTGACAATGTCTCAGGCAAGGTTGCGTAATCTTGCACCAACGCTTATGTTTATCCTCGGCAATATGATGACAGTAATTTCAAGAGGCTACTTTATCAACAAACAATATTATTGCGTATATTTGCGGTTTCTAATTTTTTTCCACTAAAATCTTCGTCCTATTTAAATAAAACCGGCGTCCAGATAGCTTTTCCTGGCAAGGAAACCAATTTACTAGATATAATATGATATTGAATTTGATTATTGTTGATCCTGTTGGCTTAAACCATAATCTACCCCTTGTTGTTGCTTAAAGAATTTATTGAGCCAACAATGCAAATAATTGTCAATTTGAATATTACACTCGATATTCATACAAATCGGAATAGTTTCCGCGTCAAACTATCCGGAGTACAGTCCGGTAATCCATTGGGAAATACAAACTGTAATGGAGCTTAGCAATAAAACATGGCCACGTGTTGCTAGGTAAATCTCATAACTACACTTGAGCCCGATACTAAACGATTTGTTATTTGGGATCGGATTATAGATTTATGTCACAATTTAGCTGATTCTGTAATGCATTGGCATATATTATGCTGTTGGATCAAGTTTGTTTATCTTAACATGTTGAGACCTCAATGTATATGACATATTTTGTCTCTACTTGACCAAGCCTCCATTTTCTAATAAAAAAGGATGGTGCTCCAATTCAGGTTGGTTGGATCAGGAGTTAACAATTATATAGTTATAAAAACTATCACCAACTTTTTGTAACTAGGCTGGCACAGAGAATGATTTGCAGGAAAATTTTACAATAAGATTACTTTAAATTATACAATACTTAGAGAAATTTTAAAAATTAATAACACTGCTATAATATTCTGACTGATTCTCTACAATGTTGGAAGCAATTCATAGAGTATGGGTACAATCGACCTGTACTATGAATCTCTATGGTCATGAGCCCACAGCATTTAATAAAATCCCACATTTTTAAGTTTAAAGAATTAATCAACTGCTATAAAATTCTGACTGATTATCTACAATGTTGAAAGCAATTGATAGAGTATGGGTACAATCGATCCACACTATACACCTATCCACGGCGGGATATCTCGATTGACGATGATTAGCAGCCACTAATTGACCATTCCAGCGTCCGTGTAATCGCCACGTCGGCATGGCTTCATAGCTATTAATTATTCTAATGTAACTACCCGGTATCCACAATAAATATGGTGCGATTATCAATCGAGTTGCACAGTTGGACTGTAGCTAGTTGCTTTATATCTTTAAGGTCAAGAACTTTTCACTACGTGTCGATATAATGGGTAACATCTGATAAGAGTTACAGTTAGTAGCCCTCAAGTGGTTTCGAATTTCGAGATTTTGCGTTCAAATCTGGTCAAAGTATTAAACGTTAAGCTTTTCTTTTATTCAAGAGATTTTCAGTAATCATTTTCAGCCTAGAGTAGGGAAGCTGGCACCCCTATCTAGAGTATATTGAGCCGTCTATCCCCATCTGATAATAATCGTCACTTAGTCAAATATCAACACCGCAAACCCGTGTTAGAGCAGCGAGGTGGGTCGAAACTACAAATCTCCTCTACTATAAATAAATAATTAATAGGCTGATTAGATAATGCACACTTTGCCTAGATAAATAAAAGGGCTCAGTAATAAAAATGGTAACAATTTTATTTTACCCATTTTATAAAAGAAATTCATTATGCACTATGCAAGTGTTGATTTACCTAGACAAATAGACGGCGAATAAATTCTCAGTTTCCTTTCAATTGCGCCGAGATGAAAAGTCTTCGGAGAACAAAGACTTTGAAAGAGGCTTTCTCACGCGTACTAGCAATTATAATATCAAAAGAATTCAACTATGAAACCATTAAGTCTCCTCGATTCAAGAGCATTAATTTTTTCTTCATAATAATTTCTTATCTTACTTACCTTTAAACCACGCTTTAATGACGTCACAAGATTAATTAATAATTATTTTTATATCACACGCGCATAATCAAAATTCAAAATGTACTTATAGTAATAAGTAAATTTTGAATTTTGATTGCAAGTCGTCAACATCAGCCCACTAACAGCTCATTATATGACCAGGTCTCCCTCCTAATACGAAAGGCGATATAGAGCGTAGACCCACCACGCTGCTCAAAAGTCGATTGGTGGGCCATAATGTTGAATTCATTAAAAACCACTAACAGACCAGGATAGCTGGCTTAACGTACTCTAAGGGCACAGGGGTAAAACACCACCAACTCTCCGACTCTGAAAAATTTAGCTGAGAATTTACTGAAAATTTCTATGAAAGAAAAATCCTGAATTATTCCACAATGGGACCCAAGATTCGAACTTAGGATGTGTTTGAAGCCATTAGCCACAGAGGCACTACACAAACGAGGCACATATAATGAAAACTTTTCTTAAAATCTAGCAACATAAGTACAATAAATATTTAGTAACTAGAGTACCTAAATAGTTATGTAGTACATCTACTACCTTATTAGAACTTCATCGTTAAGCAAGGTCGAATCTCCTGAAAGAACATATCATTGACGTCTAAGACGTGAAAGATTTCAGAGAATAACATAATAGAAAAAACATTTTCATGAAAGTAACAGGAGCTTCTGATAGATAAATACGACGAGATAAGTTTGCTCGGTCATTATTGAATCGTAATAAATCTTTGTCCTTGTTGTAGGCGCCAACGGATCTATTTCGCGCAGATACCATTGTCCATAGCCTATTTATAGCGATTTACATCAAAGGAGCGAAACAAACAAAGACTTTAGCGAAATGAGTAAGTACGCCGAAACCTTACAAAACAATAAAGCATTACTCGCCGTTTCACCTGCATTTTTTGTCTATCGCCTTCAGAATAATAAGGAATTGTGATTCCTTTATGTTTGTGCGCATTTATGCGGTTAAATTAACGTTCAAAAAGAAAATATCATTCGAAGGATATTGTTCCAAATTTAAATATATTTTTCCTAAAAATGTAACAATAGGGAATGGGTATTGTAAAAGAATTATAGGTTTTCTACCGTTTATTTCTATTTCGAATACACAATTTCAATTTCAGCCGGTTTAAATAAACAATAGCGTGCGAAGCCATGTGGAAAGCAGCCACAAAATGTGAATATTTCAAAAATAGATTTCTATAACAATTGTCTTAATAATGGCCTAATACTTAGTGGTCAAATCACACCCTATAAAAAAGCAATACTTCCCACATCATGCAAGGAACTGTCCTATGAAGTGTCGCTCTCAGTCATTATTAGTCTATTAACGGCCTACTATAGGGCCAGGCCTTCCTCCTTATAGGTGAGGGCATACGAAGCGATGACCCACCACGCTGTTCTGATGCGGGTTGGCGGGCTTAGGGTGATAATGTTTCTTTAATTAACAATTACTAACAGATGCTGATGATAGTGACCGGGACCAACGGCTTTACGTGCACTCCGAAGCACGGGGGTGTAACACCATCTTCCCGACTTCGGGCTTCGATAATACCTACCGAAAATTTAATAGAGGAATGAAAAACTCATAATTATTTCGTGACTCAACCAAGGATTTGAATCTAGGAACCTCATGATCGAAGCCAACATAGGCCAGTTTTATATTGTGTTAAGTTTGGATTGTGTTTAACATAATATTAGCTGTGTATCGCGTCAGTAAACAGTAATAACAGCGTAATACCATAGTTACAACAATTTGATACGTGCTCGCGAACTGTGAACATTATTTTCTGTTAATTAGTTGAACGACAACACCGACAAACAGATCTCGTATTAAACAAACAAACGCTTTATTGCTATTAATTATATTAATCACCTAACGAAGTGTGAATTAAATGACATGTTATTATTTACGTTGTCAGTGTTTCAGGTATCGGTTTGCTGATTTTATTTGACTATGATCGGAAACATAACCCAGTATTAGTTTGTAATTAGTACTAAATCTAAATCCTATTATAAATGCGAGTCTTTTTGATTTTAACTCTTTTATATCTTAACCATGCAGCGAAGGGGCGAGACGGCAATGCGACGCCGGCGCGACCTGAACAATTGTGTTGCACTAGTTAATATCGAAACGCCACGTAGAACGTTTTAGCTTGATGTTTTTTGTTCTGTATATATTATACTATATTGTAGTCTAATTACTTGCGCCAGCGTCGCGTCGCCATCCCGCTCGTCCACTGTGTGTCCTCTTCTTATTGTGTGTGTCTTCTAAAAGCAAGTTGTTTAAGCAAAAAAATATTAACGCAATTGAATCCGCGAGCAAAAGCCAGTACGGTATTTAGAGATATTTACGACTAAGTAATTTATTTTTTATATTCATTAAATCTCTCATCCTCATAGGAAGGCTTAGATCGTTAGATTAAGTAGCTCAGCGGGTGATAGCTATAGCGAAGGAATCTTCGGAGTACCTCTGCTTGATCGAATCAGAAATGTGGAAATCCGCCGAAGAACCAAATTAATGAACGTAGCTCAACGAGTAGCAAAGCTGAAGTGGCAATGGACGGAAGACATTGCGTAGGTAGCCGCTGGATACAGGCGACTAAAGACCTGTTTGGTAGACTTGACAAGAGTCCTATCCAGCAGTGGAGCCACCATATTGAAAACACAAATAATTGACAAGTCAGTATAATTTACATAAAGCGAAAAGGTACAAATGGTAGAACGTCTATTAATATTCCAGGAACGTATTCAAGTTCAACGCTGTAGCAGATTGATTGGGATGTAGGTTAAATTGATTGTGCACAACCTACATACGAGTATACTCGTATTATGTAGGTAGTAGACAACAAAACAATATTGAATTAGCGTGTATCAGCTTGGCCATGCGCCAGGCGCCTGCATATGCCAACTTTTGAACCACCTCGTTTGCCTTCAGACGAACTACTGTAGAACATTGTAATTATTTCTTTTTAACGTGAATTATGCTTTTATAACTTTATCATTTCAATAAATCAGTAAATTACAGTAATCACTTAAACAGAATCCGTAATAGATTTTAAAAATTAGAAACTCAAATTTAACTTCTGAAATAATTTCTTTCATACCTATTAGGATAACGATGATATCTTTGAAATATCTGATCGTATGTTCATCGTTTATATCTAAAAGCATCTCGATGACGTAGTCCCAAACTAAGAAATTGGTAGTAATCGAGCGCAAGCCTAAAAGCTTTTAGAAATTGATAAAAAATAAATAATGAAACAAATCAAGTAGGCGCTGGCGTCAACACAACATACTTACATTGTATCCGTATTTTAACCTCGAAATATAATTAACATAATACAACTTTTCACACTTCAAAGTGATATTCTCGGTGTTAATTGTGTAAATTCATAGATAAAAGTGTTAGATTTATCTAAACCTAACGTATAAAGAAGTTATTACGACTAAAAACTGTCTATTGTTTCGTGAATCAGCTGTGACCGGCAAGTGTAACTGTCATCTTTGATCTTATCACGCGATTTGCGTCCTAATAACTACCAAGTGACGGGTCAATTTCGCGTGATCAGTCCAAGCGTTGGGAAACGTCATAATTTAACTGCCAGTTTAAACGTATTTGTTACTGATTTTGTGAACTCCTGACTTACTAACACCCAAAATGCCTCGAAATGTGGAGTGCGGCAGTGGGTGTGGACGTCCAGTGGTGAAACATTCGCTTATGCAGTGCCATCTGTGTAAATCATCGTACCACTATGAATGTTTAAATATCAATATGCATCAGTTCGCTACACTGTCTAAAGAATACCTATCCTCCTGGCAGTGCCCCTCTTGCACCAATGTCTCTAATCGCCACAGAGGCAACCGGGAGAACACTCCAGTACGCAGTTCTTTGATTCCTTCTGAGGAAGAAACTATTGTACTACCACAACAAAACCGCACTCATACAGACCAAGATTGGCGTGCTTTCACACAGGAGCTCCAGGGAATGCTTAACGGGTGGCGTATTGAGATTGATAACTCTTTAAGCCAAATAAGCACTGATATAAAAAGCGCCTTATCCGATATGAAGCTGGAAATACAGTCTTTGAGGACAGACCAAAACAACTTGAAGAGCGGCTTCTCCAATATATCCCAAGACGTGGCTGAGCTAAAATCGTCTACTCAATACCTATCTAAGCAAAACGAAGACCTAGAAAAAAAAGTTCACACTCTTGTAGGTCTCAGGAAGGAAGCCGAGGAATCCCGTAGCCTTGTCTCAAGCCTCGAATATAAAATTGACTGTCTAGAACAACAAGCCCGGCAGTGCAACCTTGAGATCGTCAACGTTCCTGAGAAACGAAGCGAGAACCTCTTATCGATGGTGGATGCGATAGGCTCTGCTATTAAATACCCTATTCATCAAAAGGACATCGTCTCTGTGCACCGGGTACCCCATGCTCATCATCAAAACAATAAACCTAAAAATATAATCATAAAATTTTCAGCTCGCTCGGTCAGAGATAATGCGTTAAGCGCATATCGTAAAATAAAAAAGGTTACAAGCGACCAATTGGGCATCTCGGGGCAGCCGCAAAACATATACCTAAACGAACACCTCACTTTAAAAAACAAGACTCTTTTTCGTCAATGCCGCGAGGAAGCTAAGAAATGTAACTATAAATATGTATGGATTAAGAACGCAACAATACTCGTCAGACAAAACGACAATTCACCTGCGTTCGCTGTACGATCCTATAATGACTTTGTTAAGTTTAAATGCTCTCACACACAAATGGAAACCTAATAACCTACTATTTACGGGCACTAGTTTTTCTTTACTTCATTTAATGTATTCTGTGAACGTAATTTTTTATTTTTTTC